>CM052191.1:5678201-5726398 GCA_028455805.1 Lasioglossum figueresi
CCATTTGCATCGCAACGGAGAGTGAAAAAGAGAATGCATTTGTTAAAAAGTTATTATCCCAGCAATTTGTGTGTTTAAAATCAATTTTGCTTTGTCGAAACCGAGTAATTGTGTAACAATTTTGATACTCTGAAATTATATTCTGAAATCTTCTTAAACCATTATCTAATTAGAATAGATGCTTCGGGTACCTGGTTTTTTTTATTTAACTAATTCGAATCGCATAGTACCTGTTTCTCTAACCCATTTGCATGACAACGGAGAGTGAAAAAGAGAATGCATTTGTTAAAAAGTTATTATCCCAGCAATTTGTGTGTTTAAAATCAATTTTGCTTTGTCGAAACCGAGTAATTGTGTAACAATTTTGATACTCTGAAATTATATTCTGATATCTTCTTAAACCATTATCTAATTAGAATAGACGCGTCGGTTGCCTGGTTTTTTTTATTTAACTAATTCGAATCGCGTAGTACCTGTTTCTCTAACCCATTTGCATCGCAACGGAGAGTGAAAAAGAGACATTTATTAAAAAGTCATTATCTCAGTAATTTACGCGTTTATTTTTGCGTTTATTTTTACGTTTATTTTTGCTTTGTCGAGACGCACTGTTTGATCACATAAATCTGTAAGCAATTACGTGCACACTAGTTAATTAAAAATCAAAATATTCTTGTTAAAATATCCTGGTTACACTGTGAGCCTTTTAATGCTAATGTAATAACCAAATTTTAATCTGAAAAACGATCGCGTAGGTTGAAGCAAGTAAGGAACGAGTTAAATGCCCTAGAAGGTTGGTTCCAAATGCATCCGCGCATCTACCGCGCAAACAAACAGTCACGTGGGTCCGAGCGCGGCGCATTGACCTGGCGCGCCTTTTGTTAAACTTTATCTTATCTTCTCGAGTAATATAATTGAAGTTTACGATCGTATCACCGACTGCTTTCAAAGAAAATTGATAGCTGACGATCGGATTAACATTTTGCGAAGCTGTGTGGTCCGCCCATTGCTTTGTGTACGTATTGTTATCGAAAATCTTTCATTGGAAACATCGAGAGGTGGTTTAATCCGTGATACCGAGTAAATAATATTATATTTCCTTCTACTTATTACGCGCACAATTTACCTGTTTTGTTAGCAAACAGATAACACTTTGAGTGCCGCGACACAATTTTTGAGAAAGTCGAAGGATTTACAAGGTGTAAGAATGTTACAAAAATGATTGTTACGATAAACTTTGTCTTTGTTACGGAATAAAGTGTTTCGATTTTGTGTGACTTTTATGCGGGCATTGGCGTGGCACTCAGCGATGAATATTTTCTACTGTCTCTCAGAATGTTTTCATGCTGCTATGTAACTGTTTCGTTCCGATAATATAATTAAAAAACAAATTCCTCGAATCCCCCGGTGGGGAATACGCGAGTTTACAAACACCGTGTCTCTTTTATTTTTTTGTCGGACGCGTTCCAAACGAACGTGGGCTGGCAGAAATATGAGCGACAGAAGGTTTTAATTTTGCCGGGGTTATCGATGAAACGATCTCGATGGAAACTAACTCCAGATTATGTAAGACGCTCGTTACCGCGATTACGCGTTGCTCGGTTGACGCGTAACCGTGCATCGGCGTTCGTTAACAGGGAATAAGGGAATTCGTTACAAAATCAACGTTATTGTTTAGAAACGATTACGAGCTCCCGATCCAACCGGTTTTATCGGGCGCGAGACGGGATCTGGAAACCGGCTACGAACCGATTCGGGTCGGATAGATCGATGCGTTCTCGGCCGAGACTATCGGGCCCCGTCACGAATAGTCTGCGGATGTTTATGCAAATCTGCATTTGCATTGCTTTACAAACTCCTTGAGCAAATGAAGATGACTAACAAATTCTGTGTGAAAGTGAAATAGCAATATCAATTCAATCGGTCAATTTAAACACGTCCAAGCAATGTTTATAGAGACTCCTGTAACGCGCCAATTCGCGCAGATATTTCCGATTTATTTAAAAAATTGAGGGACTATTGGAAGATTTGTGTAAAGCAGTGTCACGCGGGTTTGTAGTTCATTTAGCTCGAAGCTCGCAACTGCTTTCAGCCAGCACCGAATTCGGACGAACCGGTCCAAGGGGTTTTCCCTTCGAGGAAGATGGTACGCGCGTCGATCACTTACGATTGCGATCACGTGCGTGTATCTCCATTTGACGCGTGGGCCGGGATTTACAAACGATCGTATTAATCGTATGCGTGTGCTTTCAGTGGCGTGCGTCGCTGCTTCGATGAACGCGGCACTGAACCACGTGGACGTGCAGGTGTCGCAAGACAATTTGTTGCAACAATCGCCCGGGAAGCTCGCGGACGTCATCTTCATCGGAGACATGCTGTACGACGAGGAAATCGCCGACGTTCTGATCCCTTGGCTCGAGAAAGCTCGGGAAAACGGCACTCAGATTTTCTTGGCCGATCCAGGAAGACACGGTCTCACAGAAGAATTGAAATCACGGATGAAAATAATCGAACGGTACTCGTTACCGGAAAATGTTCGAAGCGAGAACTATGGATACCATAAGTGCGAGATATGGGAATACCTTGGCTACAAGAGAAATTGCTCTTAACACATTAGTGGACTGCAATCAACGACCGTGGTCCCGTTGGAAGCACCGGTTCTCATTCGATCACCGAAGTTAAACAACGTGGAACGTGGAATGGGCTTGGGTGGGTGACCGCCTGGTAAAAACCCGGGAAGTGACCCCTGGGTGCTTTTCACGCGTTGTTGGTAAAAGGTGGTGTTCGGATCCCACCGTAATAAACAGTAGGTCCCGCTGAAAATCCGATAGGGAGAGTGGAAAGAAGGGAGAGATTGGTAAAATGGATTTGAAACCCTGAGGGGACCAAATAATCATATCGATCACATTAGTGGACTGCGGATTTCATTGCTGCATACTACAAAAATTAGTAGTTGCATCTTAAAACAGTGAATCAGAAGAATAGCATAACGTCGTCAACTTACTGAAATGATCAGGATTCGACATCAATTTTTATTCGACTTCTGTTTGTCGCAATCGCCGCACAAGGTTTATTAGTTTGCATAAAGATCCACAGTCTACACATTATCTATTGGCGATTATTTTTTCTTTTTTTTAAGAATTGCAATAAGTTGAAAGCAGTATATTGGCATTCTACATAACATGTGTTTACCTTTTTAAATTTTCTCATCTCATTTTCATGACAAATGCGCATAAAATTCAATTTAGATACATTCTATTTACGTTTTTCGTACTCCAGATAATTGTATAATTGCGTGGCGGATGTTACGTCGCCAACGCATGAATGACGATGCAGTAAAATCTCGCGGAGGATTGCGTAAGCGATAAGATGATAATCAGTCTTTTAACTCTGTATACATATTGTTAACGCGCGGGCTGAACCATTCTGTGAATAGCTAAATAACTTTTCATAAGAGAAATAAATTCCTGTTTGTTTCGTCTTGCAATTCATACGAATAATTTGTCTTTTCCATAAAGATCCGCAGCCTAGCGATGATACAAGAACATACAAATCTACGATATTATTGCTATTTGTCGAAAACAAAATATTGAACACATTTGAAAAAAAATTGGCAGTGGATAAATACCCCTGATTATTGACATAAGCGTTAAATCGCGTAACCCGGGGTCGCCAATTAATAGCAACACGGTGTAATCAGTTCGTCTAGCTCGGATCTAGTAGATCAGATCGCATGGCCGTTCTGCGATCGCTGTGATCGCACGAACGGGTCGCGTGATTAAATAAATAGTCGTCGCCGACTATCTCTGTCACACGGAGGCGCGTGCTCGTCGCTGCTCGTTCGTAAACAGCAGTGGTCGGGCTCCATGGCACGCCGATCAGGACGATTACAAAAGACAGACCGATAACGCGACACCCGTGGCATTGTGTCGCCGCTATCACTGTCCCTGATACCGAATTCACGATCACGATCTTCGTCGATCACATCTAATTGTAAGCCTTCTTCGAACACTCAGCAGAATTTCTGTTGCTGTTTTCCGATGAATCACGCGCGGGCCCGCAATCTTCGCGCGACTGTACATCATTAATTAGTCCGTGCTAATTGTCTGTGAATTGGATTTGCGGTATCCACGAGGAAAATGATTTTTCATTTTCTTAACCTCTCAACTGCGGAATTTAGTTTGAAAAATCCCCGACTGAGTGCGGAATTAAAATCAAGCAAAGACGAGTATACACGTCGAACGCAGAGCAAATGGTCCTATTATAAATTTTACGAAAAACGAGGAAGGATTACATTTTTATTTGATAAAAAATTTACAATTCATTCTTGAAAAGGTTATTGTTATTGCACCGCAATAGAGTTCTGGATTTACGTGTATACACGTCGAACGCAATTAACTGGTTAATAGCTTGGATTTGACTATTGTTCGAGTTCTTTCAATGTTCGTTCGACGAAGCGATTGTTGTAAACGAAATGGACTTGTCGGGTGATGGTCGGGTCACTTTCGATTCATACCACAGTGTCCATGAACTATACATTCCATCAATTGTACACAATCTATCCGTTCGATATGAATTATCTGGTGGTGGTTCTATCGAACCCGTGTACGCTGTTCAGGAAATTGGGACACTTATAACCTGAGAATGAAATTGTGAGCGACGCTCAGTTCTGTTAAAAATGTACATCTCAACTTCTGTAATCGAGCAAGAAAAATTTCAATTGGAAGCAACCCTATCGGAATGAACAGCGCGCATGGGTTAAAAAGATCAACCAGATGGGCCACCTGAGAAACCATGGGCCACCTGTTGGGGCCCAGAGGACCAACAATATCGCGCTACTACAACTTCCTCGGTTCGTCTTTCATATTGTAAATCGTGTTTCACTCACCTGTTTGCCGACGTAGGACTCGAGGCTTCCTTGTTGCAGCACAGAACCGGCTCTGAGCGAGGTAACATTCGTCAATTTGATCCTGCACTCGTACCGCGACCGATCTGCGAAAAAGTATAACATCATTTGCAAAAGCAATTCCAACAGGGAAGCTAACCCCCTGCTCTATACTGGCGAGTCAAGTCTCGTTCATGAATCATTGTAGATATTCATCCATTAGCAAGAATGTAGGAATACAATCGATAGAAATGTTCTACTTTTTAAAGGAAATTACAAGGACGTTCTAATCATTGTAGGTATTCAACCATTAGCAAAAATACATTAATACAATCACTAAAAATATTCTACTCCTTCTAGGAGATTATAACGAGGTTCTTTCCCAACCATTGGTGAAACTGCACGGACAAAATCAAGAGGAATGTTCTACTTTAGAAGATTATAAAAAGCAAAGAAGTTTTAATTGATGTAGAAAGAAAATAATGGTGCAAGGGGGTTAGCGCTTCGAGGAATGCAATTCTCACTGTTATAGATCCTGGTGCCATTCCTGCAGACGCACGGGGCCTCCCCGTCCTCCAAAGGGCACTGTATTATGCAACTCTCGGGTCCGCATTCTGCGAACAGGCAAGCATTGACCTCGTGAAGCGCCAGACCGACAGATCCTCCCGTCAATGAGTCACGCTCGTCGTAGTATGCGAGTATGACTCATTGAGAAATTATCTGAGCGATGCCGAAGAGCATTTTACCCGGGTCCCAGGAGTCCATCAAGCGAATCTCGCATCGTCTACCCACGTAGCCGTCCGGGCAGTGGCAGCTCATCGCTTTTGCTCCCATTTGCCTGCAATCATTCAACGTTACCGCGTGAATCATTTATACAATCCATATTGCACGAAATCTCACGAAATCTCTATAAATCTACTATAAACATCTGAATAAATTCAATCTTATTATTATTATAAAGAAGTATATACATTTATACAATCCACATTGCACTAAATCTCTATAAATCTACTATAAACATCTGAATAAATTCAATCTTATTATTATTATAAAGGAGTATATACATTTATACAATCCATATTGCACTAAAACTCTATGAATCTACTATAAACATCTGAATAAATTCAATCTTATTATTATTATAAAGGAGTATATACTATTGGTAAGTGAAGTCTTTGAGTGTATAAAATTAATTAGACTATCTTTCAGTAAATTACGAGATTGTGGACGTCACACATATGCGACGGCGTTAAATGGAGAAGTAGAAGAATTTCGCTTGACCCACTCAACGTCCACAGTGTTGTCCTAACGGGGGCCGATATCGCGTCATTAAAACACGTTTGAATGGAGCTCGCGCCATTCAATTCTGTTTTGAAAGCTCGCCTGGCAATTTCTTCCCTCGGTTCCATAAATTTCGCATAGACCGAGGACGTTCTTGTGTGGCAAAATCGCGTTATTTCACCGACGCGGAACAAACGGTGGCTCCGAACGTGACCGCGTCGCTATTGTCCGCGTTACTTCGCCAAACATTGTTCACCTCCTTGAAAGCAGTTCCATTTATCGCCGGAGAAAGGGGCGATTTTTATAGAGGGTTGAACAATAGGATCGAAGAGGACCATTTTTATAGAGACTCGAGGTTCCGGTTCGAACGGGAAACGCCGCACTGTCGACACGGGGTCTCGGGCTTCGCGACCGACCTACTTCCACCCATTCGGAATGATTCTATCTGGTTACCGAGGCACGATGATCGTCATTAGTGGTCTCGGATCAACGGAGAATCGAACCTTGTCGTTATACAGGGTGATTCCGAAATCTCAGTACAAAGATGTAGAAGTTGCAATGGCTACCGGTGACGTCCTTTTCGCTGAACAGACTTCGCAAGAGTTTATGGATATTTTTCTTTAAAAATTGCAATGTATATAGAAAGTATGTATATACACATTTAAAATAAAAGTGATTTTTCAGGAAATAAAAATTCTTTTATTTGATCCCATTTGTCTCAAGGTGTGCGTTGCCCCTTAAAACACGGGCGAATCTCGACGGAGAAATCCTCGTGACGTGCACAGACAGCGTGGCATTCGTCCTCTAAATATATATATATATTTTGGCACGCCCGTCTACTTTGGTCGACTACAAACGACTGAGAGCTTAATTTAACCGTATGTTGGCGATTCCAATGAAATTCTTGAAAACTGTCGAACGCAAGCGTTGTTTAAGGGTTACTAAACGGGTATCACGGTGCTATCAAATATACTTTTGGTCCTTCTCACCTGCAGGTTCCTCCATTTTGGCACACGCGCTCGCGACTGTCGTCGAAGCACTGGGGTCCCTCGTTGCAGGTCCTTCCACTGAAGTCCTCGAAGCAGTCGCACCAGAAATTACTGAGGGAAAATGCCGGAGGACCTTGTTACAAGCCGATAAGAATTTTGAGAAGTCCAAGAATGGAGTTGAAGAATTTTCAAATCCAAATACTTAATATTCATTTTCACTGAACTGGCAAATGGAAATTGATTTTTCTTCGCAGCATAAATTTTCTATCAGCATAAATTTAAATAGGCCTCCGGTGATTCCGAGAGTCTGCATAATAATTTCTTATTAATAGACTCCGGATTTTAGGCATTTACGACAAAAATGACTACACGAAATTTAAATTATTGGAAAAAGAAATGTTTATGTAGTCTCTGTGTCTTGGAATTAATATAGACAATTTTAATTTGCGTACAACATCAGCATTCGTTAGCAGAATTAATCAAACAGAAAATACTTTTATTTCAAGCCTGTTCATTTGTTTATTTAATTACTTCCCTGTTCAAAGTTTCCAGTCATAGAAACGATAGTTAACAGGTTCTTTAGATGCTGGAAACAGGTTCTCATTCTTGGAACCGTAAGATGAGAAAAAGAAGCCGTGAATTCTTTGGAAGCGTCGAGTATGAGTCAGCAAACTTTCCGCGGCGAATACTATAGTTTCGCCATTCGGGCTGCTCATAAAGAATGCAAGCACGTGTTCCGGGGAGAAATGGGTCGCCTTCCGAGAAAACAAGAAGCTCGATACCGGCAGGGACCAGATGAAACCGGCGAAAAAGATGTGAAACGATAACCCGGGGAGGTCCTGGCTCGCGTGCGGGATGATTGCTGGTTGCAATGCTTAAACCCTACATGCCTATGCTAATTCGTCGCTTTAGACATCGATCTATGAAACGTATATTCAGCCAGAATTTGTTTTCACCGATTGAAAGAGAGGAGAACCTGCAATCTACATTCAACCGAAGACTGATGAATAAATTGCGGATCCTAATGAAAATGTTTACGAGCTCGTCAGTGCAATGTGCAGTTGAAGAAAAATTTCGTACCTCTTTTTTAGAGACGTTATTAGACTAAACATTTCCTATATTAATCGTATGGAACAGCAGCCATATAAAGATATCTTTCTTCTGTTGGTAGTTTCAATAAATTGAAAACAAAGATAGTTAAGAACATCAAGAACACAATAAAATAATGAAGAAATGAATGTCTACGTCTGTACGTATCTGGAAATTAGTGCAGATCATTTTTATTTTGCATAAAAATCCACAGTCCTTTATGAATTGGCGCGATGCTGAGCGGTGCGTTTCGATGGAAAGAATCAAAGGTAAATGGGACAAGGTGAGTAGAAGAAGGTAAAGTAGATGGAAAGATATAGAGAACTTACGCGTAATCCGCGGAGACCAGGCAGTCGCCGGTGAAGGAGCAATGTTGCACGGAGCAGGAATCCGAATTCGGCTCGACCTCGGTCATCTGGTACGTGACGTTGAACCCGTATACGTCGAGGAGATCTTCCAGTACACGCACGTGGTTCCCTTCTAAACGATCCAACTCGAATTCCACGACGAGAAACGGCCGAAACGTCCGTAGCCACCTGAATTCGAACACGTTTCCCTCCGTGACCTCCTTGATCAACGCCCCGCCGAAGCTCATGTCCTCCGATTCATAGTAACCGTACTCGGTGAACCGGAGCCCCTTGTACACGTACACCTGCGGGAAACGTTTCAGAATCCGATGAATCCACAGGAACAACCGAGGAATATCAATTTTCACCATTTTTTCATTTGGGTTAAATCCCTGTGTACGCGTGCTCTTCGCCAATGGCGCGGTACTCTTCGCAATCAAAAGGGGAATATAAACTTTAAAAAATTTTGCATTCGACCCTTTGCACTCGGAACTACTTCAACTCGAAAACCAAACATTTCTTCCGACCTAGAGTATTTCCATTCTACGATTTAATCAATATTTAAACGTTTACCGATGTACCAAATAAAACCAATTTAATCGTGTAAACAATATTTTGGATAATGACGCGACACCTTTTACTGGCGCCTAAGAGTCCCCATTCGAGTGCTAACGGTTCTAGTGGGAATCCCTGGGTGAGATTCCAGGCTGAAATTTTTGTATTCTGAGAGACGTTGAATTTTAATTCATGGATCCTTCAAATGATTTTGATTTCGGAGTTTTAATAGGACCGAGGACAGTCGAGTTGCGGAAGCGACTTGGTTAGACTCGGTGTCCTTCGACAGAATCCTTTCTCGTGAGTTGTGAGGCAAGAAAATTTGGGGCGAGGACGATCTCCCTCAACTTTCTACGAAAGCATCGTGATCGAGGGTTGATCATTTCCCCGCCACAACAACGAGAAAAATAAATAAATACGAGGACTATTTTGTAATAGACGAATCTGGAGAAAATTAAGGATAACTTCATCCCCTGCAGAAATAATTTTTAGAAGGATTGCGTTCAGTTTTGGTTTGATTGAATTCGATCAAATTGGTTGATCGCTGTGGTACGGAGTCATGGAATTCCTTTCGCACCTGAGTCAGGTAGACGACGATCGAGCCGTTGGTGGCCGGTATGTCGGACACGTCGATTACCCAACGACACTTTATGGGGACCGGAAACGAGGCGGGAAAGTTCGGAGTCTGGATCACTCCCCTAGGTGCCGTCCGAAGATCACCACAGGAAACTTCGGTTGAAGTGGAAGCTTCGATTAAGGTTAGACACCAGAGGGGAAGAAGGGAAATGCTGCTGGATACGGTGAGCCTCATCTTCGCGGGGTCTCTCTGAAATAATTCATTAAATAATGTTGCTAAAATATCACAGAGTTCAAGATTTATCCATGAACGGAGAAAGTCGGTTGTTGCATATGAAATGGCCGATTTGTAACAGCAATGCTAAACAAACAGTACTTCCTAGATAAAATCTATTGATCAAAGTAAGCAGCATTGTAATCAACATATTCTGTCAACGAATCACAAGTCCCACTTTTCTTTTGTCTACTGTTAACGAATAGTGCGTCCTTTTACCATATATTGATCAATCATCGTATCATGCTGTCGTGCTATCACTCATATTAAATGCGTACACGATAAATCTATTGATCGACATTAAAATAAACTTAATTTAAACGATAACTGAAGACCTTAATGATCAGTTTCGTACTTTAAAATGGTATGTAAAGAACCTGAAGGCTATAACAGTATTTCTTAATCCAAATGGTTCGTAACATTTGCATTCTAAAATCGGACATTTCACATGTAAGAGCGTAATAAGTATTTAAAGTAGAAAGAGTATTCTATATTCGATAATTAACGGTAACAATGGAGCAGCGAATTGCTTGCGACGTAATCCAGCAGACAGATACCGTGCTGCAATGTTTATCACGCGCCAGGCGAGGACAGGATTAATCCACGTGGGAGTATAATCCCTGATTACACAAAGCAGCCGTTCCACGAACAAGCACAGCCTCCAGTATTCGATTTATTTACATTCCTCTGAAAAGAACCATTCCGATATTGCGCCGATTCTGTTCGGGATTCGTTCTCCGTGAAACTTATTTTAGCCTTGTTAGGAATTCGATGACTCATTGACACCGGCACACGTCTTGGAATAATCTCTTTAAAGGCACTCGCGTTGACACCGTGAATCATAGATTACCGATTAGCTTCTCACCGGTGTTTTCATAATCTTTCTCCACTTGTGCGCTATCGACGATGTAATTATTTAACAAAGACTACATTAACCGTCGATTGTTTCGGTGAAAAAAGAATTCATTATTCAACGCGGAAGGAAGTACTCGATCCGTTTTACAATTAACAACTTCATTGTTACTGTTACGGAGAATCTTAAATCACACTTGACAACGAAGGTGATTGCGCTACGTTTTCTCCAGAAGAACAAGAAAATTTCGATCGACCGCGTTCTCGCTAATGTTTAACACGTTGAATGCTACATCAGTCGTACATGGGTGACAGCATTATTTCGCCGAATTTAATAAATTAATATTTATTGTGTCACAATCGAGAAGATTAACTTGGATTGAGAATTGAACGAGTAACCAGTATGATAAATTTTGTCTTTCTTGTGGAAGATTTCTATTTAGAATTATGGTCCGGCCGTCATCGCGTTAAATGATATCGGCAACGGAGAAATCTAGAATAAATTTGATCCGAGCTAAACTGGAAATTATAGAACAATGGGTTACAGAGACTGAAAGCTCTGGGCGCAATATAAACAAAGCTCGGACTGAAGCTCGCATTGGTGGCTGGCGCCTCGCCGTTCAAACGATGATCGAGCTGTACATGAATGTTCACAATATTTTGCAACAGCTGCCGCGGGAAACGCGTTCGTTAATGAGTTCTGTGAGATCCCGGACGGAACCCTTACGCAGCCAACAACCCGGAAGAGCTCGGTGCAGCTCGGTTCGCTCCAGTTCTGAGCTTACCTATATGTACTCCTCCGTCGAGCGTTGCCACACACTTCACTCCCGCACGGAAACAACACCCGGGAGGGATGATCGCGTCGAATGGAGCTTACATCGAGCACCCACGGACCCGAAGGGGTGCGAAGTCATAGCACCAACCTGGGATCCGGGTGCACAGCTTCGTCTCTCCGGGTTTCTAAGAGCTCAGAGGGCGAATGCACTAGGGGTTCGGATGACAACGATGCATTTTGATCGATCTTATCACACCGCGCGACAGCACGATTCAACGAACAGATCGCGGAGGACGATCGCGGAGGGTTGTCCCGAGCCAACCAACGAACGAGCGAACCCGCGATCTGTCGGCCGGCTGGGCGTTAGCCTCTTCCGCACCGCTGATCTCGCACCGCGCACCCTCAGTCCACCCCCTTGGCCCATCAAGGGGTGGGACAGGGACCACGCTGCTTCAAACCGCGATTCTACCCTTCCCAGAATCGTCTCGCCATCATTTCTTTTCGCATAGAGGAAACCGCGACAAGTTTTTGTTTCGATCAATTACGTATAAAAAGTATGCTAAAATATTCTTCAAACCTTCCTCTTTACACATTCTAAGCGTAACTTTGAGACAAATACGTACAAAATAAGTTATAAGCTTTCTACTTGATAGATGCAGAACATGTTGTCCCATCGCATTATTAATATATTATGTAATTCTATTTTTTTTATTAACATATCTTAATTTTATATTTGCACATTGCCTCAGTGCCAATGAATCTTCTTTCTCAAGATAGTCTTCAACCTCTTCAATAGAAATGAAAAGCCAACACGAATATTTACTTTAATGTTACACGTCTGCGTACATAGGCGTAAATTCCATCCTAAGAAATAGTTAACTAACAAACACGAAATATCTAGCCATAACTGTGCTACATGTACACAGTGTCCAGATAATTGCATTGTACCATCCTGCCCCTGTATCAACTTTGTTGTAAATTTCATTAGAAAACTACGGATATTTAGGTAAAATAAGATTTCCTTGGTGTGATCTACGAAGACTGCAGCTAAATATTGTATTACGTCAGTACAAAAGCTCGTGTCCGATTCTTTGTTGCATTTCAATACGAAAGAGTATAAAAAATGAAATGAAACTTCACGCGAAGTCGTCAATGTAGTCCGGTGATTCAATAGGCGATGATATCCTCCAGGTGTCGATGCTTAACACAAATTACTGTGACAATTGCATTATATATAGCACCGTTATCAGATTAACGAATAAACCAGTTTAGAACTGGTTCGTCCTGGTATGAATGAGACGATATTTCCAAGCAACGTCGGTAAAAGATAGGGGAAGATAATTGTCGGGTCGATCGATGAATAACAAACTGTTCAGTTACCGTGTTAAGTATGGGGACCTCTGTAAGGTTGATGTACGATGAGCATTTATGTTGCGAGTGCGGTGAAATTTTTCCATGATCGTCGAATCTCCCTTTTCAATCAGAGAAAACTATATTATTATACATGTACATATTTATTGAATAATTATATACGCGCATATCTTACAAGTCGCGATTGTAATTCATGTACATTTTCAGTTTAAACGGCAACGGTAAGCGACGTATGCTTTCCTTTATGTGACTAGAAATGGTGTCTCTATTTACACGAGTGACCTCGACCCTTTTGGACATTAAATTGTCCCCGTTATGTCTCCAAATGTTTTCTAATAGTCTCTTCCTTATGGTTCCTCTGCACAGCTCTGTCAACGAAACACGATTACACTCAGCTGAAACAATATAAAATCGTTACGATGCATTCCAATGCACTGCATTTGTTTGAACACATTACCCACTGGTAATTTTATTCCTATATAATTCACAGCTGAACATTTTTTAATAGCAGAACGATTAACAAACCAATGAAAGCTTCCAGTAGGCAAAGCGTCGAGGCAGCTGTAAACATACATACGCAAACGAATATAAGGCTCTTCCAAAGGAATAGGTACAACTAATTGAGCAAACGATACCGGCAAGATATTGTACATAAGAAACCTTTTTTCGTTAAGTTTGATGTACTGTCTTAAGAAATTCTGGACAGGCATTACAAGGATTCCACCAATGCATACAAATTGTTTGATAAATGCATGATTCGTTTCAGGACATTCTGCTCCGCAGTATACTCTGTCGTATTGTCTGTCTTGCACGACATTGAGACAGTTTCCTGTTGAATGCATAGTTATGTAACTGTTCCTTGCTCGACCCAAAAGCCACGTGCATCTGTTATTCGATTCTCTATGTGTTACCTTGGACGAAACGTGGTTCACAGAAATCAAACTCGTCCAGAGCAGGCGATTTCTTCATAAACTGTTCTAGCCTTTCATTGGCATACTTTATACAATTATCTTTCAACTCGATACCATGATTTATCCCTCTGTGAGCTAGGAAAGGAACAACGATATAAGTAATACTCTGTAAGGGCTCATTAAAACAATGTCCTTACTCAATAGGAGTCCCGCCACTGTGTTCAGGTAACCAGTTCCTGAACCGATGTTTAAAAAACTCTGTCCTGGTTGTAAACAAAGCTTTTCTATTACTTCACAGTACACAGATGGTGCAGAAAGATGAATATCCCCCAACCCCCAAGGGAAATCCTTGTATGCAATGTGTCTGTGGGATGCCGAAACGTAGTCTGCTCTATCGACCGCTCTAAACGCTTTCTCAACCAGTTTTGATTCTATGTGCATGTCGTCGATTAGGTCATCATTGTTTTGCCTTATTTTCCTACTTTCGAACATCATCAGGTGCTTGTAGGCCAGTAACAGAGTAAAATATTAAATTAAACAAATAGTTCACATTGTACAATCAAAGAAAAACAACAACATATATATATATATATATATTATGTATGTGAAATATGTACTGAGATTCAAGCAGACTCTGCCATACTTTATTCTAAAACACTAAACAACCGAGATAACGATAATCATGTCTCGTTATAAATAACTTACCGCGACAAGACATGGTGTATCCATGGCAGATATCAAAGTTCATGTAAACATGGGAAACAATATAGATATGGTAATGTCCGATGATATATTTCACCTATTAAAAATTGTAATATAGAGGAATATTAAATGTTTCACGTCATTGTCATCTTTTGTTCTCAAAAAATAATTGAGAAAAATTGAATGAATCATTTCTCAGTGTCGGGGGTCTTTGCAAGAGAATACAATCGAAAAATGCAATGCGATCGTGCATCGTGCATCTTTCGTTATGCATTGCAGAATGTTACACTGCAATGTAATCGATTCTTTAGTTTATTTAGTTACATTGCTCGATTCTATAGAATTCTGAGCTGGCATTTTTCGGCAATGAACAGAAGAAACACGATTGCGCTGTGTGGCACTAAAACAGTGAAAGTACGGGAAATTTAAAATTTGAATATCCAACGGACTCGTACCCCACATTGAAATCGTAGATCACAAAATGAGTAAAAAGATTGACAGCTGGTAAAACGAAGAAATAATTACAAGACTTATATTATTCTAGAGCCTTTACCTTTAACTAGTTGATCGTAAAAAAGAAAAGGAAGACAGAAAACGACAAACGAACGAAGAAACGCGATCACTTACGTCGTTAAGTTCCAAGATTCAGAACGCGACTGCGTTGTTTTTACAGCCGTCGAATGTAAATTGTCGATAGTCCGGTATCAATTATATTTCATATCTGCCGCGGTTTTTGTATCTTTTATTTTAATCGATGTTTAAAACGCGAAAGTTTTATACTACGGCAAGCTCCTAGTGCGCATGCGCATCTGCCGCAAGATATATATTCAATCGGGTTGCTAGAGTTGGGCATAATAGTTTTCATCTGGTTAATTTATCTTTACGATTACAACGAATTCATGATCTGGAATCAATAATCGGAATTAATAATTCAATTAATTGATAAAAGTAGTTGTCTATGATATAAATATTAGTCAATCGCTGATTAAAAACATTAATAGTTAATCATTAACTGCTGAGAGTTACGTTTCATTTTTATTTAAGAACTATGTGGATGAATAAGTAGATCATTGTATTTCACAAGCAATATTTTTATTTCACGGTAAAAACAATTATAATAATTATTCATCAATCTAATCGATGCTGAAATATACTTATTTCAGTTATTAGATACATATAATATAGATTACACATCTGTTATATTTAAAATTTACTCGTATATTTCATTACATTGCAATTGCATACTATAAGATGATATTGCAAAATTAACCCTTTGAATACCAGCACTATTACCGAGACCTAACCAAACCTTATACTGGATTTCTGATACAGCCCAGGCGCGTATGTAGTATTCGATACAAAGTTTTCAAGTGAATCGATCAGAAAGCGAAAGCCACGTGGTACTTTCGACAATTTAGAACTCTCGTGAACGATCTCGTACCGAGGTATAAACAAAATCCTCGCGAACCACCAACTGGTGACTCCAGCCTTGCGGAAGTCTATATATCTACTTGTAAACAGAAACTATATATATAGTATATTGCGCTTTGCGCTCGTGAGAGTTGTGCATTATAAAATGTATTTCTGTTTTATATTTTAAGTCTTTAGTCAAAGTCGATAACGCAAAGAAATACGGAAGCGTAATTACACGTGTTTGAATGCACATGTATCTCTGAAGTGATCGAAATATTTTTATCTGGCATTTTACACTGTACAAATGTGAATGCGCCTTTACAGCAGAAGCAACATGGTTCGATGCGCACGCGCACTTACAATGATACCGTCTCCTCGCATATGATGGCGACTGACAACTTTAAAACGTGAGTTTATTATCATATAATTTCTTATGTATATAATTTGCAGTTCGAGTGTAAAATGTAACAGTGGCATCATCGAATGTTCAGATCTCGATCAATCAGGTAATTCTTTTCCACGGCGGCCGCCCGTTAGAGTATATCCTTAAAATTACCGCTCATAATTCGTTAGACCAACATTCACTTATCCTAGTACTTATATACCTATAAAGCTTCCCGTAACTTCTCGCGCTAGCGTGCTTAGAAAAATATTATAAATTCTTTTCTGAATGAACAGAACATGCACGAACTTTTCAGAGATTTTTTCATACAATTCAAGACAATGTTCGCGTGCTCTTGGTCGGTTTTTTTTTAATTTACCACCGATTCGCAATCGAGATACTTATAACAGTGGCGAGTTTGGGTACCTCGATAATGATTTGTACCTCTACGTACTCGTAACAAAAAATTTATTATGTTTACGTTGAAATGGTCAGTGCCTCTTCATTTTCTAATTATCGAGAACTATTTAAATAACGTCGACATATCTGCTACAACAAATACGACATACCAATGCGTACACAACCAGCAGAATTTATTTTGCGAAACAACAAAAGTACACGAAATATTTACACCGTAAAACGAAAAACAATTGGAAAAATTATTTCACAAAGTTACATAATATTTAACGTATTTACGAATTTGAAAAGTTCTTGTAATCGGTCGTTTTGTCGTATTGTTATCGTTATTACTACCTTGTAACTCGTTTTATAAAATATAAAAAATTATAATAAATTATTTAACAGCAAGCCATTCGTCGCTGGTTTTTATACTTGTTTTACATTAAATTGTATCGAACTATCGTGTTTTTCAGAAGAATTTGCGAATGGAATATATTTTAAGACGAATCAATAATCCAGCGAGCATTACGAGTATTAGTTTTATAGTTTGGAGGTTAACGCAGAAATATATCGAAATCGGAACTCGAGTGCTAGCTCGACCGGCGAAAGAACTTTTCTAATTAGCATTTCTCTCGAATCGATACGAACGATATTTTCACGCGTGAATGCGCCAGAAAATATTGATCGTCGAATTTGCGAAATTTGCAAAGGCTGCTCGAAATTGCTGTTTCAAAGACAGAATCCTTTTTCTGATCGCACGTATTGCTCGCTCGACCAATCCGACTACGATAACAATGCGACGTCACGCTGATATTGGCCGCCATTGGTTCGAACCGAGGGGGAAGGTCTTTACGAAAATGAAGCAATAAAATCTAATATGCAGCCCAACTTGAAACGAACTTCTACCTCTACCGCGAAACAATGTAGATATTTTCTATGCTGCAAGCTCGCCGACGACAAGCGTGTCAACCAAAAATTTCAACTTCCTCGATCGAAAAACACAATGCGACAATCATTATTGTCCTCTCGTGGTCGGACTTTACCAAACAAATTCCTGTTGAGGGCTGGGTAAAATTTTGGAGAAAAAATATCTTAAATATAATTGTTGTTCTACAATTCAAGTGAAATACTATTTCAAATAATTAGTCAAATTTCCGCAAATAAATTATTTTTATTTTAACAATACTTATTGAGATCTTTGTTCTTCGTTACGAGTAGTCAAGGTCAAGGACGTTTTTGCATGGGCCTTTATGACCAACATTAACGCTCATTTTTATGTACTTTGTATTTTAATATTTTCAGAAATAATATTTGATCGTTACAAATAAGACAAAGAATAAATAAAATTTTCACTATTTTGAGAATCCTACAAAGAAAATACTATCTTAAAAACTTTTCCTAATAAATACGATGTTTGATTTTGTGAAGTGGACGTGTAATTTCAAATAAAATCGACCATTTACTATTTCCTTTTTGAAATAGTATTTTACCTAGCCTCTGGTCCAGGTTGCATCGATCTGGAGGACGCAAATTGGTCGTCCTTTTTTCCCCCACGAGCGAATATTTGCGCGGGAGAATGGTGATGGTTTGCGACGAGAGAAGTCGCGTCTCGTTCCGGCGATCGAACTCGAATCGAGCGAACATTCGTTCGTTCGCGTTCGATGGTTATCGATCAGGCAAACGAACGATCCGACGAACGATTTCAAAATTGCTCGTGCTCGAGGAAAAGTCTGTGCATCGAATGCGGTTAATAGCGAGTCGAGAAACTGGCGATTGGTCGAGATCGCATACTCGTTCCTCGATGTAGCAGGAATCGACCAATCGCGTGGTGTCTGTTGCGCCGTCGCCACTACAGTCGGAGCCTATGAGGAGGTAGCTGTGGCGTACGGAGAATGAAGGTTCGAACGCTCAAAAGATACGCGAAGGGAATCGTTCGAAAACTCATGGAAATCTGAATCTTTGTGTTCCTGAGTCTCTCTTTCACGGGAAAGCAATTGCTCGCCTCGCGTCCCACGATCCCCGGCGGGAACGATCGATTTTCAGATCGGCCCGACAGTGTCTTTTATTCCAGTCAGAGAAGTGTGCGTGCGCGTTGTGTTCGTCGCGATTCCGCGAGTGATTCGTGATGCGCGACGACGACGAATTTCTAAAAGTATTTGAACTCGGCTGTCTGCATTCGAACTATTAACAACGCTCATGCTCGCGACCGGCCTTTTTCGCGTAGAATGCGAGAAAGAAGTTCTTCGACGTCCTGCGTCTCGTTTGAAAGCGTGAATCTTAATAACGTAACTCCACTCAGCAATAATAGTTCGGCGCGTGTTTCAAATCATGCTAGCGATCCCCTTAACGCCCAGTTATGGCTATTCGTAGATACCATCGCGTTTATTATTAAAGACCTCGAGTCCGTCTGACCCTTTGCAGTATTTTCCGATTGTTTGTTATTGCAATTGTCCGCGAATTATGTAACTAGCAACAATTCCATCGGCCGATAGGACACATTATACACTTTTAGGTCTGTAAAAATAATAACTCGCCTCTCCTTTGTGTTTGCCCTTATCGTTCGGTTTGCAAACAACTTTTTACGAGTTTGCTTTTGTTCTTATAGTTATCCTGATTTTTCAATGGGTTCATTATAATTTTCACAATTCTCGTTTATGGACACTTTTTTTTATATGTAAAACATCCAGCAGTAACTTTTCCTATAGTTTTTCCGATTATATATGTATTACGTTTACACATGTTTTGTTGATACTATGTTGCAATGTATTTTGAGATGAATAAAGTGTATATAATCATTCATCAAACTGACCAAAGTTTCTTTCCGTGACTGTTGTGAAGGAAGTTTCACTGCAGTATATAATGCAAAAGTTACGTGGACGTTTGGAAAATGTATATTTGTTGTGTTTTCTCGACAGAATGGAAGAAGAAATCGTTGTTGATGATGTTGATGAGAACAGTAGTACAGAGACTCAACAATCAGACGATCCAACGACACCCATCATGCCTTTATTATATATTCAACAGAGTAAACTACGTTCGGCACCGCCGACAACAACAAATCAGACTTTGGTCTCATCGAATGCCACTCAACTAGCTGCCATTATTAATCCAGTCAACAATCAGGTAATTGTATTCGAATATTCCAGCCAAATAATTTCGAACCATTAACATTTCTTTTGCTTGTGTTATATAATTTGAAAAGGGAAAAATAATTGTCATAAATCTTAGTAAATGTAAATATATGCATATATAATATCATTCTTACATAAGTAGATATAGCACTTTGTACTATATGTCACAATAAACTGCATGGTTACTTATATAGGTCATAGTAACCTATACTTGTTGAAAATGATCCAGAATAATTACTATACTCTACTAAGCAACCACTGTGGAGCAAAAACAAGTGTAACCATGTCATAAGTGAATTAATATACAATCTAAACACTTTGGATTTGAAATAATTGGATTCTGTGTGTAGGTGGTATGGCAGTGAGTGGCAGATTTCTGTAATAAATATATATATTTGTTCAACACACTTGGTATAGTGAATCACAAGCAAGCAAAAGGGTTACAGATTAGATTCAGAATTGTTCGATTTATAAAAATCTGGCATTTTTTGTTACATTATAATACAAAATTCGAAAAGAATATTTTTCAAAGAATTTCGCCAAGTTATACAATTTTTTTGTCAGCAACTACGCCGTTGGCCATTGAACTGTCAAAATCGTTGAATTAGTGTCAAAAATCGTGAACCAGTTAAACACTGTTGTTGTTTTTATTTTAGATTGTTGCTGGACAGAACAAAGTGTTTATACAAGGGCCAAGTCAGGTTACCACTACTCAAAGTAAGCAACATATTGTGATTCACCGACCAATCAACACTGTCAGTACAACAACAACATCTCAAGGACAGAAACACATATTGCTTAGAAAGTCCAATACGTCTACTGCTCAGATCGTGCCATTAAGTTCATCTCAGGGGAATCAGACTACCGCACAAGCTGGCAAGCATACATTTGCGTATCTTGGAACGCTTATCAAGCCGAACAAAGCGCGTGAGTCTGTTGTAATTCCGGCAGGTGATTGATTCCTTTCTAATAACGTTACCATATATACGATGGACACCATTTCTTCTTTCTAGAGACAATGTTAATAGATTTGTTAATGTTCCTTTGTTAATGTTCCTTTGTTAGGGGCTTTAACAACGACTCAAATAGCTAAGCCAAAATTAGTGATCGCACCGGTTATCTCTCAATTGGCTCAAACATCGACTAGCACCACCTCAGGTTCTCAGAGTCAGACTACCAAGCATATGACGAATTTATTACTACCAGTCACTATTCCTCAGCAAAGCGGACCTACTAAATCTAGTATGTTCAATTTAAAAATTAACAATGGCCAAATTAGCACGGAAAGCAAAGGAACGATTACTGGTACGTAACCAGAATAAATCTCCGTTTTCTCGAACGAGTATTTCTTGAACGTTTATAATATTTTAACATTACAGTTTTACGGGAATCGAAGACAACAAATTCTGCCACACATCCACCGCCGTTGCATCCTATCGCGAAAATGAGTTTGCTAAGCGCGAATAAAGGAAACAACAATTCCACGGATAGTATAAAAATTACAGAGAACCCTGACTCTGCTGTGATCACCCCTATCCCCAAAAAAGATGATAGTGGTATACCCGAGAAAAGGAAGAAAACCATAAGCAATATATTAAGAGGCTCCACTGAGAAACGACTGAAAAAGCAGAACTTATCAAAATCGCCGCAAGATAGTATGGTCGAAGTCACTTATGCGCTGAGCAGTCCAGAATCGGAGCAAGACAAAGACAAGAAGGTGCAAAATGACGATGATATCACTTTGATTAAAGTAGTACCAAGCGAGGAGAAAAGTGTTAAATTGAATACCAGCATGGATGATGATATAAAGATAGAAATTATTAAAACGCGCACGAGTTGCGTCGAGTCGGTATCAGACAATAAGCACGATGTTAAACTGATTAATCATGATGACATGAAAGATCACTTGAACACCAGTCATACAAACGATACGAGTTTCGATGCTGCGAAAGTGCTGGACTGGAAAGACGGTGTTGGTACACTGCCTGGAAGCACGTTGAAGGTGCGTTACACATTTCTTTTATGCGTAAACGAATTCTATATATTTTACAATAACGTGTATACTTTACAGTTCTGTATGAACGAATTTGGTATCATGGAAGTAGTGGACGAGGACGAGAATAAACAAGGGAAAGATGGAATCGGTGATAAGGAGAATGTTTGTTTAACGCAGAATTCCTCGAAATCTAGTCCCCTTACTGTTAACAACGTGAACTCTGACAAGAAGTGTAAGTATCGGAATAATATCTTTTTAAAGAGTATTGTCAGACTACATGAAGTATTTTTCGTTTATAGCGGACGATAGAAAGTCCCGGACTGTTTCAGCAGACACAATGTATCACTGTGAGGGTTGCGGGTGCTATGGTTTGGCCGCTGAATTCGAAAGTCCAATATCTTGTAGCCCAACGTGTACAGAAATAATAGAAGCTAATAAGAAGCAACCATCGTTGCGGAAGGAAAAGGATTTGAAGTATGTCCTTAGAAAATTTATTCGTTACATATAAATTTTCTCGGCGAAATTGATACTTAAATGAAATATTTGTTTGTACAGAGACTTGCGCGCCAAACGGAAACGTAAAAGGCTACTCCAGGAACAACAGCAATCCAAAGAAATGGAGGACAAATCCGACGAGAAGGGGCAAGATAAAGTAAAGTCTGAAACTGACGAGGACACGAAAGATACTATCGCTGGGATTGATGATGAGAGCCAAGGAGACTCGGCCGAGTCAAAGGTAAGTAAAACGCGGCCTTAATGACCGCATTTTTTGAAACATACTGCTTATAAGTGTGTCTCTGTATGTAGTATCCTTGGCAGACAGGAAAACTCGGATTCTCGTGGTCCAAATACCTCGAGCACTGCAAGGCAAAAGCTGCCCCAGTCAAGCTGTTCAAGGACCCGTTCCCGTATAGTAAAAATCATTTCAAAGTTGGCATGAGACTGGAAGGAATAGACCCGGAACATCCCTCGCGATATTGTGTTCTTACAGTCGCCGAAGTAGTGGGCAAGTCATTCAACATTTCAGCTGGAAGTAAAAATGTTCAACGCTTAATTTCCTGTTTTTGATAAACAGGTTACCGAATACGCCTGCATTTCGACGGCTATCCAGAGAATTACGATTTTTGGGTGAATGGGGACAGCATGGACATATTCCCGGTCGGATGGTCGGAGAAAAATGGACACCGATTAGATCCGCCGAAAGGTTACGTGGCCAGTAATTTCAATTGGAACGCTTATCTAAAAATTTGCAAAACTACTGCATCACCTAAGAATATATTTTCAAATAAGAGTGTAAGTAAATGTGACTTGAGTTCGTATTTTATCGAAAACACTTTAAAACTGCTAAATTCTCTGCTTTCTCATTTCAGTCGGTCTTTCCAACTGGTTTTCGTGTAGGAATGAAATTGGAGGCAGTAGATAGGAAGCATTCTTCGTTGGTTTGCGTTGCTAGTATAGCAGGTCTAATGGACTCCCGCATATTAGTTCATTTCGATTCTTGGGACGAAGTATACGACTATTGGGCAGACGCCAGTTCCCCGTATATTCACCCTGTGGGCTGGTGTCATCATAACGGCCACAGCCTCACGCCGCCTAACAGTAAGCAATAAAATATTTTAATTTATATTTCGGTTCTTACTTGCTTAATCTTATCTGACGAGAATTTCGAGTATGTACTTGTAAAGGCCGTTCAGCACCGATCGGAAAAACATTCTTTAATGCGTTTGAATATTTAAACAAAAAAGGTATTATTAAAGTATTGTTGACTAAACTTCTAAAAAAAACCCATGCTTCGAATTGTATAAAATTTTGTAAATAAGTTCTTTTTTTTTTGACAAAAATTTCGATTACCATTTCAATGTCATTTCCTACCTTCCCGACGCACCGTAGTGTAATGGCTGAACCTTTTAAATCAAATAATCACAGCGCTATAAATAACAAAGTTATTAGCAGTGACAGAGTTAAATGGGACACTCTGTATACGAATTCGTTCGCCGAGCCTCTATTATTTACACTCATCGGTTATCCCGACGAGTTCGGACAAACGACGTTCTACTATAGCAAGAACTGCAATTTCTATGCATCTGTAAAGATTTCGCATTCAGAGAAAACGTCGTTTTCTCGTTTCAGATTACAAAGATCCAAAATCATTTACGTGGGACACGTATCTGAGGGAGACTAGATCCATGGTTGCACCGGCAAGAGCTTTCAAGCAACGATCGCCTTGCGGGTTCAAGCGTGGAATGAAGTTAGAGGCAGTGGACAAGAGGGTGCCACAATTAATAAGGGTGGCGACGGTCGAGGACGTGAAAGACCACATGTTAGTATACCATGAATAGAAAGAATAGAGATTATAAAAGAGACAATACAAAAATTATAATAATTTATATTGTAGGTTGAAGATACGGTTCGACGGATGGCCAGAGAATCACGCTTACTGGGTCGATGATGATTCTCCGGACATACATCCGATGGGATGGTGCTTGAAAACAGGTCATCCTCTGGAGCCACCGTTAAGTAAGTCTTGTTTTAACTACACCAAACGTTAAAATAATTTGTTAGATTGTACCCGATAAGTTAATATTCATCTTATTCGGTTGCAGCTCCGGATAACTTGAACGATAGACCCGAGTGCGGGACGTACGGTTGCAGAGGTATAGGACATGTAAAAGGACCTAAATACGCAACGCACAATTCTGCGTCCGGTTGTCCCTATTCGCCTCAGAATCTTCACAAGGTCAGGCAGCTGTCCGATAGGCTGAACCTGAAGCACGAGACTTGTGACTTCGAGGATGATGCGTTGGATAAACCAAAAACAGAGAAGACTGATAAAATTAAGATGGAAAAGTCTGAGAAGCCTGAGAAATTGTTGTTCGCTGACGAACGGTTACTGAAGACTGAGAAAGACATTAAGCAAGAGGATGGAGAGCTGTCCGATAAGAACGACAAGTCTGAGAATTCGGAGAAGTAAGTTATACATGAATATTTTTGTCTTTATGTAAACACTGATTATACGAGTAAATAATGACGCGTGGTGTTCAGGTCGAGTAAGTCGAAACATCACCACAGCGACGGACAAACCGACGACGATGAGCTCTTGAGGAAGAGAAATAAAAGGTAATTTTTGTTAAAGTTAGCGGTTTTACTATTTATTCGGGTTGTAGATTCTACAGTTGTTGTTTTTTTTTTATCGATACAGACGACAGATTTCCGAAGAGCCTTTGTATTCGTTATCTAGTTACGGCGACTCGTCGCTGACGACTGTACCCTACGCTGTGAATATGCCTGATAAACAGTTGCGTATGGAGCTGTATCAGTCCGTGTACAATCCCGGTTACAATCCGTTACCGGACGCGCCGCATATATGGGCGAAGCACAGTAACGCTCTGAATAGAGTGGTGGCGAAGCAGAACACGAATCCTCGACGGTGGTCGAACGAGGAGGTGATCAAGTTCATCCAGAGCATGCCGAATTGCAAAGAAATTGGGAACATCTTTAGAAAACACGTGAGTATTCGAATTGTCTTCTTTTGAAGTGATTCAAACAAGTCTAATCATCGATTTCTTACAGAACATCGACGGCGAAGCATTCTTAATGCTGACCCAAGAGGATTTGGTGTCTCTGCTCGAACTGCGCCTCGGTCCAGCAATTAAATTGTACAATAGTATAGTTCTCCTGCGACGAAGGGCATCGTGAATTACGTGCGATGAACGCACATACAATTGGATCTTGAAAAGTGCAAACTGGCAGCTATCGTGACGATATTGTCGACTGTATTTGTTTTAGAAGTTTATGGAATTTCCGACGGTAGAAATGTATTTTCTACTGCGATTGAAGAAGTTGATTTCAATGGTGGGTCACGCGAAAAGACTTATATTAATTTCGATCATGCGTGGAAATCTTTATTGTCAGACGACGAAGAAGGACGACGACGACGAGGAGAAGGAGGAAGACGTGGGAGACGATAGCGTACGAAGAAACCGAGATTAAGTTTTGAGATATAATCATAGGAATGTACGAGCATTATAAGTACTTACGATTGTCCTTTCTAATTTCTTTTCCTATACAGTCAAGTGCATTCAATCATGTACAAATGTAAATACTAATGATCTTAATAATTAAATATTGTAATACAAAAACATCTGAGGCGTCTGAGAATGATTACCCCAATCTAAAACAGAAAGTAGAAAGTAGAAATAAAGTAATACATATTACTACATAATACATGTCCGAGCGTCACGAGTGCAACGTGCGGACTAATGATGGAGAGGGAGGGTGCTCCATTTAAAAAGCGGCATCCCTTCCATCGGTCTCGGTGTTGTGCCGCTCACGTGACGACTGGTGCCCCCTCCGCCGGCCGGCTGCTATGACGATGTTTACAGCGTAGTCAGGACGACTGGCCATGTGTTCAGTCGGTGGCTCGTCGCGCGCCGGGTAGCAGTGAGTTCTGGTGCGCGTGCGTATTCTGCTCGGGTGTTTTCAATCTTGCTTGACAACCACTTGTGTCAATCTCGACGCTGCTTCTTCGCCAACTGTTCACCGCGTGTCGTTCGAATTGTGATAGTTCGGAGAAGTTCTAGTCTCGCGGGGAATTGTAAAATTTCGATCGATCTGGAAACCGATCGATAAAACTGTGCGGAACGGAACGATGACACTGCCGGTGTCGCGGACGTCACGTTGCAGCGACTGCACTTTCGAATTCCTGTGCGTCGCGATCGATTGTTTACATAACAAAGGGGAGGACCGTGTTGCCCGGTGATCGCAGGCAGTTTTCGATTCGTGCGACGAGGACGGTCGATTGCAAGGACTGCCGAAGGTGCGTCGATCGGCCGAATTCGTTTTCGCTGGTTTCGAGAATCGGACAACGTGATTTCGGCGGTGTGTGTTATGACTGGATTATTTTTCGCGCGTGAAAAGGAGGAGAAGGATGCGGGGTGGTCGTCGCTGATCGTTCTCGAGCGAGAAACACGCGAGAACGCCGAGGAGGAGGGCCGCTCGGTGAAATTCGGCGCGGGATTCGCCGGTGCCACCGGTGGCGCCAAAATGCCCCGTGGCCTGCCGACTAGACGAGGCCTGCAGGCGCTGGCACTCGTTCTTGCCACCGCTTATGCCACAATCCTCCTCTACCAGGCCGTTGCCCCACGTCAGGTAACCATCATAATTCATACACTCTCCCACCACGATATCTACCAACACACCATTCATTATTTTCAACCCTTCACCGAGCTATTTCACTTCTCGTCTCACCCCTCAAACGCAACTAGAAAAACAAGTAGACGTCGCCTGTCACCTATGACCTTATTGTCTAATTATTAACAGAAAAAGAAGTTTTACTTAATTCACCCTCTCACTGTAAAGTGTAACGGGTTTGGTGGTAATTTTGTCTACAAATCTCCAACATAGGGCCTACGACGAAAATTTATCACAATTTACTAACGAGTATCCAACGTTGGGCCCACAATTTTTATAATTGGTTGATTCACAAGAAATTTACATATGATAATGATACATCGGTCCAACCTATGTTTACCAACATTTAAATATCGTGTGTCTTACAGACGTTAGAAACGTCGCTACAATTAAAAACTTGTTAACTGTCATGTTCCAAATTGATTTTTTTGTTTTCTTATTAATGGATATATATTCGCAATTTGTTACTGTCGCTACTAAAGTTTTATTGTGCGCAGCCTTTAAATTTCTTTATTTCTTTAATTTTTCATTTTCTAAGGGGAAGGCAAGGGGTAGTGGTTATGAGTGTAAGAAAACCTTTTTGGGTTCCTTCAGTATGGGTCTTCGTTTTTTTAGATATTTTGATTTTTTGTTGACGTATCCAGTAGCCCAGATCATATATAGCATCTACGTGCAAGACACGTCTTTAGGTTCAGCGGTAGAGCATCAACTTACAACGTAGGCGGTTCGGGTTCAAGTTTTTACATTATTTATTTTATACTGTAAAAATACCTGTAAAAGAGAACGGAAAGTCAGAATAATGGGTTAGCGGGCCCAGTTTAACGTTCGTACTATAGCGATGTTGGCCCTTCGTTTGCTCACCTGAATAAAAAGGCAACATTTCCAACGTTTATTCTAACCAATATTGCAACGAAGACCGAACAATATGGCAACCGTAAATGCTACTAGGGGGCTCAAATGAAACGCGCAAAATAATGCATTCGGAAACGATATTGGCCAAGTTTTCTCGCGCATGCGCGACGATTTTAGCCTCGGTAAAGTAAAATTCTCGATAAAACAGGGTGCCTTGATAACTTTGTAAAATTTTAAATAATTGTTATGATTTGTTTGTGGAAAATGAATATATAACCTGTGTATTTGTGTATAATCTGTGTAACTCGTAGGACACTCGTCTCGTTTCGCGTCTCTGGTCCTGAGTCTCTTTGTCCGAAACAGATCGTATCGGTACTTTCCCGCCAACGTCACTGCCCCTCTACCTTTTCATCATAATATAGATACGTTACTGTTCTGGACGCGCATGAGCGAGAAAACTTTGCCAACATCTCAGCACTGGCCGCGATATCTAGTTATGTTAATTCGACGACGAATCGAGAGTGGTAAGTTTACCCTGCCCGGTCGAGTTTGTTTTCATTCCGGCGGACCGGGTAAATGTTTGCCGTGCGTGCACGTGCTTGTTTCTTTTCGGAGAACCGTTTGGTCATCGAGCAATGTCGATCGAATTTCTGTATGTACATCCCATAATCATCGTTATCGTTATTACACCCGTCTTCATTACGTAAGCAATAAGACCACATCTTACGAAATAAGAAGTAAATGAAATTATATTGTTACCGCGCGAAGCACTCCGGCTGTAATTAAAACCGGTTTTAACATAACCTATTTACGGAGCGCGATGAAGCAACCGTTGCAAAAATTCGCCTCGCAAGATAAGCAAGAAACGAAAGGATATATTGTTAGCTTAAACTGCGGGCTGCAATTAAACCCGTTTACAGCGTAACCTATTTATCTGGCGCATGCGCCAAAGCGACCGTTACGAGAATTCAAATTTTATCAAGAATCATTAATACATACTAGGTTTATTGAGCATCAAGCGTGATTATTTTACGTTACCTTATAAAAGTAACGAGACTCTGGCTATGCTAATTTTTAGCCATTTTTTTATAATATATACCCAAAGAACCGCAAATTAACAATATTAGAACTCGTGAACTTAGTGTTAACGCTAAGCCTATCATCGCCGGTCAGATGACCGGTTTCTGGTTTTTTATTTCACTATTATTGAAATTGTAATGATGCTTTCACTGGAAATGATTATATTATAATAAATCATATTATAATAAAAATCACAAAAAATGTATATAAAATCTATGTGATTTTTATGAGGCAATACATGCCAGCCATTTTCAAAGCTCGGCATGTTTGGTATTAAGTAAGGATTCTTGATTTTTAGAGATACATACTGTCAAATAAATTTTTTAAAATTACGGCGCACATGATAACACGAGTGATCAACACTTTGCGTTACCTATTGTAGTGGGTGGACGAAATGACGGTGGACGTGAACAGCCGAAGCGTGTTGGTGGAGGTGCCTGCAATGAGGAGAATCATCAACGAAGAATCATCGGTGACACCCGCGGTCGCGACAGCGACCATGGCACCGCCTTCAACGAACCTAGACGATGTATTCATCAGTGTGAAGACAACCAAACACTACCACCATTCTCGTCTGCCAGCGATCATCAGCACATGGTTCCAATTCGCCAAGGATCAGGTATGTAGAATGCATTCTTCTCTCCTAATTTCAACCTATCGACGAGGTCTTATCGAGGTCGAATTAATTCCCCCAGGTCATTGAGCATTGATATCGAAATACCATCAACTTGATCACTTGCAAATCGAACCTTTGAGCTTTGGTCGGCTTTGGAGACCTGCATTTTGGAACACTAACGCTTTTGGGCTTTGAACTTTGAAAGACTTAAGCATTTGGATCCTATATTTCCGACGTCGAGCTTCGGGATCTTGACAATTGGATTCTCAAGCTTCAGAACTAGTACAAGACAGTCGGTGTGTTGATACAGTTTGGAAACATAGGCTCACTTGATGGGACGCCGTCGTGGGAACGGGATTCGCTCTATTTCTGCTTGACTATTCCGTCTCTCTACTTTTCCGCCCCCTTATTCTCCATTAGCATTCGCGCTGCTACACGGCCAGGCTAGACAATAACTACTCTGTTTGCGCTATCGTTTACTCCCGGAGCGTACAGAATTTGATCTGCTCCTCCATTCCGCGTTTGTCGTTGATACACAGTTCCATGCGCGTCCCGTTGTATTTTCCACGTGCGCTTATCAGTTTCTCCTCGGTTTCTCCTTCGGCTTGAAAAAGAGCCCGTTACCTTGTAGAGATTCGACTGCGAGAGAGGGATAGAGAAAGAGAGAGGCAGTTTAGGAAGCGGCAGGGAACTTTCGCGATATTATCTCTCGCCGCGACTAATTGCGCGCATTGTAAATCCTCCCTGCTGTTCCCTATTCTACGAGGACAGTTCCTCCTGGAACGGTAGCCCAGAAAAGTCGAGGGCCAACCTTCGGCCCGGCAGATTCTCGAGAATCGCGCGTTCGCTGCCAGTACTCGCTCGCTAAAAGACCATTTCGGAGCACTTATCTCCTCCATCCGGTGCTGTATTCGCTTGTAACGCTGTTGTCGGCCCCCTTTGAGACCTGTCCGCGCATTGAGAGACGTCGCACGACCAACAGAAACATCTACCTTGGGGCCCGAGCTCCTCGATCAGAATTTTTTCTGATCAAGATCCAGACGGCTCGGGCTGCAGAGTTACAAACTCTGACGTCTTGCTACACGGAACCTGAGATTGGAAAGATTAGGGGTCGATGGAACCGATCCTAAAGCTGCGGATATTTTGATTAGAAGCTTTCCTTGTTCTATTTTGACGCTGGCAAGCTCTAAAGAGATCCGAGCTAAAGAGCCTGAAATGCAAAATCCCATAGTTGGAGTTCACCGGCAACAGGCTGATCGAAATTGGTCTGTTCCCCACTTTTTTGCAATGATCACGGCGATTTCGTTTTCCCTGCATGGGAGAGTCCCACGGTTCACCTCCGACCCTTCGACCTGCACGCTAAACTGCGTCCACGTACACACGAGGATCCCGGGTACGAATCCGCATTTTCGTATTCCGAAACCCTTTTACCTGCTGGCTGATCGGCCAGGGTGCTTTAATCACGTGTAATCAGCGGAACCGACGGTGATTAAGCGAGCACCGTAGCTGGGGATACCATAGAGCCCTTATGTCCTCTCTCTCTCTCTCTTTCTCTTTCTCTCGCACGATTCGGTTTTGCAGCTTAACGTTTTCGCGTCTATTTCGTTCTCGCCATAAATTCTCCGGAATAGATTCTCGCATTGTCTCGGGTCGGACAAGGATATTGGAAAACATTAGTCGGGCCCCGGTCCGAGACAGGTTCGGGACGGGTCCGGGCCCCGGATTCATGGTGTTACCGATTCACGAGCCAATTTGCGGAGAGTGATTTACCGCGTCGAAGGAAATAGAGTTAGACCCGGAGTAGGCCGTTGCCCGGGGCTTGGAACTGTTTTCAGATGCAAATCGACTTCGTCTTTGGTTAGCCGGTGTCTAGGATCTCGCGAGACAATGTCTGCAAGCTGCTCTATTCGATAAATCGATCCTGACCGTCGCTGCTCGCAAATCTTACCGACACAGGTCGAGTTCAAAGCACTTTACCGAGGGTATCTTGCGTTGACGAAGCAATTAAAACATCCTAGACGACGATCTTCAAAAAATTATGGAATGATTGCCGGTAGATAATGTGTTAAGAGCCGTATTCCATCTTTATAATGAAAGATCAAAGGGATAAGAGATCGTTGCTCGAGGCGACGAATTATATCAAGGTGTGAATCGAGCTGGCAGTCCTTGGTTGTTAGGTGTTCAGAATGGAGCGAGACAAAGTCTGGAAGCTGTTCTTTTGGGACAAATCGATCGTGTCGCCGTTTGCAACCGTTTGCAACCGTGTTCGATCGTCGGGCTTCCTATCGGGCGCAGTCATTCTGGTCGATTGCCTCGTTGTGCCGGGTTGCTCGATGCTAACATTCCATCGGAAGGAGGGAAAAAAAGTCTCGGTTGGGCGGCGGCGATCGATCCGGACGCTTCTGGAACGTTTGTCATTAGTTTCAGTGACTCCACTCGCCGTCGCCGAACCCTTCAATTTACAAAAGCCGTGCTACCTTCGGACCGCTCGCGGATAATTGCTCAATTACGTCGTTTATTTATCTGAAAGCGCTTGCCGACCGCGCCGCAGCAATTTTACGCGACGAAAGTACACGGTACTTGTCTGAGTTCCACGTTTTTTTCGACCTTCGGATTGATTGGACGCCACGAGTCGATCGTTAATGGGGGACTATCCTGGCGAGCTTTGCGTGTCCGGAGCAGCGAGAACACGAGTTCGGAACGGTTCGCGCGTGAATTGTACTTCGTTTTTTGGCGATCGCCGATTGGTATGCGCCGAGATAAGAAACCGGATCGAACTCTGCCAGATACATTGTGAAGAAGCAGTAGAGAAAGTCGGCAGGCTTCTCGCTAAAGTAGCTCTTTCGTGGAGGAAAATCAATTTGTTTCTCGCGGTGGAAAATTGATAGCTCTTCCGGGAAGAAGAGTCCATGTACAGGGAAACGGGAAGCTGTTTCTTGGGGGAACAAATTTTAGAGGAAAATCTATAGTTCTTTCGCGAATGCAGACGAGTATGACTAGCTCTTTCACGGAGGAAAGAATTGTAGAGAGAGAATAAGTAGCTCTCTCGTGGAGGGAAGAATTATAGAAGATGAATGAGTAGCTCTGAGTGGCTCATTCGTCGAGGAAAGAATGGTAGAGGAAGAATGAGTAGTTTTCCCGCGGAGAATGAGTAATCAAAGCGTGCCCTATGGTTGATTCCCACTACGTCCAAGTGTCCACCCACCTCGATAGAGTATCTTCCACTTACCAGAAGGATTGCACACCCAGTGCCCGGTGTTCAATTGGAAAACGCTTCCATTAGACAAGCTCCTTGCTAGAAACGACGAGGCTAGGCCAGCCGAGCGGTCTCGGATTCCCTTAATCCAGCGTAACGTCCGATTAGTTTAATTCGCCTCGCTGGCAACTGCCGCCACCCACAGAAGCGGTGCACGACCTCTCGAAGTCGAAACGTATCAAGGATCCTGTGGCTCGGAGAGAGAGAGAAAGAGAAAGAAACAAAAGCAAAGAGAGTGCGAACACGAGCGTTAGGCTCCGAAGAGATCGGGCTACCGTACAATGACGCCCGTTTTAGCCGCGCCGTACGTGCGCGGATTAACGTAATTATGTCGATGTAACGTGACGCCGGTGCCAGTGACGTCATCCCGTTGCTCGTCCCTCCGTCAGTGTTTCTTGTTTGCCGGATATTCGTATCGTTTCTGCGAACGCTGACGACGACGACGTCGACGGCGACGTCGACGCCGACGACGGTGCGTCTTCTTTCTCTTCGTGTCTCGCCGGTCTCACCTTCTTTTTTCTCCCGACGACGTTGCTCCGATTCTTTAATCTTTTAATTGCACCGGACGTCCGTCGCGACGCGCTCAAATTGGACGACGGACGTCACCGGCGTTGCGCCAATTGCGCAAGTAGAAACCTCTCCTCGAGGATCCACAGTCGGCGGGGATGCGACGCGACGCGATTTCAGCTTCCCGGCGACGTCCTTTCGGTTCCCACAGTTTATCTTCCGAATAGTAGCATCCGCGGGGTAATGAACCACGTGGAAGTCCTCGAGACAATGCTTCTGACGTCTGCCCTGCCTTCTTGCTCGCTGCTTGCTTCCTGAAGGGAACTAAAAATAGGAGGCGACTGCTTTAACACGTGCGCTGCACCGATCCTAACGACCCTGGATATCAGCGTGCTCCACAATGGAAGCTCGTATCATAGGTGGTTTTGCCAGTGAGATTACTCTCGAGACGACAGAAATTTTGTAGATCCTGTGGTGAATAAGGAGGGTCCTTAATTGAAACTTATCCGGTCCAATTAAACACTTTTGGGAGGCTTTAAATCTACGTATTGCGGACGCTGAGTCGAGTGCCGCGAGGAAGTGCATTGAACTCGAGTATTAGACTGTATGCATAGCGAGTGTACCGATTTAAGTGTAACACTCGTCTTCATTCTCAATGTTTCAGTTTCTAATGATCCTACAGGGTTAAACATTGAACATGGATTATTGAACATGTTATCCAATAGGGATTTCGTTTAAAATGTGATATGACATGGTTCAGAGGAAATCAGGGTGGGTTTAAGTCATCGTTTCACCGACCCATCAATTGTTTACAAACTATAGTTGCACGAAATTGAATCGCGCCCGTTTTTATAAGAGAGCACATACCAGTCACTTTTAATGATCGGCAGAGTTCGGTGTTAATTAAGATGGCGATGGCTGGATTAAGCGGCGAACCGGTGTGTCAAAGTCGTTGTTGAAAAACCGCGGTTATAGCTTAATTTTCCCGGCGCGGATCCAGCGGTGAAACGCGCGCGATCGATCCCAAAAAAGGCAGCCGGCTCTCGAAGATTTATCGATCCCGGCTGCGGACGTGGATGGAGCTCGCGATCCGCTCGGTGCCGTCGCGAAGAAATCGAAATTTATGATCGGTTTCGCAGCGGCTACGGCTCGGCATGTGTGCTGTTGCGTCGCGTCGTCGGCTAGAAACGTCCGCTGTAAACAATGGCGCCTGTACGTGACCGACACGCCGATCGTTAGACTTTCTCGCTCGATCAACTCGAAATCGCCGACAGCCTGGCGACTCTGGTTCTCATTGTGCGTTTCCTTTCTCTGTTGCAGACGTGGTTCTTCACCGACCGGGACGATCCCTACTTCCAGAACCAAACCAGTGAGTATACATAAACACTAATCGTTAAACCGTAGCTCTTTGTACAAAAGAAGAATTCACTGATCGATCGCAAGAAACGGCACAAATTTTTAACTGACGTTTTTTTGCGTATTTTGCAAGTCCTATTTTTTGTTGGAAAATCTATAGCTTTCTTGTGGAGAAGAACCAGGTAGACGAGAATGACTAGCTTTTTCACGGAGGAAAGAATTGTATAGGGAGAATAAGTAGCTCTCTCGTGGATGAAAGAATTATGTACATGTGGCCAATCAGTAGCTCTCTCGCGGAGAAAAGGATTGTAGATGGAGAACGAGTCGCTCTCTCGTGGATGAAAGAATTACATGTGACCAACGAGTAGCTCTCTCGCGGAGAAAAGAATTATAGACGGAGAATGAGTAGCACTCTCGTGGAGGAAAATATTTTAGAGGGAAATCTATAGTTGTTTACCGGAGAAGAAAAATTCCCTGATCGATTTGCAAGAGATTTCTGCGTATTTAATAAGTCCTTCTATTTTTTTGTTGGCATACGAAGTACGATGATCACGTCATCTATGGGATAATTAGAGTATGTATTGCTCGCTAATTAGGATAGTGTAATCTGTTATTCATTCTCTACGTGTCCGTATTAGAGGAAATAATGTATAATAGATGGTAGAATAATAAGATAAATGATATAAAAGGACATCAAAATAATTTTATAAATATATAAAATATATTATATCATTGCGAAGCAATACCAAAGAGCATACCTCGCCGGTCGAGGATTAATTAAATCGTTTCCGAGGAGGGCATTCTGTAATTCACGCGAGATCACGGATCAGAAGGCGCGCGTAATTTTTCTAATAGTGAGAAACTCGGGCCGGGCCGAGACCCACGATCGTTACCTCGGGGGCCCCCGGAGGGGAAGCTCGTTAATTAAGGAAGTAATTAAGACTGGAACCGAAAATTGTCGTCGTTCGTTATGATCTTCACTCTCAACTGTTTCTTGGACAGTTATACTTGAAAAAAGGCCTCTAAGGGACTCGTTAATCCGTTTCACCTTTTGATTTCCCGACCGTGACCCGAAGTCGCACCCCGAAGACGAATCGCCGACGTATTAATCCTCGCACGAGCCTTTCAAGCTGTTGGCACGAAGGATCCTTAGCAGAGTGCTTCATCCGTTTAACAATTTCAGACGACAGTTGTGGTCCAAGTATGATCTGTAGCAATTTAACGAATTTATAGTTGTAACATTTTATTAAATGCAACAGACAGGGCAAAATTAACCCTTTAAAAATTTGTTAAAAATTAAACCAAACGACTCGAGGTTTTTCTAGATGTAGAAGGATCAAAAAATTTTGTTTGAAATGATTAATTAGCGGAATTGCTGAACGAATGGCACTAAACCGAGGGAAAAGAGAGAAACGATGGTAGCTGGATGCGAACGACGAGTTAACTCGTTCTGGCCGGTTAACAGGTTAGCGCAGAACGTCGAAGTAGATCGATTATCGTTTGTTCTTGGCACGAGGTGTATCGGTCGAACCTCGAAGCTGGTCCGAAGGCCGTGGCTTTCCGTTGCTTCCAGGTAAACGTTCTCCCCGGTTAAATGGCTCTATTAAAAAAGAAACGTTGCAGCGAGAGGCGCGTTTATTTCTGTTGTAATACGAGGCACGGATAATTACGCGGCCGGGACTTAATGGTTGCCCTCGTTTATGCGATAATTGCTGGCGAAACGAGCGCGTGCGTGTAGGAGCCAGCGACTCGTCAATCATCTCAAAAGTTTTAGCCGTGTCCGACCATGCGCGGTCACCGAAACACGCTCCTCTTGCGCAATTTTGATACACGGCGTGATCCATCGCCCGGCGTACTTTCGTCGAAAAGTAAGAGTCAACTTGCACGGGTCAGTTTTCATGTTTACTCTTCGCCAGCGACTGATCGGCTGCCGCGTGTTTGCTCGAATCGGACACTCGTGGACCACGCTCGTTTATCGGTAAACTGCGATTTTTATGGAAAATAAAAATGTCCTATCGCGAGAGACTGGAGTTATAATTACATATATCGTTCGTTCATAAGAAAAGCGACGTAAGGCAAAAAAAGGAAATTTTATAGGAGTCATTTGAAAATTTAAAAAAATTCACCATTTTTTAATATATGTCTGAAAAAAGTGTAATAATAAATATATAAATTGTAGCGTACTTTATAATTAATGTACGTGACAACGAACCCAGTATCTAAATAACAACAAATTATTTTACATTTCCAAGTTGGTGATATACAATAAAATAATTGGACATTTTTAGGTAATGCATATCACCAACTTAGAAATGTAAAATAATTTGTTCTTATTTAGATTTTCTGGGTTAATTGTCACGTACATTAATTATAAAGTACACCACAATTATTATTATTGTTATATTTTTTCTATATATATATATATTTCGAGTTGTGTGACACTTCTTACGAATGAACGATAATTTCTCTTTTAACACAAATTTTACCTATTTTATGCATAGAAGCGATAATGAAGCGTTTGATGGCACGAAAATATTTTCCTTGGGAGCATTTATAACGAAGCCGTATTAATAGCGCATCAGTTCCATTCGATCGTTCATTTCCCCGCGACCGTCTCGAATAATTAGGCGTAAATATTCGATCGTAGTGGTCGGTCTCTCGCTGGAGGATCGATTGAATGCTTCGCGAGCGAAATTCGACGCTGTCGGAGTCGCTATCGCAATCCGAGTCGGTGGAATCCGCTGGTTACAGTACTGCGAGACACGGTGGGCCAGAATCGCAAAAAAGCTGAACACAAAATTCATACATTATTAATTACTAGACTGCGGATCTTTATGCGAAATAAAAATTGTCTGGGTTCGTTGTAATTATATATTCATTGTATTTCTTTGATTTCTTTAATACAAGGACATTAAGTGTCTGTATAAAAAAATCCATCGTTAATTGGCGAGAAAATATTGGCTGATACATTGCTTCGGTAGACTCGAACTTGACTATTATTTATTTAAAAAATGCGACCAGATACGAGTCTGTGTCATTGTCAGTCTATCTCAATTAAGTACTAGCTAAAACGAAAAGACCTAGTTGAAGCGAACACTTCTTTAGAGGCGCAGCGCGTTCACAATTGCTGGGCAGTCAATGAGTCTGGTCCGTCACGCTCCGAGGTGAAATGCTATTATATTGGGTTGAAAAGAAAATTCGTAGAGTTTTCAAATTAAGAATCGAAGATAAAATTAAGGTATTTCATTCATATGTTTATTCAATAACACGAGAAGTTACCTCGAAAATGGCAAAAAGTAATAGAACAGAATGGAAAATATGTTATTCGATAAATCTATGAATAAATATTTGAAGTTTAACTTTCAATTTTAATTTACAAACGCTACAAACGTTCGTTCCAACCCAACATTTAGTGGAGCGTGCGAGAAACAGACAGGCGTGCAATCGCCATAGAAGTTTTCCCGTCGGAGCTGTCTTATGTGCACAGTATTGGTCTGTTTTTTCCAAGCAATCTCGCGACAAGAAAATTTTTCGCTTAATTCCGCCCATTTTATAGAAATGGACCACCGCGCGGCGTTCTCGGAGGGCGTTTCGGTCGCGAAATTCGCCACCGGGTTTTTTCTTTGGATCGCCGGCGAAACGGCCCGGAGGGGTTGATTATTATGGGGCTCTGTGATTGCTATTCTCGGGAATGGCGCGGGTTTCTGAAATTCGTGGCCCTGCGGAGTCATGCGAGCGCGGCTGGTAGCACGCCGTCGGAATATCCACGGCAATAAAAATGGCAACGGAGGATTCTCCTCGGCAATATTATCGTCGAGCGTGCTCCTGGCATCGCGCGCATACTAACAGCACCCTCCGGCGCGGATGCAAATGACGACGACGAGCGAGAGGAGGAGAACGAGCACGGAGAACGACCGCCCCGACCGAGGAACGACGAAACGCCCGCGGTTTTCGCATTCGAACAGGAACGCGCGTTCAATCTTCCTCGGTACTTCTATATTCTTCGGAGATATTAAGAGTTTAAGTGGAGGCACAGACATCTAGACGCGACATGTCAAACTGGGTCGAGCTAGATCCATTTGGGTATAGCTGGGCGCAACTGGGTTGAACTAGGTTCGATCAGGCCTGGATAAGACTGTGCAGGTGCGAGTGGTTCTATCCAGAGTCGATTGTGTACATCTTCGAGTATATGTATTCGACGACAGCTGTGTTCGATTATGTTCAACTTCGAACCAAGGTGCCGGCGTGATTCGACCGTTCTGCAAGCTATTGGTATCTAGGTGGACGAAGGAAGGGTGGATGATATGCGAGGCAGGTAGAAGCGATCGAGGTGGAGGTGCAAAACCGGTGCAGAGCGCGTGGTGAGGTCAAATGTCGGACGGTGCCCGAGGGCTCGCGTGCTCATCCCTCCTCCTTCGTCCTTCCGTGCCATTATCCTCCCTGTTGGCTCGAGTCCACCCACGCTTCTGCTACGGGGCTAACTGGTGCGCCGTATTACCAAGGAAATACCGAATCGTCGCCGGTGGGGATAGTCGTTGGCGACAGCAATAAACTCTTCTTGTTAACATTTCCAAATCGTGTCGTTCCTAACATCGTTTTAGTTGGATCTACAATAGTTGGCTCTAACGACGCCTAGGTTGGTTGTAGTTGGATCTAGTTACATGCCGATTGGTTGTAGTTGAATCTAATTACATTTAGGTTTGTCTTAGTTGAATCTAGTTATACCTAGGCTTGTCTTAGTTGAATCTAGTTATGTTGTTGAAGATGGGTTATATACGCAGTGATAAGAATCTTCACAGAGTCTAAATATGTATATATATATATTTCGTATATCATAAATACTTCACGGACAGTAAACATAATATGACTTATGCCACGAGCGGTTAAACACAGAGTGAGCGTCGGCTGTTGTCCTCACGTACGCCTCATTACACATATAATTACTTAATCCTAGTGAAGATGTCGCGATTACAATTATCGGTCGGTAACGCCGTTTCCTCATTTCCAACAAGTTACACCCAGGTTTGTCTTAGTTGAATCTAGTTACACCTTCATTAGTTGTAGTTGTATCTAGCTCCATGCAGATTGGTTGTGGTTGAGTCTAGTTACACCTAGGCTTGTCTTAGTTGAATCTAGTTACACCTAGATTAGTTGTAGTTGTATCTAGCTCCATGCAGATTGGTTGTGGTCGAGTCTAGTTACACCTAGGCTTGTCTTAATTGAATCTAGTTACACCTAGATTAGTTGTAGTTGTACGTAGCTCCATGCAGATTGGTTGTGGTCGAGTCTAGTTTATTGTAGATTGGTTCCACTTGAATTGTTGTAATTGAATCTAGTTAGACTTAGGTTTGTCTTAGTTGAACCTAGTTACACCTAGGTTTGCCATACTTGAACTCAGCCCGACTGATTCGATCCTAGGCTGCTCTACTACAAATTCGAGTCTGACACAAAATGGTTTAGTTTTACCTAGTCGAGTCCAATCGACTGATGTTGAGCCTTGTTTGTGCAACCAGAATCTGCAAAAAAAAAATGGTGTAAAGTTGAACGCACGAAGATCTCGTCGCAGGAGGAGCTCGAGTGAAAGGAGCCCGCTCGCCGCAGCAAGGTTTTTAATTGCGGCCAGGCCGATTAATTGTCGGGCATTGTTCGCGGTCGTAATTGAAGCGCGTGGCGGCCCGGGGAACAAGCGTATCGTGGGAGTGCTTCGGCACAGGTACACACGTATGTACACACGTTATCACGATGATCGTCCATGGGGTCCGGCGTGTAAATACATACACGATCCCGTTCGAAACATCGCATTGGCGGGGCTCCTTCAGGAGCGAGAGGCCATCGAGCCGAATTAATTAAGGTACCCTGTTGCGGCGACCCGGGCAGGATGATTATTAACCTCTTAATTAATTGCACGGCAATCCCACCTCCGCTGACGATCGTCCCTTCTCTTCTTTGCTTTCAGACGGCCACATGATCAACACCAAGTGCTCCTCCTCCCACAACAGGCGCGCCCTATGCTGCAAAATGTCCGTCGAGTTCGACAGGTTCCTCGACAGCGGCCGGAAGTGAGTAGACAATCATCGTTCTCCGCGTTGCGCACGTTCGCTACGGTGTAATTAACCTAGACGCGTTTATGGTCACGCTGCACCCGCGATCGGACCAGTTAGCGCGCCATTTTACACACAATTTTGGCGCACACGATGTTTTTGGTTGAAATTCGGCGTAGGAGACGTGGAAAATTAAAAAAATTCTTTTCAAACAATTTTCATCGAGTACGAAAGCAATTTTGCTGTCCGCGAGGGCTAAGATTTACGGTACGATTATTTTGAATTTTTGAAAATTTAAAATTAAACGTGCTGTTGGTTCAGGGAACTGTTACAGAGCTGCAAATAATTTTATGTTCTTTAACTCTTTATGGGGTTTAGGTGGGTTAAAAACTGCCTCACCTTTTGCTTAGCTTTTCATGCATAGCGGGATATATTTGAACACACCTCGAAAAGTTGAAGTTACTCATGTTCGTACCCATGGAAGTTGCTCGTTCAAAGTGTTTTCATTCGGTTGGCAATGGAACGAACCAACGGCAAATGCGTAAATAAGTGAAAACAAAAGTGCCTGAAAGAGTTAAACCATTTTGACCGAATACGAAAGCAACATTTCGATTAGCGTGTTCGTCGGCGAAAAAACCTGTCTGACTAAAATCGGAATTATGCTACGACCGGTCGAAGAACCACGGCCCATTGATAACGCGGCTATACAGGTTCGAAAAAGGGAGCAACGACTTCCGGCGAAGAGGAGGAGGAGGGCCTCCTCTGAATCGATTCACGGTGGAATGACCTCGATAAATTATTCCGCGAGCCATTCAAGAAGCCGGGAGCGCTCGGGTGTTTAGCACCCGGTGCATAAATCCTGGATTTTTCGCAACAGCCAAAGGAAACGGGACGCTTGTCACGATCTTTCGATCGTTCCTAGCCGAATGTATTTATCTCGCGCGTGGCTCTGCCTCTCCGTTAGAATGTAAACCGTACGGGTGCACGATCCTACCAGCGGGAATATAAACTTTCCTCCGGAAGGAGTGGCCGATGGAACGACGACGTCGAGACGACGCGACGGTTCAACCTGTTGCTTCCCTCGACGATATCCGATCGAAGTGTCAGGACTAATTAACCAGCCGATCCTTAATTGACGACCGGTTCGGGGCACCGACTACCGAAAACGCTGTTGTTCTCGAACTCCTCCGACGATCTCGAACCTATACTTACGCTCCGGTGCAATTAGCGATAAATCACGACGCTCTGCAGCCACCTGTTTGGCCGTGAGTGGAATGGGAATTTTTATGGCCGCGGATTTTTTGAATTTATAAAGACTGAAGACTTGTTTCCCCACGCTTCCGCCGAGGCTCGGTCACGTGATGCGTCTCGTCTCTGTCGCGCATGTATCGCAATGTCGCGTGATTAATCCGGAAACTGCAAAGACGGGGTAACTTTATCCCCGCAATTCGAGTGGACTCCTATGATCTGGCAACTCTGGCTGACTTTAAATTCAAAATTACTGGGGTTTATTTATACCAGCAGTATTTTCTTTTTGTAAAAGATTAGAAGCTCGTTTTTCCCCATTTTTTTCAGCGATGCTTTTAATGAAAATTGACGAAACACGTTCTTAACTTGCGGTAACTTACTCGATTCCAATGTTCAGGATCTACATAACTGGTTTACCAAAGGTATTTCTTCAACTTTGAATTCGAGTTCAGGTAAATCCTGTAAAGTCGATGTTTACAGTTGATTACAGTTTTCATTTTGCTTAAATTCTTAAAACGGTTGAAGTCGTTTGGATCACTTTTGTAAAAGTTTGACTTCTAGGATTAATCTTTGCTGCCCGGAGCAAGTTGATCGGCCGGTATCTCTTTCGCAGTCGACACGCGGCGTCGATAATGGTCTCGACATCGAATCGGATGGGCCATCGATCTCGCGCGAATCGATACGCGCCCGTTAGAGATCGCTGGAGCCGAGAATGCGAAAGACAGGATGACGATGACGCTTACAGACGAATGAACCGAGGGCTCTGTCGGATTATAACACGAGGAAGGGGAACCGGGCCCCATTATCGACCGCGAGTTATTATACCACTCTCTCTCTCTCTCGCTCAGTATCGGAACCGTCAGGAAGATTCATATCTTCGTTAATTGTTTGCTTTTCAAAGCGGTCCCCGTTTCATGTCCAGGCTAATGCGCCAAGACACGCCGCCCGTGGAATTCATTTTTTCCACAGTTTTTCTGGACCCCTTAGCTGCACGTGGGCTCCAGACTGTCTCTGGATTTTCTACGGCGGTTTTTAATAGCAGTGAATCGCTCTCTTTCAGTTTTCGAAAATCTGCAGGGAAGTGGCTAGGCTCTTTTGCTGGGATTTATAGTCGACAGCGTAAACAGTTTTGAGTGGTTGGCTGGGCTGCAGACGAGAGTCTCTTCGTGGGACACTGTGTGTAAATATAATTGTCGGGAATTGTGTTCTCCAAACTAGCTATTTTATTTATGTTTAACATACTCGACTTTAACATACCACTTATTTGTAACATACTCTGTTTTTACATGTCTCGGAGTGTAGACTTTTATGGGAATTTATTTTGTTTTAGATTTTGATGCGTTTTCTCTTTTAATGATTTTAACGAGTCGATAAATAATGTAACTGTATTATTAAATGTTTCTACGTCTTCCACAGTCTTCAAAGTTTTAATAAATGCATAAAATCAGCAGTCTACTTGTTGCAGAGATTACTTCTTCTGCAATTTGAGCAGTCGTACAAATATTATTACGAGCAAAATTATTGTTTAAAAATAGTCGAAGAAGTACGTTACCCACACAGGATCGTGACAGTGAACGTGTCAAGAGTATATTAAAATTTATATTTAATTTAAGAGGGCCGCCTTCGCCGGCCGAGAACTGTTTACAATTTCCTCGTGCAATCTACATGTTCAAGTAAAGCTACGAGTCCCCTAAATTCGTTCCAGTGGGCCACTCGGCTTCCGAGTCCTCGAGAAAATCGGTAGGCCCTCCAAAGCGGCTACTTGTTTGCAAATCAGACGTCATTAACGCGTCCCCGCCGAGAATTTCGTGTTTGGATAGGCCCGTTGCTCCGATCACGGCTTGAAAATATTATCTCTGCTCGAGTGGCGCCTAGAAAAACACCCCTAATGGCCGACGTCGTCGTCGACGACGTGAACCGATTATCGACGTTTCCCTTCGTTGTCGTCGCACCCGGCAACCGTCTTTTCTTATTTGTTGTCTCGCCTCTCGAGCGCCGGAAAATTCTTGAAAAGTCGCTTCGCCTTTGTGCAGTCTGCCTCGATCATCTTCTCCAATTTTGTCTCGTCTTACTGGATGCGCCGGGTGCAAAACAAACTTGTCTTCCATTGCAGAGAATCTTTCGAGAAAGCGTCGAGTCGAAGTTCGTACAGAGTTTTCATTCTTGTGCTAACTTCCATTCACTCGTATACTGTGGGGACGAATAAAATCAAAAGAAATACATTCAAATATAATGTTTCGAACCAATGAAATTTTCCCGAGAATAAATTTTATTCGTCCAGCTTCGGTATCGTCAACAATAATTAACTGTTGTATTCAACTGTCCGAACGCTCATTTCATTAAAACAGAGAAATAAAATTCCATTCCGCTGTGATCGATGCATAAAACCGCAGAAACAGAAATGTTTCGCGGTAGATCGTTACCGACGAGGAGATGAGGCGAGGGGTTAATTGTTCAGGATATCCAAAGGGCCTAACTCGTCCGAGGAACACGTGTTCGACGTTTCCACGAGTCTCTGGACCGATTGGCGGTTGCACGTGCACGAGGGGAATCCTTTTGTCCGGTTTCAGAAAAGTCTATAATACGAGAGAAGCGGCGAGGAGTACGAAGGACGAAGGGCGAAGGACGAAGGACGAAGGACGAAGGACGAAGGGCGAGGAACGAAGCATAGCTCTCGGTGGTGCGTCGTGAGGATCAGGACACGGCCAAGGATTAACGATAGAAAGAGGGAGAGAACGAGAAAGAGAAAGAGAGTGAAAGAGAGAGAGAGAGGAGAGAGGGCCAGCTGGCCCGAGAGGAGACGATTCAATCTCCTTTCTCTGGCCTTTTCTGAGGACGCAGCCGGAATAGAAGACGGCAGGGCGAAAGGGAGTGTCTCGGATGTCGCATGCGGGCTTCGCTTCTTCAGGATCCTCTTCCTCTTGTTCGCCGATCTTTCCCCTCGCCCTCCGACACCCTCTCTTCCTCCGTCAGGATCACGCGCGTCTTTTTAAACCCGTTCCTTTTTCCCTTGTCTTTAACCCCTCGCTCGATGTCGAGCAACTTGTACTCTGAGAGGAGCATGATTTCGACGGACGGCCACCGATTTTTGGACAGGTTGCGGCCAGCATCCTCAAGGATCTTTCATGCGGAAGGATCTCTTACATGTCCGGAGAAAAATTCATGCGCTATTCAACGTTGATCTTTACGCAAAACAAAAATTTCCTGCATAATTTTAGTAGATTGAAAATCATATTCAATTTCTTAATGCTTCTTCTATTAATAAACGCTCTAAATGGGACTTTTGGAAGAGCATTTGTTAGAGATTTAAGAGGATTTAACATTATTTCTTTCCATATATATATATATATATAATGTATAATAAATTCCAGAGTGGGAGAGATTTAATTGAACGTAACAAGCAGCACAATTTTTTTCGATATTTTGTTTTTATTAGGAAATCTCCTATGGGATATTCTTTGCATTCGATGGATTTTAATGATTTTTGTGTTTCATCGCTTTTGATTCCCACGAATGGCACTTCTTTCCATCAAAATTGCACAAGTACAATTTTGTCGAATAACGCGCACAACAAAATTGTTTCAATTTTTTTGGAATTTTTTTCCATCCATTGATTTTAGTAATCTTCGGCTTTGATGGATTTTAGCAATGTTTGATGGATTCCAGTGACGTTCGCATTCGATCTGATAATGTCCGTCATTCGATAGAAATGTGGAGTAGGCGTCGGATAGTGGGTAACCCGCTTTCCCCCAGTGCGTCTATCGATCTCCGCGTTCATCGAATGCGGATTTATTCGATTTCCGTTCGAATTGCCAGTGACCCCAGATATCCTCGCCAGATAGTAGGCGTAGTAGACTCGTGGAGCAACGATGTTTAATTCCCTGCTCGGGGCCATTCTTCCACGGTTTGTCGGTCATTCCGCGCACATAAAGCCGTTTTTACACGTGGCGATCGCGGTCGCGTGACCAGAATCGACGAGCCAACACGCGACGACCGGCTACGCGACCAGAAACGTAATAATACGACGCGTATCTCTGCCTCCTATCAATTTGTCCAACGTCGCTTCGATTCGGCAGTTGTGTCGTCAACTTTTACAACACGCTATGCATTGACCAACTGGCCACATCGAAAACGACCCTGCTACTCGTAAAACTGAAACAAACTTCCGTGAACGATAAACGTCACTTTCGTAAAGCAATGATCGTAACTGTGACATGTTCCGTAAGGTCGCACAAATTACGTCAATAATTTATGTTTCACATAGAACATGTTCAAAATTACAGAATCACTGTTCAAAAATTGCTCACGTTCAAAGTGTCGTAGCTTCACGAAAAAATATCATAGATTATTCGTTCTGGGCTCATTTTGAAGCTCGAACCATCCACTCTCGTCACTCATTGTTCCGTGTTCGAAAGCAGAAGGTTCAAGCTTTGAAATGCCACCAAAACTAATATTCTGCGAAATCTTTCTGCGAAGTTACAACACATTGAACTTGCGCAATTTTTAGTTTCAATTTTCCATGCCAGGGTAAACAGATGAATGTACCTCTGCGATAATAGTAAATGGGTGAACGTACTCGTAAAAATAGTAAATATTTGGTTGGCAAGAAAGTAATTTCGGTATTTCAAGGTGAAATAAAATCCAATTTTGTTATTGAATATGTAGCTGTCGCGGCTCTATGAAAATAGCCAATAATTGTATTAAGCTACCAGAAAGATGACAAAAGATCGTCGAACAAAATGGAAAATATTTGATCGATTAAAATACATCGCTTAAAGAAATTTTTATTTCACCATGAAATACCGAAATTACTTTCTTGCCAACCCAATAGGTGAATTCTCACCTGGAGGAATGTACGAGGATCAAAGAATTGGTCGGAAGCTGGCGGAAACGTTAGTGGGCGAGCTTAATCGGCAAATTCGAGCGGATCGAGCGCGAGTATCGTCGATTGGTGGCTGCCGTTGGTCCATTGTTGTCTGAATTTTCGATCGGTAACGACGATACCGATGATTTATAGCTGTGCGAGGAGTATCTTGCGGCTTGGCTGGCCCGTTTCGAATAGCCGGTGAAAGGAATCGGGCTCACTCGTCATCCGACCGAGCAGGCTTCGAGTTTCAGCTTGTCTTATCTAGGCCCGGCAGGGCCTGGTCGGGCCTGGTCGGGCCCGAGGGTCTTTTCAACGATAGTCCCCTATCGGTCTGTTCAAATAAAGCGCTTGGATCGCGTGCCTCTTCCGTAGATCTCTCGCCTATCGCTGCGCAAACTGCTCTCGCAAACTGCTCGCAAACGCCTTTCGATCCTCCCGGAACCGCAAACGTTTATTCGTCTTCGAAATTGTTTAACCACCGCGACCCTGGAACGCTCTTCTTATCATTCTTTACACCCATTTCCAGATTTTTTCCTGCTTTATCTGATCATCGTTATCGGGGTTGGGCCTGTGCACACTTCACAGTTTCGTTTACCAGGTTCGGTCAGGAATGTATTTTAGATAGTTTCTTCAGTACCGAGAGTTTTATGCATTCACGACAAAAATAGATCAAGTACAAAACTGTAAAGATGTTTAAACAATTTATAAATACTGCTGTATTCTTTGCAACTCGCTCTAGGTTCGCCACCGCTGCCACAGATCTGTGACGTCCACGATCTCGGATTTTAGTTAGCCACGTCAATTGTATACATTTTGTTGTCTAAAATCGTAGTACACAGTATGATATTTTATAAAGAAAGCACGTTGCATTTTATTAAACATTTAAAAAAAGACACGCTGGTAGCGAACGTGTTAGGATAATTAAGAGAAAAAAAATAGATGTTTGTACAGTCTCCTGTACCTTTCAAGTAATGGAGACCATTTTTATTTCGTATAAAAATCTGTCGTCTAACTTGCCTAATATTTACCAAATGTGCCACACTAAATACAATAGCGTAACAAATTCATGACACGGTTAAGCAGCCCACCAATTCCCAAAAAATCAGTACCAACAAACAATTTTAGTATGTTTAAAAACTGCATATACTATTAAGATCGGCGCAGACGAGATCTCTTTATTGGCGTCGGTGCATCGGTCGCATAAAAGTGCTTCGAAGCAGAATTCGGTATGATTAAGACGTCGGAAGGGGCCGATCGAT
>CM052191.1:5733122-5745186 GCA_028455805.1 Lasioglossum figueresi
ACCCCGAATTGTACGTGTGCAATTCTCTACGCCCCGAATTTCTACGCACAGAGTTACCTTCTCCCTGATTTTCTACGCGTAGAATTCCTTATGCACCAAATTCTATACAACCCGAATTCTCTACGCCTCGATTTCAACGCGCAGAATCCCCTACTACCTGAATTTCTACGCGCAGAATTCCTTATGCCTCGAATTCTCTACAACCCGAATTCCTACGCCACGATTTCTACGCGCAGAATTCCCTACTCTCCGAATTTCTACGCATAGAGATATCAATGCCCCGAGATACCGAATATTTACCAAATGCTATGTCAACAATGCCAGCACGAGGGCTACTATCGAAGCGTCAATGTTGAAAATCCGTGAAGCGTGCCTCGGTACTGTCCACGAGCGACCAGCCGGCAAATTGACATCGAGACCGGTCGGATTTAATGAGTGGTGGGTGTGTCGGCGACGTTAATTACCGTGTAAACGGTCTAGGTGGTCGCGTGGCTGAAAACCGGACGCGGAAACTTGACCGAATTGCTCTCCGCTTTGTTCGCCGTTTCTTCGTCTAGCGGAGACAACGATCCCTCGAAGGTTTCTCCGTCGTGTGTGTGCAAAAGCTTACATACAGCACACTATACATACACGTACCGCACGATGCGTGCATAGAACTGTCGACCGCGGAATTCGATCGCCCTCGAACAAACGATCCGCGGGCGCGAAAGAATTTTTGCGGGCAGCCGTACGCAGTCCTCTCGCAGGTGCGTCTATCGCGGCCGGGATCTTCGCCTTTTCTTGAGAACCTGCGTGCCTTCGACACACGCATGCACCTCGATACACGTTGCACCGAGTGCAACGGTCCCTTGCACGCAGAATTTTTTCTCCGGTCGATTTCTCCGAGAAAAAATGTATCGAGTGTGTGTAGATTTTCTTCTTATTTTTCCACGCAGTACCTGTATTTATTATTTATTTATTTAGTTCGTATATCTTGTGTTGAATTTTTACTAGATACCTGAAAAGCTTTTCACTGCAGTTTTCGATCACAGAAAATTTATTTCGACGTTCACAAAATTGTTTTTTCAAATTCTCACCGATCGTCTCATTAACCTGAACGTTTCCTTGTGTTTCGCAAATCATTGCATGCTGCAATGCACAGAAATCCGCAGTCGAGCCATCGGATAGCCAGAAAATTAATGCTTCACGACCTCGAAGAACACGGGATTAAAAAAGGACCATTCTCCTGTTTATCGCTATCGAGATTGTATTTTGAAATCCTAAATTTTCCATTGCGAGTTTCCCTGCCTGACGTAGGCTCAGGTCAGGTCATAAAAGCCATGTGTCCGCTGACCGTTCGGCGATGCCGAGTTCATGGCAAAGTTTTCCTTCTTCCGCGTTTTAGCTTGTAGTCGTGCAACAGTCCTCGATCGAGCAACGTCTTGCTCATTCGAATTGTGATCTCCGTGTCTTTATACTTTTACTTTAACAATAAACTGTTTTCTTTTGCAGTCGATTGAGTTCGATCTTTGTTCTGCAATCCGCAAAGATCCTCAATAGTCACTGTGCGCGATAAATACCGTATCTAATTGATTTCCAGCGAGCCGGGGGCTGCTTGATCTCCTCGGTTTTAATAACTTATGAATGCATAAAGATCCGTGGATTGTTCGCGATAATTGTATTGATGGCGGGCCGCAGATGCGGCACAATTAATTACCCATGCATACGATAATTATAATCGTTCTGCGTCGCGTCGATCGAGATTCTCTTGCTTCGGTTCGTTGTAATAACCAATAAATGCGGCTTACGATCATTTTACGCGACTCGTACGACACCGTGATCATTATTTATACGCGCACAAATAATTCCTGGTTAATTCACGAAACACCGGCACCGAACAAAGATCTCTCTCTCTCTCTCTCTGTCTCTCCCCTAGCCTTATTAAGAGTTCCCTTGGGCCGCGAATCAAATAAGATCGCCATTAAAATTTATTAATCCGTCCGATCGCGTCCCGAGCAATTAAACGAGCTATAAACACGAGCGTGCGCGGCCTAGGATCGTTAAGCGACACTCCGATCGCGAGACCCCGAGCAAGAACATCAATTTGTTCGATCGGTTATACGCTCTCGCGTTAAATACATCGTAAATCGATGTTACTCCGATAAACATCGTTCGGGACGCGAAGAATTCTGTGTGTAGAACGAGTATATATAGGGATCCATAGGCCTAGAAGCTGGATACATTGAGAATTCCACGCTTAGAAGCAGGAAACACGGAGGATTACTCGCTTTGAAATTGCGAGCATACAGATTTCTAGACGTAGAAGTTATAAACATTGAGAATTCCACGCGTAGAATCAGGAAACACGGAGAGTTCCCCGTTTTGAAATTGTGAGCATAGCGATTTCTAGACGTAGAAGTAAGAAACATTGAGAATTCCACGCGTAGAAGCTAGAAACACTGAGAAACCCTCGCTTGGAAATTGCAAACGTAGGGTTTTTCTAGGCTTACGAGCTGGATACGTTGAGAATTCCACGCTTAGAAGCAGGAAACACGGAGAATTACTCGTTTAGAAATTGTGAGTATAGGGATTTCTAGACGTAGAAGTTATAAACATTGAGAATTCCACGCGTAGAATCAGGAAACACGGAGAGTTCCCCGTTTTGAAATTGTGAGCATAGCGATTTCTAGACGTAGAAGTAAGAAACATTGAGAATTCCACGCGTAGAAGCTAGAAACACTGAGAAACCCTCGCTTGGAAATTGCAAACGTAGGGTTTTTCTAGGCTTACGAGCTGGATACGTTGAGAATTCCACGTTTAGAAGCAGGAAACACGGAGGATTACTCGCTTCGAAATTGCGAGCATACAGATTTCTAGACGTAGAAGTTAGAAACATTGAGAATTCCACGCGTAGAATCAGGAAACACGGAGAGTTCCCCGTTTTGAAACTGTGAGCATAGGGATTTCTAGACGTAGAAGTAAGAAACATTGAGAATTCCACGCGTAGAAGCTAGTTTTCCTAGGCTTACGAGCTGGATACGTTGAGAATTCCACGCTTAGAAGCAGGAAACACGGAGAAATTACTCGCTTCGACATTGCGAGCATACAGATTTCTAGACGTAGAAGTTAGAAACATTGAGAATTCCACGGTCCGAAGCTAGAAATACTGAGAACAACCCCTCGCTTGGAAATTGTGAAGACAGGGTTTTTTTAGGCGTAGAAGTTAAAAACCTTGAGAATTCAACTGATAGAAGCTAGAAAGATGGGAGTTCAGCGTGATAGGCAACGTAAACCGGGCGATTCGTTCGCAACAGCATAATACATAGACGGAAGATAACGGGTTGGCAGTAATCGTTGAACACTGGATCGATTCGGTGCGATCGAGTTCGACAGGATCGGATCATTAGTATCCGGTTATTAACGAGGTTGGCGTTCGCCGATGGAGATCGTAGATTCGGATTTACAGATCGATTTATCATCGGACGGCGCTCGGGCCCTTAATGCTTTCCGATCGGTCGTGAAAGTCGCTTAATCGTTTCTCGGATTCGAGGGTGGCTGGATAGCAGCGAGAATCGTCTCTCTATCTCTCTTTCTGTGTGTCAAATCTGTCTGTCTTTTTCTCTGTCTTAAACTTTGCTGGCCACGAGATGGTGTATTTAATTGAACCTCCCATTTGGTGGTTTACGAGTCGGTGCTCGTTCGCCGTCGCGATCAAAGGACCCGAAGTGTCGAAACTCGCAGCACGAAGTCCCCGGCGCCGGCTCGTTCTCGCTTTCGCGAGCCTTAATTAGGAACCGTCGTATATTAAATATTATACACCGGCCCGGTCGAGTAAATTGGACTCAATCCTACCGAGAGAGAAACTCTCTTTTTCTCTCTCCGCGCTCCCTTTTATCCGGTGGTAATTTATTCATCGAAAACGGACAGCCTTTTATCGACGCTCAGCGGGATTAAGTTACGTCGCCCGGTGTATGGAACTGGAACGGTAATCGGGTTCGATTCCGGTTGAAATATTCACCGGCGAGTGCTGGAACGCCTCGGTACTGGGCGGGGTTGATCAAATTTATATCGAGGCGCTGTGAACGGGGGATAAAGGAAACTGTTGAGGATCCTTTAATAGCAGAACATGGATCGAACTCAATCGACTGTAAAAGAAAACTGTTTATCGATAAAGTAAAAATGTAAAGACACGGAGATCACAATTCGAACGAGCAAGGCGTTGCTCGGTCGAGGACTGTTGCACGACTACTAGCTAAATAAGCGGAAGAAAGGAAAGCTTTGCCGTGAACCCTCCATCGCCGAAACGGTCAGCGGACACATGGCTTTTATGGCCTGACCTGAGCCTCTGCGTCAGGCAGGGAAACTCGCAATGGAAAATTTAGAATTTCAAAATACAATCTCAATAGAAATGAACGGGAACGGATAGAAAGAAACTAGGAAGAGAGCGGGCGTGAAATAAAATTAAGTTATTTCGTTACATGGCGAAATCAAACATATTTATTTTTCTTGTTTTCTTATTTTTCAAACTTTCCGCACCGTGGCGAAATTTCTTAGGTTGCAAAACCTATAAAAGTGAACGTGGAAGTCAATTCCAGTCGTTTATTCGATTTCAATAATTGCGAAATATAAAATCGTGGTTTAATGTTCGATGAAGAACACGAACTGCAGTGAAGAAGAATGAATTGCAGCAGTGAAGAAATCACGGAAGTGCGTGGAAGATAGCCGAAGCAGTTGGCAGAGAGGAAGCGCGAGTATAGTGTGGAGCATGGAAAGTTGTTTAGCGTTGTTCGCGCAGTCATTTAGCAGGGGTTGCGAGTGCAATTTCGTCGCGGTGCAAGGAGACGGAGTCCGAACGGGCGGCGGCTCGCCGCGGAATCCAGAATGCAGCTCCATTTATGCAGGCCGTTGCGGCTGGCACACGTAAATACACGTCCGCGTGAAACGGACACGCGGGGAGGGCGAAGGGGAGTAGCAGAGGGTAAAAGCCCCTCCGGTGGCCGCGGTTAATTCCTGGCAATTCCTGGCAATTCCTGGCAAGGTGCGCATAATTCTCGTCCGACTGCGAGCACAATGCGAGCAAGCCTCTACGCCGCTTACCGGCCGTAGCTTCGGTTTAATTTATACATGCCGATGTACACTGTCTACTACGCCATATCTAACGTATGCCGCTGACTGCGTCCAGCCCAGCGTGTGTCCGCAGCGCTGAGACGCTGGGTTCAAGGGCGGGGATGAAGAGCTTTATTAACCCTTTTGTCAAGGAATCGAGAAACTCGCGACCGTAGAATCGTTCTCCTCTCTCCTCTGGACTTCGGAAAGAGGTTGTAGGGAATTCGCGGCGTAGAGAATTCGCGGGTTGGTCAATTCGGAGTATAAGTAATTCAGGGCGTAGGGAATTCAGACGTAGGAAATTCGGGGTTTTCGGAACTGAAAGCATAGGTAATTCAGGGCGTAAAGAATTCGGAGCGTAGGAAATTTGGGCAGTTAAAAATTCGGAGTGTAAGAAATTCGGGGCATAGGAAACTCGAAGCATGGGTAATTCATGGCGTAGAGAATTCGAAGCGTAGGGAATTTCGGGAGTAGGAAATTTGGAGCTCAGTATACTCGAAGCATAGGTAATTCAAGGTACAGAAAGTTCAGAGCTTGGGTAGTTCAGAGCATAGAAAATTTGGTTGGTAGATTCGAAGCGTAGGAAATTTGGGGAGTTAAAAATTCGGAGAGTAAGAAATTCGGGGCATAGGAAACTCGAAGCATGGGTAATTCATGGCGTAGAGAATTTAGAGCGTAGGGAATTTTGGAAATAAGGAATTTGGAGCTTGGTATACTCAAAGCATAGGTAATATAGGACGCATAAAATTTGGAGCTTGAGGAGTTCAAAGGGTAGAAAATTTTGGTGGCAGATTCGAAACGAAGGAAAGGTGAGTTAAAAATTCGGAGAGTAAGAAATTCGGGGCATAGGAAACTCGAAGCATAGGAAACTCGAAGCATAGCAAACTCGAAGCATAGGTAACTCGAAGCATAGCAAACTCGAAGCACAGGAAACTCGAAGCATAGGAAACTCGAAGCACAGGAAACTCGAAGCATAGGAAACTCGAAGCATAGGAAACTCGAAGCATAGGAAACTCGAAGCATAGGTAATTCATAGCGTAGAGAATTCGAAGCGTAGGGAATTTCGAGAGCAGGAAATTTGGAGCTCAGTATAATCGAAGCGTAGGTAATTCAAGGTGCAGAAAGTTCGGAGCTTGGGGAGTTCAGAGCATAGAAAATTTGGTTGGTAGATTCGAAGCGTAGGAAATTTGGGGAGTTAAAAATTTGGAGATTAAGAAATTCGGGGCATAGGAAACTCGAAGTATAGGTAATTCATGGCGTGGAGAATTCGGAGCGTAGGGAATTCGGGGAGTAGGATAGGGGCTTGGTACACTCGAAGCATGGATAATTCAGGGCGCATAAAATTCGGAGCTTGGGGAGTTCAGAGCGTAGAAAATTTGAGTGGTAGATTCGGAGTGCAGAGATTGAGAACATTCAGAATTCATCGCGTCAAAGGGTATTCCAAGCCTGACAATTGATCCGACAGGTAATTCCACGGTAGAATTGCAACGCGTAAATATTCTACCCACAGTTCCCCGAACCCTCAGCGATTCTACGGGCACGAGTCGTGCATACAATAAATCCTACGCAAGGTAACCGCGCTATAGGTATCTACTCGAGCATAATCGAGCTCGAGCAAGATAGCAGAGGACTGCCTTTGACTAACGTTCCCGATATCTCTCGATGCTCGTATCCGAACAAAGTTGCGAATGTAACTTGTCTCGGAGCGCGTTATCCGTCCAGTTTTAGGGTCTCCGCGAACAGGATTGTTATCGTGGCAAACATTGAGCCATAGACGATCGTAAATCCGTGGCAGGAAACACGAGAGAAAGAGAGATCTGCGCACCAACCATCAATTTTCATACGTTTCGAATCGTTCGCGCACTCGTTCCTTCGACACTTCTATTTCTTATTCTCACATTTCCTTTTTCCTCGGGCTCGTTACTTCTGAGGCGGTGCAAAAATCCTTTACGGACCGCTAATGAGTATACTCGAGTATAGTTTCACGGTCGAACGTTGCTGCAACAAAAAGCTGCGAACCAAGCTTGAAAGCGATACAATAAGGTTTTCTTAAGAGTGTTCTGGGTATTTTTAGTTGTCTCGGTTTAGGGCAAGATAAAATGTTTGTGTAAAATCGGGGATTTTTATGCAAAATAAAAATTGTATGCATCGATTGCAAGGCGTTTGGACCATGTAGAAGTTTCTATCCGTCTTTAAGTACTTCAAAAACCTAATCGATACTCTGAAATTTTATGAATCTTTGTATATCTTCAAACTACACCCACCCGTTTTTGTCATAAACGTATAAAATACGCAGTCCGATCCCCAGAGAAGTTGCAAGATACGCTTTGCACTCGATCGAACGAATACTTCGACAAACATTCACGAGCCAGAGAAATTAGTTTACATTCGCAACAAAAATTGTGAAGAGGGTCAGAGAGATGAGTCAGAGATCTACAAGCTCCGTTGGATCGTTCTGCACGATCCTGTTGGCGGGCTACGCGCGCGAAATAAGGAGAAAGAGAGCGAGCCAGAGAGAAGGAGAGGGAGAAGTGCGGCGCGAAGTTGGTTATCTCTGTAGGATCTCGGTTTGCGCGCCGGTATCGAGGAAAAGGTCAGGGCTGACGTGTGCCGCGCGCTCGCTCGAAACCGGGCGTGGCTCGATCACGATCCACGATCCACGATCCACGGATTAAATCGTGATCCGTGCCGGCCGGGAGCACGACCCTTTCGTGTAGAAGGCGATCGCTTTTGCGCGGCCACCAGTCGAGATCCTAAACGGATAGACAAGGAGGAAATTAAAGTGGCGCAGACACGCTGCCAGACGGCCACCAACACTACCACTACCACTAACACTACCACTACCAACCACCGGCAACACCGTCGTCGTCGTCGTCGCTGACATCGTCACCCCTACTCTCCTTTCTAGCAGCTGTAATTGCCTCACGAGATCCGATTACGTTTTTCTTCTGCTCGATTTTTTTTGCTTTTCTTCGCAATCGGATTTATCGCAATCGATATCCGTAGCTTCCCTTTTAACAGGCGAGATTGTTGTAACATTACCATGCTTCGTCGCATCGATCCATCGATGCACGTGCATCGTCCGCGAAGGATTAAACGAATTTCGTTCATTTCTGCGTGGAACCAATTCGAAGACTGAAGACTGCTGCAAAAACAGAGCAAATCTAGATTTTGGTAAAAATTTTATAAACAAAATATATAAAGCAGCAAATTTCTTTTCGTTATTAGAGCAAGAAACATTTCCATTTCGTTCGTGTCCGTTGTAACCTGCAAGTGGCGCTCGCGATTTCGTATGTCGGACGAAGCAAACTGAATTAATTTACAGAGAAATTCAAAGATGTTCTGTTTTTCATGACTCGCCCGGTTATATACATATTTAATTTTACCTGTGAATTTTTATGTAAAAACTTTCAACTCAATTGAGAATTGTAACTATGGAGGCTATCGATGGTGATAAATGCCGATCGGGAGCATGTTAGCTCTCGAGCGTCTAGAACAAGGTCGCGACGCGCCGCGAGGCATTCCGTTTCGAAGAATGCGATGCAGCGACTCGCGTGCATATCAGTCCCTAATGTCAATCATTGCAGAAAAAGGGCCGCGGTATCGGGGTCTTCGAACCGCGATCGCCGTCGGCCGGGAACCGCAATCGCGGTTGCATTTTATACCGCAGTTAGATTTAAAGTTGCAGTTTCGTGCCCCGGGGTAACAAGACTCCCGAGAGAACAAGCGAGAAAGATAGAGGAAGAGAGACGGAAACCGTGGACAGGGAGGGAAAAAGAAAAAGAGAGAGAGAGAGAGAGAGAGAGAGAGAGAGAGGATCTGCAATTTTCTCTACGTGTAATTTCACCTGTTGCGCGCATCCGGCGCGAATCTGATCGCTCGGCTCGATTTGTAAAGGTAACGAGCCGTCTCGAACGGTCCCGCTCTATTATCGGTGGCTGGCGATCCTCTCTCTCTTTTCTCGAGCTCTTAGTTCGTGAACGACCTACCGAGGATCGTTGAACAAACGAAAACGCGTTCCATCGGCCACAGAAGCGATTCGGACGTAACGGATCGCGAGCTTATCTATGCAACGAGGATATTTATGCAAATTCGAGGCCGAAGACGATTCCCCAGGAATCCTCTAACGATACTGTAAGATTAGGAATTTATTGCGACGAGCCGCGGGGATTTTATTTTGGAATTTCGCGGTGGAAATGACGAGTCCTCCGGAACGACTGGTTTCAATGCGTAGAACCTTATCGGAGCTCTGGAAGTATGTTTCCTGAGACTTCGTGCGACTCCGATTGCATTTTCGATTGCGTCGGTTCGCGGTTTGTCCCCGGTCCATTCGCTTAATTAAATTGTTCGTTACTCGAGGAATTTGCGTTCCTCCTCTACCAGTCTTTGAAAATACACTTTTTAAGGGGTTGGTTAATAATTGATTTCAATGATCATCGTAATTTGCATTTCCTGCCTGAAACTCTGCTGTTTCGATCAAGAAATATTCTTTTAACCTTTAGCACTCGAGTACGTACCATTTTATTCATAATATTGTTTATATTATGAAATATGTTGCTATCTAATCACATTTAACTATTGTATGAGGTTTTGTATCAATTTAATTTCCATGAAATTAAAAAAATCATATACAATGGAATTATTCTAGGTCGAAAGAAATGTTTAATTTTCGAGTTAAAGTGAAGAAGATGCGAATAAATGACATAAAAGTCCTTCGTACGTGGAGATTAGAAGATTGTTCGTGAATCATGGCATCGATCGTCGCGATCTAAGCTGTCCATTCTGTACGTACAAGGGCGCGTACATCTCAGCGCGAACGCATGATATCGGGCGCGTGATCGCGCCAATTAGCTCGTTAATTAGCCAACGGCGTAAATCGAGTTGACATCGACTGGCCGCCGAACGGTTCAATTTCAACGGGAACGCTGAAACCGAAATACAGGAAATTATTCTTCCATAAAAAAATCTTATTTCTTTATTTTCTTTTATTTCAAGGGTCTTTTATTTCATTACTTACCACCGGAACAACCTGAACGATTTCAGATTTTTTTAGTGGTTCTGGCGTTAAACAATGGCAACTCCTTGAAATTGATTGTCCGTGAAACATTTTCAACAAAAATTCAAGTGAAATTGAAAATTTATAGTGTGCCGAGAGAGGCACAGGTGTAACGTTTGAGAATCGGCCTTGAGGATCGCGATCCAAGGATCCAGCATGGTAGGAGAAGCCTCGAGGAATCTCGAGCGACAATTAGTATCACTCGAAACCGAGAACAGGGAAGAAGCAAAAGGGAAAGAGAGAGAGTGGCCGGCGCGCAACATCTTGCAAGCGATGGTCGATTGGTCACCTGATACAGGTGCGGCCAAGCGAGACCGGAAGTGCCGTTTTATCGATCGCGCCGGAGGGATCTCGGTTTTCCTCGGTTTCCTCGATCCGACTTCCTGGATCCATTTTTCTCCAACTTCGAACCTGCCGATTTCTTTCTCGTTTACGCAAACACTCTTGCGATCTTGGAATAAGCAATTGTTACTATTTCCTAACTCCTTAAAAAAAGTTTAATATATTAATTTTAAAATTGTAAGCGAGAAATATTAATTTAGTTCCTGTTTCTTACTTAATTGAGTTACTATAAATTTCTAGTCCAGTGTCCAGTAATAAGAATTGATTTTCAAGTTTGGCAAAGAAACTATTAATTTATTCTCTTTGTTAATTCTCGCATTCGGCTTGCACAGAAAGTACTAAACTGTTTTAAATTCTGATTGGCGTGCCCGAAAAATCTTTGCTGTTACTCGGCTGGGTTATTAGCCGGAACGACTTCCAATCACTTCCGTTAATAAAAAGTCGGTGCTCGTAATAACGCAATTACCAGGTGTTTACTCCTCGGCCTCTTGTCGATCGATAATCATTTTGAGTTCAAGAGTGCACGACCTCCGCCGAAAGCCCATTAAGCACACGCGATTCGGGCACCAAAACACGCACGCCGGCAAATTGCATCGGCCGAGTTTGATCGCTTATTATTTTTCCATTTCTTACACACCGCGGGATTTCCTATAGTACAGTCTCCACGTAACACGCATTCGGCTTGCGCTGCGCGCAGCATTATTTTATGCGCGTCCTGCACTGCAGTCGCGGTGCATTCGGCTCTCTACAATGTTCCGCGATATACATTATTCATCTTTGCAGTCTACAAATTGCATAATTTGCAACGTGCACCCGTCCCCGCTCGACCGCTAGTGCGCTTTGCATTTTTTCACCGAGCGAGCCCTTCTTCGGAGAAGAACGCAACCGGGACGTTAAAATGATGATAATGAGACGGTACTAACTATTGTAAGCATTTCGGAAGGCGTTTTCATGCATTTATGCAGTTTATACAATTTATAAAAAATGTATCGAGTATGTTCGTAGGGGGTCACTCTGTTTTTGAATTGGTTGCAACCATCTTAGAAAATGAAGTTGTCTCCATTGTTGGTATAATTCTTGGATTCTTATTTTTGCAGGCGTTACGCGTTTCTGCTATTTTGTACACTCTAAGAATCTTTGAAAATTGTTAAATATACAATGACAATTTCATTTGACTTCTCTCTCTTTCACTCACCATAGATACAGAATTTTTACTTCCTATTTTTATTTACAAAGAAAAGACTGGATGTGAACGGAATTAAAAAATATATCTACATTTAACAAACATTGAAACATTTTGGAAAAATATAACTCACAATGTAAAAGGGCCACAGAATTCTTCTGCTATTTCTACATTTCTGCTATTTGTACACTCTAAGAATCTTTGAAAATTGTTAAACATACAATGACAATTTCATTTGACTTCTCTCTCTTTCTCTCACCATAGATACAGAATTTATACTTCCTATTTTTATTTACAAAGAAAAGACTGGATGTGAACGGAATTAAAAAATATATCTACATTTAACAAACGTTGAAACATTTTGGAAAAACATAATCCACAATGTAAAAGTGTCACAG
>CM052191.1:5745636-5803863 GCA_028455805.1 Lasioglossum figueresi
ATAGATACAGAATTTTTATATCCCATTTTTATTTACAAAGAAAAGACGGGATGTGAACGGAATTAAAAAATATATCTGCATTTAATAAACATTGAGATATTTTGGAAAAATATAATCCACAATGTAAAAAGATCACAGAATTTGTTGAAAAAGTTTATACCGCGGATTAACATAGACTGGTTGAAATATCGGACAGGCTTATTGTTCGAGGGCAGTTTTAAAGCATTTTTCTCGAGGAATCGCGATAGAATCGAAACTCGACCGGTCGACGAAGCCTCGCTCGGTTATGGCGTTTCAGTATAGTTGCCGCGCCGGGGCCCCAGTTTAATAATCAATAATTTCCCCCGCGGGGCCCCGGGGCTGCACGTGTGCGGACCGTGCCACGATCGTGCCGTTCCGCCGAGTTGCTTTCGTCCGTTTTCCCAAAGGCCGTGCTCCACCTACCTGGACAATAGTTTCGCTGGTACCCCGGAGGGGGCACCCTTCGCAAAACTCTGCTGGCCGGTCTTTATCGTGCTCGTTTTATTTGGCAAACAACGCCCGAGGTGTGCACACTTCCCCCCGGGAGTATCTGGCCCCGATTTTCGGAATTTTACGGGGGCGGCCCTCGCCTAATCTCTTCAACCCCCTGTTCGAACCCCGTCATCGTTCCTGAAGGAATAACATTTTTATTGCAGGTGAAATTTCCCTTTTGCTGGCGTCCTTCTTGCTTATTCTGTATCTGTTGATCGAGCAACGGTAAATATCGGACAACGTCGAGGCAGTTTATTTAACATTAAACCTACCGACCGTCAAAAGTGACCGATGTGTATTGTATTTTAAAAATAACAAGATTAAATCTATTACGATTTAAAATTTTTTAATGTCGATTGATATCTCGATCGGTAGGCGAATTTGGAATAATTGTTCGATGGTTGAACAGTAAGGGAGACCGGGGCTAGTCGACTAACTTTTGACATATTCAATTTTTACCAATGAACTATTAGTATTTTGCTGACTCGTTGTACACCAAAAGTGTGCACACTGACTCGGGTATACAGATTTAATTTTGAGAATCGCATTGATCGAACCTAGTTGTAGTTTTAATTAGATTAGTGCGAGCAATAAGTCAACAAACTCCTGTTGCGGGGTTAGTTCACATTACCGATGGGGTTAGTTGATTTAACAGTTACTTTTAAGTGTTTAAGAAACAATAATAGTTAATAAAATTGTCAATGCTTTCGACGCAAGGTTTCCATCATTTGTTACTTAATATCAATACTTTATTGATACAATACGATATTCTTAATACAAGAATATCTAACCACTGCAATCAAAAAATAAATAGTAGTGCAAGGGGTTAAGGGTGACTTGTAACTTCAACATAAAAATTGCAGTTGCTATCGAAGGTTCCATTAAAAAATGTTCAGCCATGTACCGTAGATTTGTACCATCAGATTTTTGAAAATTATGCAATAATCACCGGCCGGTAACGTGTTAATGGACAAAAATTGATAAATAGTCGAAAGAAAAATATTTACTTACCGCCGATGTTTTTAGATTTTTTATTCTTATTGGTATAACACGGAAGTTTCGGTCACGACAACACATTGCACGGTGAGCTAGTCATTCTTATGTTTCAAAATCGCGGAAAGCAGCACCATCTACTTTATAGTATTACGATTAGAATGGATTAGTCGACTAACCTCGTTAATCAACCAGCCCCGGTCTTCCCTGCCAATTTGAATCGTGTTTGTATTATTTATCCGCATCGATCGAAGCAGTATGAACTTTTCCTGGTCCCTTGACACAGCTTTTCGAAAATAACAACTCGAAAAGCAGCGGGTGGGTCAAGATTGCAGAGCAAGAAGACCGAGGTGCGTTTATCTGCGAAATATAATAACCGACCGATACACAATTCCCCTTAGAGTACCCGAGGCCATTAATTCGCCCGTTAAGAGCTCGATAGAGGGGAGGAGATTGAGAGAGAGAGAGAGAAAGAGAGAGAAAGAGAGAGCAGAGGAGAAAGACAAAGAGAAAGAGAAGGAGACAGTGAGAGAGGCTGTGTTCGGAGAGGGCACTCAATCTCGCCGGGTATGAAACCATAGGAAGGAGAAGTTCGCGCCTTTATTTTCTGCCGGTGCTCGCCGCGCAGGTTCCTCCTAATATATATGCAGATTGCAGGTACAAGGAGTGCTCGGATTTTGCACGCGGCGCGCTCTCGGTTTTGCGCAACACGCCGCTTTTTGCGAAAAATGCCGCTTAATAAATCCGATTGGCCGACCTCCGGGAAACGAGGCGCGCAGCTTGCTCCGATATGCTCTGCTCTCCTGTGCTTTTTACGCCTCTCTTAGCGATCTAGAAAGATTTTTCCGCCAGTTTTCTACGGAGTTTGTGCCACGGCAGATTTCAAATTAGCCTCGACGCCGGGTCCAGGGCCGTATAAATGATTCATGGCGTCCCGCTTCGCTCGGCCTGAATACTCCGAGCGGATTTAAAGCGGCTCTTCCTCGACTTTCCGCGACGACATCTTTCTGCGACGCCAGTCGTTCGTGCTACCCTGTTTCCAGTTATTCCGACGATTCCGATGCTGATCACTCGGCTTTGAATTTTCGTTCATTCTCAGTTGCAAACGTTCTATTTAGGTGCATTTGAAGATACAAAAATTGGTGAAACGATTACTTAAACTCAGCCTAATTTACCCCGTGACAGGTCGTATTCAAATAAAATCTAGAACGGATAACACGATCAATCTTTGTTAGTTGCAAATGTGCAATCTTCAATGTTCTTCATTTGAATCGACACAGAAATTGCTGTTGAAGAATTGATGAACCATCGAAACGATGACTTAAACCCCCACTAATTTACCTCGTACTCTATCACATCGCGGTTTCATTAAAATCTCTAACGGACAACATGATTAACCGTCTGCTATCAAGAGTGCGCATATATTATTCGTACATGAAATTGACGTCTTTCGTCAACCCTTACGCTAATAACCAAAATTTTTTAATAACCAGTTTCGACGCATGCTTTCATGCCTCGAATGCATTGGTTTGGCAAGAAAATAATTACGGTATTTTTAAAAGTGAAATGGAGCCCAAGTTTTTATTCAAGTAATGAATTTTTACGAATGTAGGAATTGAAGCGGCTCGTGGCAACACATGAACAAATGCCAAACGCCAAACGAAACAAACGAAAAACGCAACGAGCAACGGTCGAAAGCAACGAACGAGAGGATATCGTCTTCGGCTGACGATCGAACGGTGTGGTTCGAACTTCTTACTTAATCCACTTCTATACGATTAACCAGTTAACTGCGTTCAATAACATTTTCAAGAATGAATTGTTAATTTTTTATCAAATAAAAATGTAATCCTTCCTCATTTCTCGTAAAATTTATCATAGTACCATTTGCTCTGCGTTCGACGCGTATAATTGTCATTGCTTGATTTTAATTCCGCACTCGGTCGAGGATTTTTAAAACTAAATTCCGCGGGTAAGAGGTTGAACGCCGCGTTAGACCGTTACCGAGTCTCAACCCCACGCGAATAAGGTATTTTCCTCCTTTTGTTCGATGATCTTCCGCCAAATAGAATAAATAAGCAAATGTTTTGTTGATTAAATTTCATCGCTCGAATAAAAAGATTCGGTTTTACTTCACCTTAAACTACCGGAATGACTTTCTTACCGACCCAATGAATTGTGGCCACCGAAGCGCGTAAAAATTGGTCAGCGATGTTACAGAATTTTAAAAAATGAATCGAAGAAGCGCTCTTCCGTATGCGAAACGGTTCCACAATTTTCCAAGCCGCGCCACAGGAAATGCGCCATAAATTCCCGGTCGAGCGGCATCGATTTAATAAAAATCGTAGCACCATAGCCCCATGGGGTTCGCTCCATAGCGCTGTCGCGTTATATCGTTCCGGTTCACGCGGAAGATACGATCCGGCGCGCGTATGAAGCGGACCGAGACGTCGTTTCAGCTCGGTCCGTTGTACCTGTGTACCTGGCTACGCCATTAAAGCTGGAATTCAGGTGTATTAACGATGCCGGGCCTGTGTCGGGCACGTATCGAGCCTCCGTGGCCACCCGGTAGCGCTAATGGCGCGCCCGGAACCGTTCGTTAGACAGATTTTATTTCGCATTTAGGTATATATGTTCGAGAGTAGGTCCGTGTTTATGCTCTCTGTCACGAAGCCGTACCGTTCTGGGAAACGCCTTCGGGGATTGCGTTTCGATGTCAGCACTCCTCGATACGATAAGACCCCCGTAATCGAGAGTTTTCCTTCGGCCGCTCGATTAGATTCGATACCCTATGCTTTATCCACCGTATCGCATAACCGAGCAATTATCGGCCGGTGTCGGCGGTTTATCGACGACCCGACCCTTCACTGTACCGTTCGAACGCCCCTAATCACTGGAATCGCCGAGTGCCGGTGGAGCGGATTGCCAATCGAGTTTTCGAAGACTATGGTTTTATTGGGCTGGGGAAACCGTTCGATTTTCTGTTCCGCATGGCCTTTCATCAGCTTCGATTTACGCTCGCTCTGTTCCCCTCTCAATTCGAATGCGCTATTATTTTGAATTAAATCATATTTTATTTTCAATTCATAACGATTGCAAAAGAATAGAGTTTTATTCTCGTGTTTAAGGAGTCTTAACCGTTCGTGACCAGTTTAATTTGTTCTTACCAGCGGATTTTTATGCAAAATCAAAATTGTATTTATTGCCAGATAAAGAAACTATATAGATATTTAGTATTTTTAAATCATTCTCATTGCTTAAATATCGTTACGTTGCGCATTTTGTTAGAAATGCATAAAAATCTGCAGGATTTCCGAATTGGAGATTTTGAACACGCTGTACTGTGTCAGGTATCGAAGGTCCGTTGATAATTGGTTCAGTTAATGAGCAGACGTTGGGACAAGATGTTTCCACAAGCGTGTAGACCGTCGGCCGGCATCCAGGATTTAAATCGAGCCTGTTCTGCTGGTTTCAGATGGTTCTGCCACTTCGACGACGATAATTACGTGAACGTGCCACGCCTGCTGAAGCTTCTGGACAACTACAATCCACGGGAGGACTGGTACCTGGGTAGACCGTCGATACCAGCGCCCTTGGAGATCATCAGGCAGGGCCCGGAACCCTCCAAGAGACCGGTGAGTTGTTTTAGAACAGTTCTGGCGTGTACCCCTTTCGTTTGGAACCTGTTCCTCGCGTCTTTTTGCCGTTTCGAGAAACAACGGACCACCTTAACGAATCATTTCTGCGGGTAGATGGGTAGCCTGCTCACCCAGATACCACTCGAGGATCGATTTACGTGACTCGCGTCTCGATTCGATCGAGCATCGACGAGATATGTATTGCGGAGGTTGAATGTTTTTCACGATTCGAGGGAATGTGGTCGGGGGTTTCGTTTAAAATCAAATTTGATGGGCGCGGATAGAGTAAAGTAGTTTGAAACATTTGGTTTATAGCAAAAATTATTCAATCGAATCGGGTAACTGGTTCTCGATATAAGAACGTAAATATTTTTGCGAAGCGATAGATATTACTAGACCGCGGATGTTTATGCATTTTTCAATTTTTGTAGACGAATATCAAGAAAGTGGGATGAAATAGAAATAAGCACTTTTTGAAAATTTTCAAAAGCCATAATAGCGTAAAGATGCGCAGTCTAGATATTTATTACAAAAGCCATAGATTGTTTAAAATAAAATTCAATGGGCGTGGATTTAAGGGATGTGTGTATAGGGTAAAGTAGTTGGAAACATTTGGATTATAGCAAAAATTATTCAATCGAATCGGATAACTGGTTCTCGATATAAAAACGTAAATATTTTTGCGAAGCGATAGATATTACTAGACCGCGGATGTTTATGCAATTTTCAATTTTTGTAGACGAATATCAAGAAAGTGGGATGAAATAGAAATAAGCACTTTTTGAAAATTTTCAAAAGCCATAATAGCGTAAAGATGCGCAGTCTAGATATTACAAAGGCCATAGATTGTTTAAAATAAAATTCAATGGGCGTGGATTTAGGGGATGGGTGTATATGGTAAAGTAGTTTGAAACCTGTGGATTATAGCAAAAATTATTCAATCGAATCGGGTAACTGGTTCTCGATATAAAAACGTAAATATTTTTACGAAATGATAGATATTGCTAGACTGCGGATGTTTATGGAATTTTCAATTTTTGAAGACGAATTTTAAGACAGTGGAACAATATAGAATCTTATTTTCCGAGGTAAGTTGCCTTTTCGGATCTAAAGTAAATTAAAATTGTACTAAATTCTGTCATATTTTAGATCCTAGCACTTTTTGAAAATTTTCAAAAGCCATAATTGCATAAAGATCCGCAGTCTAGATATTACAAATGCCATAGATTGTTTCAAATAAAATTCAATGGACGTGGATTTAGGGGATGGGGGATTGGGATAATATAGTTTGAATCCTCTAGACCAGAATAAAAAAGATTCAACCCAATTGGACAACTAGCTTTCCAGATAAAGAATCATAAACGCAGCACGATTCGGTACATTAAGGGAATAATGGACATTGCGAAATTCAGAGAATGTCCAAAAATATAGTTTGATACTTCAAGAAATCCAATGAGATTGCAGTTTTGCAGAGTCTATCGTTTTGGAATCATCATCCGTGGAAGGTTAATAGCCAGATTAGGGTTCCGAGGAAATTACAGCGATTCCAGAGGTCGTTTTTCTGGGGAGGAACCTCCCCTTCCGGTTACCGGGTGCGTCCACCGTGAACAATAATAAGTAGAGTCTCTTTTTTCGTTGCGGTGGCCGGGGATCAGCGTGAAATCCGTTTGCTCGCGGGAGGTCCGACGACGACAGAAGCTTCCGAAGCGGATTCTCTCTCCGTCGCAGTCACCGGAAGCGAAACAAGTGTCTCCGCTTGAAAATAACCCAAGGAAATTTAACATTTCCCGCTGGTAACAGGACGCAAAGGGGTTGACGTAGTCGAATTTATGCGCGTGTCGACCTGCATTTTCCAGCTCGCGACCTGGAACCGATAAGGGTTGCAACTACCCCTCTGCATCGAGGTAGCGACGTTAACAAAGTTACCGGGTGTTACCCCGACAAGGATATTTTTTAAACCTAACTCTTAAGCACTGACTCTGAACTTCAACGAAATCTCGAATCATAAAAATTCTTGGTCGCGAAGATTCGGTGTTTCTCGAGCAAGTTTCGTGTATATTTGGACAGAATTTAATTCCACGATTATTGTCAAAGATAGTATCAACGCGGATTATTGTTATCCGGACGAATCGCTGTTCACCGCGTCCTTCAAAGTGGAACACAGGAGAACGACCAGTCCCTCTCGATCTCGTTTTTGAGATTGTCGCGTTCTTAGCGGTCGAAATTACCTTGGCGAATGACGCGGCGCTAGTTCCCGCGAAGAAATGGGTCCGGTGGATCGCGAGAGTAACAGTGAGGGGGGAGCAGGGCCCGTGGTCCTGTCAGATGTACAAAGTCGAGGCAGCTTGATCAAAAATCGATAAAAGGCCTGTCTTACCAGCGGACTTACGAGATACACGACGCGATTTGGATTTCCGTGATATGATCGGCCCCGGAGAAGGGGCCGGCAGCCGACAGGTAAAACGGGCCCCGCGATCTTATCGGCCGACAGTGTCATGCTATAAGCCCATTAATCCTTTTTCCTTCGCAACCAAAAAAAGAATCGCGGAGAATGAGAGAGAGAAAGAGAGAGAGAGAGAGAACAAGATGAAGAAAGAGTGAGAGAGGTTGGAGCAGGATGAGAAATAAAAGGATCACCGTTGTCAGACGGCGGGCTTCCAGGAGAGGGGCCCGCGGTTGGTACCCTCGAAAAAATTCCCCGGGGCATTTATCATCCGCTTAGACAAATTAATGGCTGCTCTGATCCGTCTGACGGTGCCACAAAGAATTTCCCGAACGCGTCGTCCTACCACGCTCCCTTCTTCCGCGACACGCGTCGCCTAGACAACCCCCAAATATTTCGATGACTCGATTCTACCCTGCATTCGAAGACGCACGGGCGAAGGTAAATCGGATTATCGGGAATAACAGGGCTTGGGACCTGCCGAGTCCTGTTCTCGAACCATTTTGCTTGCTTTTCTCGATGTAACGAAGTGAAACTGAGAATATTCGTGCTTGAAGAGTTCGAGAGCTGTGAGATCTGTGTTTGAAGAATTTTGAGCTTGAGATCATTGAAACTCGAAGGGTGTGGTATTCCTTGAAAGACGGTGTTCGAAGCACTTGAAATTCATAAGTACGAGTATTCGAAGGGCTTGAGATCCCCAAGTACCGATACTCGAAGCTTTAAACTTTTTAGAGCAGATATTTGAACCGTTTGGAATGCTTGAATACCGGTATTCGAAGGGTTTGAGACCCGCGAGTACCGGTACTCGGAGCTTTAAAATTTGCGAGAGCAGGTATTCCAATTTTGAATTTCCAAACCTTTTATATTTGCGAGAATCTCCGAGTACCGTTTCTCTATGCAAAGATTGTGACCGTTAGAGATTCCTTGCGAAATCGGCGGACAAGTGGAAATGGAGCAACCGGCCTGATGAATTTCGCCAGAAAGTGGCCGTGATTTCCGTCGGAATGCAAGCGAATATCGCGGAATGGGTACATTTACGTGGAATGAGATTCGCTCGACCATTATTACGGTCTAGGTTAGCTTGGATTTGTTTAATGCCGCGGATACGGCCGAGACGAAGCTTGACCTTACGCTCCACTGACCCTTCAGGAATCACCGGGAAATTGTGTCCTTTACAATGATCAGAGTCTCTCGAATTACCTCCTCTACGCTTGCCATGACATCCCCAACCCTAATATCCACCGCAACGACCGAATACACGTGCCTAAGCCAACTTAACCTGTTCTTGATCTTTATAAGAGTCTATTACTTTACCGAGTAAATGGACTTTGCAGTTTTATCAAGATATCTGCACATGTTTTATTCTCTACATACATTTTACTACAATTTTCAATTAGAAATTCTTACTAACTCGAATTACGATTAAAAGAAGGGGATTATAGCATTGATAATTACACTGCGGATTTTATGCGCTTATAGGAAAAATTAATAGGGAAAATATGGAGCAGCGAAAACGTTGATATTATTTAACTATTGATAATTAAGCGATCCATTATCTGAGACACGAGTCTTTTATTCGTCAGGTTTATTTGCTCTTGTGCCAAAATTATGCAATTTTTTAAATGAAATTGTGTGGAGCAAAAATTAAAAGGAGATCGCGGTATTGAGAAAAGGATCGATTTTCGGATCGACACAATAGAATAGGCGTTTAAGTAGGTTAGCGAGGTTGTTATCGATAGTCTGGTTCGCAGCGGAGTCTCGATCGACTTTCGAGGGGGGTTTCGAGGAGCGATACTGGTCGGACCGGATCGTAAGAAGCCTGAATGAAGAGGAGTCCTCGAGAGGAGGGCTGAAAAACATCGAGCACCGAGTCGAGACCCTTCCTTTTATGCGGCCCGTGTCCGCCGAACAATGTCCATTCACTCGAAACGGCCCCGCACCGAATCCGCTCGCAATAAAACCAGAATAAAACCGCGAAAACCTGCGGCACACACTCGTGGCCTGGCGTCTAGATATATCCTTGCGCAATCTTACATAACCGACTGCCATACTGGTCGAGCGTCGATATCGAACGCGTTCTGTCCAACATTTTTCAACTGTCGTTATCCACCATTAATTTCCAGCCGACACCTCCGACCCCGAAATTCCTCAACAAGCCGACACGGAAATTCTGTCCCTTTCGCGAAACCGACTACTTTGCTAATAGACATGTTCCGTGCTGGTTGCAGCATAATACAATTTTTAATTCACGGTATTGTTCACTTACCGAGGACAGCGAAAGATTTCAATTTTCTCGATTCCTTGACGTACGATTGCCTTCCTGGTTGCAACAAATAAAATTTTATCGGTTTCAATAATTCTACAGACGAGAAAAGAAAATTTATTTTCAACCCAATGGACCTATTGAGAAAGGAAATCAATTTTTACTTTGCTCTAGTTTGTTGCAATTCAGGTAGAAAATTTTCATTTTACATAAACCACCGCAGTGTAATCGTAGGGGACTAAAAAAGATTGTCCAAGATTGCAATTATCTTCTAATTGCTACGCCACTGAAGCATCCGATGAACAATTCCATGTACCTGTTGAAAAGGACATTTTTTACTTTGCTTCAGTTTGTTGCAATTGAGGTAGACAATTTTTATTTCATATAAACAACCGCAGTCTAATCATAGCCGAGGACTAAAAAATGATGTTCCATCCATGATTGCAATTATCTTTTGATTGCTACACCGCCGAAGCGTCCGAAGAACAACTCGATGTACCTGTTGAAAAGGAAATCAGTTTTTACTTTGCTCTAGTTTGTTGCCATTCAGGTAGAAAATTTTCATTCTACATAAACTACCGCAGTATAATCGAAGGGGACCAAAAAAGATTGTCCAAGATTGCAATTATCTTCTAATTGCTACGCCACCGAAGCGTCCGAAGAACAACTCAATGTACCTGTTGAAAGGAAATAAATTTTTACTTTGCTTCAGTTTGTTGCAATTGAGGTAGAAAATTTTTATTTCGTATAAACAACCGCAGTCTAATCATAGCCGAGGACTACAAAATGATGTTCCATCCATGATTGCAATTATCTTTTGATTGCCACACCGCCGAAGCGTCCGAAGAACAACTCGATGTACCTGTTGAAAGGAAATCAATGTTTACTTTGTTCTAGTTTGTTGCAATTGAGGAAGACAATTTTCATTTCATACAAACAACCGCAGTCTAATCATAGCCGAGGACTAAAAAATGATGCTCCATCCATGATTGCAATTATCTTTTGATTGCTACAATACTGAAGCGTCTGAAGAACAACTCAATGTACCTGTTGAAAGGAAATCAATATTGACTTTGCTCTAGTTTGTTGCAATTGAGGTAGACAATTTTTATTTCGTATAAACAACCGCAGTCTAATCATAGCCGGGGCCTAAAAAATGATGTTCCATCCATGATGCAATTATCTTTTGATTGCTACACCGCCGAAGCGTCCGAAGAACAACGCAATGTACCTGTTGAAAGGAAATCAATTTTTACTTTGCTCTAGTTTGTTGCAATTGAGGTAGAAAATTTTCATTTCATATAAACAACCGCAGTCTAATCATAGCCGGGGACTAAAAAATAATGCTTCATCCATGATTGCAATTATCTTTTGATTGCCACACCACCGAAGCGTCCGAAGAACAACTAAGAAATTGTTTGAACGTACTACGAGCCAGAGGCTAGCTGTTAGACCAACATGGCGATTTTCGAGAGCGTTTAGCGATTTGGAAAAATGTTGGGTGAAAGGTGGATTCGCAAAAGGATTCACCGTGTTCGTATCTGCGGGGAACGCGATGCCGTTCACCATGGTTCTCCGTGGTATTCGTCGACCCCCCATGGGTGTGGTACCATCGTCCAGCCGAGATTATGGTCTCGGTATGGTGGACGTTGCTCTCCCCGGGGGCCCTCGCGTACTCGTATATTATATTTACCCGAGAAATACGTCTCCCTCTCTCGCTCCCACTCTTTTGCTTCCTCTTGTACTTCCTCGTTCACGTTCTCTCGGTCCAACGTCCTTTTTCTCTCTCTCCTCTCTCCTCTCCTCGCTGTCCTATTTGTTCCCCGAGCTTCTACGGTCTCGATGTACTATTCGCGGACCTGCAGGCACCGCACGTGCATCATACGAGCGCGACTCTCTTTCTTTCTCTCTCTGGACATCGATTCAATGGCCACGAGGGTGGAGATCCTTTTAGTTCGTCGCCTAACAGAAAACGAGCCTTTTTTACTTGTTTTTATACCGGGCTCGCTGACCTGTTAACGGAGTAATCTTTCTGATAAATGACTACATCCAGGATGGAAGGCACGGGCTTGTATGTTTTTCTTTTTTGTAGAACGAAATTGTCTGTCCTTCGGGATTGCTGCACTCGGGATTAATCCCTTGCACTATGATTTATTCTACGGTTACAGCGATTAAAACTTTTCCACTCGTGCGCGTAAAAGCTATCGTGAAAGTACCGGTATTCGGAGGATTTGAGATCCTCAAGTACCAGTTTCCAAAAAGTATCCACCGCGACAGAGGAGTTAACTAAGAAACGATCTGTACCAATACACGGTAAAAATGATCCGCGATGGAATTAAATGGAAAATCGTGGCACCGTTATAAAACCATAGGACGATTTAATTCGTCTCGGCTAGTTAACGGGTTCAGGGGTGGCACAAGAGAAGAACAAAGACATTCCTGCAGCGAGGTCCGATTCATTTAGCGCACGATATTTGCTGAACCGGTGCCGCGGAGCATGTCGGTGTTTCCCGAGCCCACATGTCAATGGCGACCGGATAATTAGTCTGGCTGTTGATCGTCGGCAGGCTGCAGCGGCCGTAATTACTGGGACTTTTGTTACCGGCCGGAGATTAAAGTTAGCCGGGTGTGTATCCGTTGCTCCACACTTCTCTTCGGCGGAATTCTTCGTGCCTGTTGCATTGTCGTTCCGGAGAGGTACTCCTATCCCGGCTGGTTGCGGTGTGTTCGATCACCGTTCCTAGATCTATCGGTGATTACGACAGAGCGATCTATGTGTTCTGCATGTTCGAGTCTCGGGGCTATGGCGGAAAACTGGGTGCATGCTATGCGCTGCATAGCTCTCCGCTTTTTGCTACTCCGTTGCGTCGAACGGATAATTAGTTTCAACGCGCGTCGTTGATTTGCATTCTTTCGCGCGACCTCGCGCCGACTCTATGTGTTGCGGTCCGTTTGATCGGATCTACGGTGAAAGGCGTTCACCGCCGTTGAAATATCGCGAAAAATCACCATCGACGGAACGATGCGAACACGAAAAACAGCGTACACCGATCCTGTGGCTGGACGCTGCGGGGGATAGTTCGTTAATGACACACCGGCCATCGGAAACTGTACATAGACGCGCATAAATCAAGGTTCCCGGGAGAGGCTTCTTGAATAAATACGAGTCGCAGAAACGTATAATTAATCGAAAGACACGTTTCGGGTAGTCGATTCCATGCGCCGGACAGCGAATTTGAATACGAGGGCTCTCGAGGGGGCGAGCGGCCATTTACATAAGAGCAAGAAATATTGATTATTTGTCGGGACGGAATTTATAAGTTTACAAGAGCACCGGCTCGGGGGTGTTCGCGGCTCAAGCGTACAAGCCTGTGGGCGTTGAAATATGAATATATCGAGTTTCTCGGAGTAACCAGTGTCGGGGTCGTTGCGATTTGGAGGCGAACGAATTTTTGGTCGGATATTGCAGCGGTTGCAATTTGGGGGCGTTCCGATTTGAGGGCGTGCCGAAATGGGGACGTTCTAAATTGGGGGTGTTCCGAATTGAGGGCGTGTCGAAATGGGAACGTTTTAAATAGGAGGCGTTCCAAATTGAGGTCGTGCCCAATTTCGGACGGTATGAATTGGAGGCGTTCCAAATTGGGGGCGTGCCGAATTGAGGGCGTGCCGATGTTGTGACGTTATTTATTGAAGGCGTTCCGAAGTGGGGATAGTTTGGGAACATTGAAATTTAAAGCGGTGTAGCCAGTGTAATTTGGGAGCGCTAAAATTTGCAGGCGTTGAACTTCGGAAGCTGGAATTTGGAGTCGTAGCAATTTGGGGGTGTTCCAATTTCAGTGAACGCCAACTGGTACTCCCCGCAATGAAGCACCGTTCAAGCTTTAAAGCGTCAAGATGACCACTCACTCGACTTCGAATTGCCTAAAATACGGCGCCGTTAGGTCTAAGCTCCGCAGCTACTCGGAACTTACGGGGTATCGGGTTTATGTTCCGCGCGTTTAACAGTTCCCGGTGCAATTCAACTTCGGGTCTGCAGTTGGCGAAATTACAGACATCTATGCGCGGAAAGCGCCCCGGTAAAAAGCATCGCGGGGCCGGTCCGGGCCATAACAAGAAAATGAGACGGCAACAATAGGGACGCGTAGAGCCGCGGAAAGAAATATAGGAACGTAATTATTCGCCGTTGGCCGGGTCGTTACCCGAGAGCAATAAACTCGCTCGCAGCTAATGCACTGGAATAATTCTGTGGCTCGCGTTTCTCTAGCCGGTGCGGGTAATCCGCGTGTAAAACCGACGATTCCAGCGATATGGATAATAACACCTGTAAAAACATGCCCCGTGGTGGGACGTATTAAATTCCGGTTGAATCCGGGAGAAGCTCGATACGCTTCCGCGAAGTGTTTCGCCGTGATTAAATTAAGAAGAAGAGGAAGAAATCGTGGTCGCGTCCTGTGTACCGAGAGAAAAGAACGAGAAAGAAATGAGCACGAACGATTATTGAAATTGCTTGTTCTTCGTCCAGTGATTCAACCGATTCGTCGGCGAACGGATTACGGTGTACTCCGGTTACTCGCACTCGGATACGGTATCGATCGGCCTGGTCGGGGCACACGCGAGGTAATAAGGTTTATATTAGAATTTCCGCGATAACAGTACGATCTAGCCAGCCGTAAAGTCCGCGCACGATATCTCATCTGGTCTCGGTTGGTCTGCAATTAACGTGAAACGACGCCGAAAGCTCCGGCAGCGGCACAGCCGGGAGAGGATCGCCGCGCAAATAAGCTCGGGTATCTCCTCGCCGTCGTCCATCCTCGGCTTTAGAAACACGTGCAGCACGCGGTGCTCACTCTGTGAGCGGCCGAGCTGCTGGTAGTAGTCGTACTCGTAATAATAAAGGTGGGGTACTGGCGAGTACGAGCGAGTACAAGAGCGTACAGCCGAGAGAGAGAGAAAGAGAGAGTCAGCGATACACCGCTCCGTAATAAGTTCCTGGTTTACGGTTCATCGGCAGGTTATCCCGGGGCCGGATCGGCCTACCGGCCAACAGAAACCACTGGCTCCTGCACGAACTCCGGCTGCCCACCGAGTTCTCTCTCTCTCTCTTTCTCTTGCCTTCTGTCGTTCTCTCTCTTTCTCTCGACGGATCACCCTTTCACCGGGGGCGTGGCGCCGCAATATCACAGCGCCAAGACGCGATCGTAATTGCACTGCCGCCGTCGAAAGAATGGGGGATCGGTGATTATGGCTGTGCCGAGCGGACATTTCCAGCCGATCGCGACGTTCATCCGACAAGATCGATCTACTCGAACGGACAAACGCGTGAAACGCATGACTAGACGCTCTAGTTGTCTTGTCTTGGCCCCTGGAGCGCCGAGACTCCGCCCACTTATGTGGACCACACCGTTGACCACGCCTTCTTTGAATATTTTCGTGAGTTGCTAGTATTTAGAGGCAACATTGTATGTATACGAGTGTTGTTTGGTAGAAAGAATGAGGTAGAGCGAGGTAATTTGTTCTTGATGGGCGTTACCAGGCCACGCCCAGTTGGTTCGATCACTCTGCGAGAAGATGCATGATCTTTTTTAATGTTTGATCTAGTGGAGCGTGTCTAGAACATCTTTTTGCACAAACCTGCGCTTGATTCACAGTTCAGATTTCGCCGCGATCCCCGGCCCCGCCTATCGGTCGGCCACCCCGCCCATTGCTGAATAAGTCCTGTACGCGCAATAACGAGCACCCACGACGACAGAAAACGCGTTCGTTTCTTATCCGTTGTTTCCCCGGCTGTCGTGTCGGGGTTTTTCTGTGTTTCGACGGGGAACGACGGGAATAAATCTCGACGCGTTTATCGAAGTGGAGGGACACGGCGCACAAAGCGCAATAAAAATTGATTACCTCGTTCCTCGGGCTGGTAGGACTCGCGATCTAGGATCGGTAACGACGTTTCGCCGGCTCAGCGTGGAAAAATGGCTGGATCGGGGGGCCCGGAGGAACGGGGCCCCGCGTAATGGCTCCATTGTGGCCGATCGCGCGATTTGTTCGAAATACGAGGGATTCCGTGGATACCAGAGACCACGAGCTCTCTCCTTTCCTCTCTCTGTTCGTTCCCCCGTTCCCGGAATTCGTCGCTCGGTTCCCGTACATCTTTCTGGCCCCTTATTCCCGCTGTGCCAACTGCTAATTGGTCTTCGAGCTCCCCGGAGGTGTCCGCCACTAAATATTTGCCCGCTACGCTCGCAGATCGCTCGATAAAAACCGCGTTCCCGTGGGAATTCATTGTTCCACGAATTAAACAATCTAATCCCTCGGGGTGGCGTAAGTTTGAAAATTGGTAAGCGAGTTCTACCGGCTTTTCCAGACGAGACGTTCCAGTTTATACGGAAAGGGTCTAAATTGGTGGTTCTCCGTTCCACGAAACGTTTTGTTGGCCGAAAAAAAGGCAGAGTCCAGTGGCCAAATGGGTAAGAGACGAAATAAAATGACACATTCCGAATTAGGGTAGGTCTAAATTAGGGGCGTTCCGAATTGGGGGCGTTCTAAATTTGGGATGTTCCCTATTGGAGGTGTTTTGAATCGGGGACGTTCCGAATTAAGAGGCGTTCTAAATTAGGGGCGTTCTGAATTGGCGATGTTTCGAATTAAGAGGCGATCTAAATTAGGGCCGTTCCGAATTGGGGATGTTTCGAATCGGGGACGTTTCTAATTGAGAGGGCGTTCAAAATTGTGGGCGTTCCGAATTAGAGGCGTTCCAAATTGAAGGCGTCTCTTATTGGGATCACTGAGACTTGGAAGCGCTAAAATTTGCAGGCATCCAAATTTGTAGGCGTTGAAATTCTGGAGTTAAAAATTGATCGAAGTGTTTCAACGATTTTTGGAAAATCAATGCTCCAGTTCTACGAGGAGAGGCTAAATTGGCGGTCGAGTGTGGAACGTTTCGGCGACCAGAAAAAGGCGGAGTCCCAGGGGCCAGATGTCCACGGTACGAAATAAAACGCGCGAACTCAATCCACGTCGGCGACCCGTTCGCCGAGAAAGAAATTTACGAGTGGCGGCACACAGGTTCCACGAACAACGGCGACGGTTCCGTATCAATTTTCGCGCGAGCCTAAGGCAGATATAATTGCGAGTCGTCCGAGTGGTTATTTGGTAGGGAATTGAAACTGACGAAGAAGCCGAAAGCGCGGTTCCTCCAATTAAAACGGCTGGTAGCGGATAATTATCGGCTGCGGGATTCGACGGATTGCTTTAATGAAACGTCTCGTATTTCACGGGAGTATTCCTTTCGGCCGCGCGTTGCATCTCCTCGCTTCTTCCTCTCTTCTCTCTCTCTCTCTCTCTCTCTCTCTCTCTCTCTTTCTCTTTCGCTCTGTCCCTCCGTCTTTTTCGTTTCGCCCCTCTCGTCCCTCGTCCGCGGAATGATTAATACGGCCACGGTGGAGCTGCAGGTTTACTGCTTTCCCGCTGTGGCCACCTACGGTCCCCTTTTTTCTTCCGTTCCATCTCGAAAGGCCACTTCATCTTCGTTTTCAAGGGAGAACAGCCGTGCGCTCGCGCCAACAGTAACCTTCTGCCACGGATTTCCTGCTTTCCCCGCAGCGTTTCCGGCCACCTCGACACTGTCGACACTTCTCGCACGATGTTACGCCCAAAGTATCTCGAAGCTTCCTCTATAAAACACGAAGAGACTCGACTTTGCTCCGCTCTCCCAACTTTGATACGTGGAACATTCTATCGTACGATCTAAAAGTCTATTGTTCGAACAAAAATCTCTCGCTTTCCTACACCACTCGTATTCGTTTCTTCTAGCTTTGTTTATAATTACTTCTATCCGAGTTCATTTCTCGAGCTACATATCGAAAAACAGGACGAAGAAAATATCTTTTAACAAATCGCGCGAGACAAAGCAGACAGGAATGGAGGAAAACGGAAGGAAAACAGGGAAATAACGAAAAGTAAACCATAGATGGGTAATGTCGTACGAGTATAGCGAAATGGAGGAGGAGAAAGAGAGAGAGAGCTCGGCTCACAGAGTCGGCCTTGATCTTGCATTAGAAGGTCAGCGAGCGAAGAAAGCAGTTGTGGCCGATGATTCCCTGGGGAAGCATGCTCGTTCCGCGCGACCGGCTCCCCTTGCGGTTTTCCTATTAGCATGTGGCAAAAAAGCCGGGCAAACAAAAGCTCGACAGGGCCCACAGACAGATTCCGAAGTGCACACCGCGAAAACTGATTGCGTGCAAGCCTATCGAAACCGCGAGACATGTTCCGCCTGTTTACCGCGGCTTCCGAAACACGGCTTCTACTCGGAGCCGCTTCCGAGCTGCTTTTTGCCCGATTCGAACTAGTTAGGAACCAATTTCGAACAAACTCTAATCGTTCGTCAAGCTCGAGTCAGAATATTTTTATCATCAATTTTATTCCCCAATATTTCTTGGATGTTGGCGTTGGTTTCATTTAAATTGGTGATTCTTAGAAGGTTTTAATTGTTCTAGTATCAAATGCGAAATATTAATCGTACCGTTGTATTATTTCCAACCAATTAAAATTGTAAAGAAAAGATATTAATGTCTACGTAAGCTACCTTGGAATTAATGCAGACAATTCATATTTCGCATAAAAATCTACAGTCTAGTAATAATATCTATTATGCGACAAGCAATCGTTGCGAATAGCGCGGTGTAACACTTTCTTTTGGAATTGTTGATGGTGTTCGAGCAGCTTGGACATAGTTCCAGGGTTGTTTTTCCGATAGTTAGAAATACTTAGCGTCGGTTGGAGGAAGAAGCGAAGTAAAGGGTGCAGTTTATCAGGGATCACAGGCCTGGAGTAACACCTATTCCCGCATTCGGCAGAAAATCGTAGCCTGTTTCGCAGGCTGGTGGCACGCGGATGCGCGCCACATGTCCCGCATTCCCGCGAGCCTTCTCTCTTCTATATCTTCTCCTTACCTTCATCCTTTTCTCTCTTCTCTCTCTTCTCTCTTTCTCCGCCATCCATCGTTCTCCTGGTACGCGCGATCCTGCGATCCTTTCTCCTCTCACCTCGTCACCGTTCCCGGAACTATTAATTAGCCTGTTCCCTCGACTACCGTTCCAAGTCGCGCCGACCGATCCCTCGTTTGTCACTTTCGTAGGACCGAGGTCTATCAAGGCCGCTGCCCCTCAAATCCCCTCCCTATTTACCAGTCTCAATCCAGCACAATGGCTTTTCAGTTTTCCCCATTGTTCCTTTCAATGAACAACGTTTCAATAAATGACAAAATCTTTCCAACAGCATCGCAATCTTATTGTACGCCGTTATACGGAACGTTTCGTTGACCAAAAATTATGGGGTTCCGAATTTGAAAAAAGTACGTTTAAAGTTTAAAGCGTTGCAACTTCGTGAAAAAAAAATCTCATCGAATATTCGTTCTGGTCTCGTATCGAAGCTCGAACCTTCGACTTTTGAAATCCAATTTTTATTTCTCTCGACAAAATTTTTTACACCGAGTACCGGACGATAAACTGAATGTACTATTTTGTTTCCAAATTTTGCAAATTCAAACGTTCGTACAGACGTTGGAAAATTTTTTTAATGACCGAAACTAATGTAGATTTGCAGATTGAAGTCTCGCCTTTAAGATGGGCCCTCGATGGTGTTGCCGTACGATTTTTTGTGGTCAAGTTATCGAACATCGAACGACGCCCCAATACAATTCTCGTAGATATTGGTTAAATTTAACCGTGCATCGCTGCATCGTGTTATATGAAACAGAAGATTTGGAACGCCTCGGATCAGCTGGATGTTCCCTCGCCTAATTAATCGACGCACCGAAGGGGACACGGTCGGGTTCGGTTCGTGCTCGAAATCTCCCGGAAATCACGGCTAGGTGCAGAACGCGTTACGAACGTGGGAATCGTTTTCAGAGTGCACGCCGCCGTGAAACTATCGCGGCCGTGATTACATCTCGATGGTTACTCTCCCGGAAAATCAACATTATTTATGAATGCGTCCGGTCAACCGACCAATATTCCCCGCGATCATTAATTGCTCGATATCGCCGGGACCACTAATTTCCTCCTCGTTTCTTGTTACTTTTGAATTCTCTCGATCCTTCTCCCTCTCATTCCATTTTATTCTGGCTTCTCTTTATCGTTTACTTTCCATTATTTCTTTGTTTTCATTCCCCACTCGCCACTGTTATCGATTTCACTGTTTTCCTCTACGATTTTCTTTTCTGCCTCATTTCTCATTATTTTTCCATTTTCTGCTTCCAATTTTCCTCTGGTTTCAACTCCGCCATATTTTCACTTTTCTCTGAATATTTCCTCGCTATTTTTCCATTTTCTTTTTCCAGTTACCTCTTTTCTCGTCGTTCTCGCGTTAATCTCATTAAAAACGGCATCGTAAATTCCCTCTATTTCATTATTTTTCTTCCAGCCTTGTATTCTTTCGTCACATTTCTCGGTCTGTGTATTCTTCGTCCCCTGTCTCCGTCTTCGGGATTCATCCTCCGTTTCCTCTGTGAGAATGATTCGATGACTGGGACAATGGACGCACTTATCGTGGCCACGGCGGCGAGAAACGAGCCCGGACGAAAAATTCCAAAAATTACCGGAACTCGCGAAACCGTAACAATAATTACAACGCAGATGACACCCGTGGGAGAGGGTTTATTGAACGGGGTTCTGCGAATTCCACCTACTTCTTAACCGCTGTCTGGAATTTCTCTTCTTAATTAAAAATAATAATAACAGTGTACTCGTGTGTACGCGTTACGCGTAAGTCGTTAATTGCGGAGCGAAGTTCCATTTGTCTTTCTTCTTTACTCGTCGAATCCAAGACAATGGCACTGCTTCTCAGGACCTCGTTTTACGATCGAATACTGTACTGCGTGTTATTATTTATTACAGTAGCGTCGTGCGGTAACATTTGCGGGGACACATACATTTTTAATGTCTTGTTTAACCGTCGAAGCTCGAGTGGTATAAATAAAATGAAGTACGTATCCACAAAAAATAATATAGAAAGTAATAATCGATTGTGAATGGAATAAGGATGGAGCATCAAAATGAGGATGGAGCAAAATAAGGAAAACAGTGAAGCGAGCTGCAATGAACTAAAACATAGCAGCCGGCAGGAATGCAAGCAATGAAATACAATTTCCAGGAGGAATGCAAACGATAAGATACAGTTCGAGCAACGAGGCAAGACGCAGCTGCCGGTGGAAACGCAAGTGACAAGATAAACCGCAGGTGTCGGTGAAAACGCAGATAACAAACGAAACAAAGCGTCGATAAAAAAACGAGTGATTCGATGGTAGTTTTCGGTCGCGCATCTCCCTACCAAATGACTGTAGCGTTCACCAAACTGCGTCAGGATCTGATTGAACGGATGATTCGCGTAACGAGCACCGGACCGGAGTCCGGCCGAGATTAAATCCCGCCGCCTGCACACGTATCAATCATTTTAAACGATTTAGGTGCTAATTTAAACAGCGCACCCGCGGTATACAATATTCCGCGTTAAATTACTTCCATTAAGCTGCACATCGTTTCTCTCTCTCTTTCTCATTCTCTCTCCCTTTCCTCTTTTCTTCGCGGTCCGCCGCCTCCCGACAACGCGGCAATTAATTTCTCGGCCGCGCCGCGAGATCCTCCTTTTTCCACCGTCAATCACCGCTCTATCTCGATCCCCGTCGATCCACCGCGATAGATCCACGGTGTGTGCCGGGCGTGGCCAGTTTTTCACGGTTGCAACCTTGACCAACGAGCGCACACGTGCTCCCTCGCAACTCCGTAAGAACATTCTATCTCGCCGTGGTCTCTTTGCCGCGCGCGCGCTCGCTCTCTTCCCGATCGGCCGATCGATTAACCTTTCGGATTAACTCGCCGTTAGGCCGCAGAACCGCAGAACCGCAGTACTATACCTCCAGCGATGCACCGGTGCATCCGTGCGCCAGGTGTGCTGCGAGCCATCGCTCTGAGAAAATCTACGAAAATTCCCCTTCCTTGGAAATGCTCGACATTTTATCCTGTCGTCGCTCCTCACGAGCAACATTATTTTTCTGACCTCGTGACCCCGCCAGTTTTCGCACAGAAATATTTCTCCCTGTTGGAACAAAGGTCGAGGAACAATTCTGTATTCTTTTCTTATCCTGATTCCTTCGCTTGTCGAGTCCAGAGAAATGTTTGAAGTTGCAGTGATAACGCTGTCGTCGTTCCTTGCAAGGAAGGTAATCGTTTCGACTATCTGCGCGTTCCCTCAATTTCCATCAGAAAAAATACTTTTCAGTTCTCCACACCGACGCGAGTATCAAGTTCTAGCACCGGGGTCTCGGCAACGTTAGCAATTCCCGAGGGGCATTGGGCGCGCGAGAATTCCCGGTGGCAGTTTCCACGAAATCGCGGCGATTCATCTCGCCGGGAATTCAATCTCGGGAAAAGGCAGCCGTCTTCTAATCCGATTAACTTCCTCCCCATTGTATTCGGTGTAATAACTTTCCAGAGGAAGATCTTCGCTGCATTGCACTGGATTGCGCTGCGATGCGCTGCGATGCACTGGGATGCACTGGGATGCGCTACGAGGCGGCAAGTGTACCGGTCCGGTCGTCACGGGTCACGCGTGCAATCACAACCGAACAATACAGTTCCTAATTACAGGTGTAGGTACCTTCGAGCTTCGTGCTCCAGACGAGAGAGACCTTGGTTGCGTACGAGCGTCTATAATCGACAGATCGTAACGCATCCAGTTAATGAAACACCAGGGGCACTCGAGGAAACGCTACGAAACGTCGAGGAAACGAGCGTTGCGATTTTCCGTTCGGGAACCTAGCGCGTAAATAAGCGTAATTGCCAGCTGGTTTTCTCGCGAACGATTCTCTATGGTTGCGAGATGAAGAAATTGTGGATTCCGTTCCTTGATTGCAGGCTATCCTGTTTATCGATGGGCACACCGTGCATTTTTCTACCGGCACTTGTGCTTCAATGTTCAACTTTCAACATTTCCTGGTCGCTACTGTGACTAGCCTATTAGATTCAATTTTAACACTATTCCTACCGACGCTTCACGTATACCTATTCCTACCGCGAACGGTCAAATGACCGGTCTTTAGCACAACTTATATTTTTTAATATAGAACGAAGATAATAGCCAATTTGACAGTATTTGAATTCGTAAGAAGACGTCTAGGTATCCCCTTCGGCTATGATTTTATTTATTTTACAGTCATAGCAGATAAGACGGTGTAAGAAAATCCGAGGTTCTGGACCGCTTCGGATACCAATCAGGCAAATAAACACCGCGAGGCTGATAGGCGAGCGAGAACTGTGAACACTTGGAAGTGCCGTAAAGCAGTCCCCGGAAGGGACTTTTCAGCTAAAATTATGCCACAACTGCATTACCTTTCGTTTGTAACGACTTTATAGTTTCGGAATTGAGTCTTTGAGAGGATACTATTACAAAAAGATATGAATCGTTCTACCGGTCAAATGATCGGTCGTGGTAGGTAAGCCAGACTGCAAATTTTTCTCAGAAAATAAACAATAAAGAAAGAAGTGAATATTGAAAAATGTATTATACGTATGTTCGAGGAAAAGTCGAGAAGTTTAAAGGCGATTCAATTACGTTGTACATAGGAAAATGTAATCGAAATTTTAAAAACGGTCATTTGACCGGTCGTGGTAGGAATAGTGTTAAGAGTTCGATGAAGGCTCAACAAACCTTTTCGTTACTCTTGTTCCAAGATACTAGGCTCTAAGCTTCAATTTGAAGGATTCGACAAACGTTCAAGAGAGCTTGTAGTTGCTACTGTCTTAAACTAGAAGGTTCAATGAAGCCTTTCCGTAGACGTTGTTGTAAACTTGTTCGATCTTCGTTGGTTTCCAGCACGTGGAAACTTGAACTCGCGATCGTAAAATAGCCAAGAACGGAAAAGAAATTTATACGGGTTTTGGGAGAGCGTTTGAATTTATTGATTTATCCGCGATCACTCGCGGCACGGAGAATTATTAGTTTACAGGCGTCGGCTTGTCTCTATCGGCTGAGACGAGGATAGATCGCGTGTAAATATAATTGATCGTAACGTTCCGTAAATCCGAAGAAGAGCAAAATGTACTATAATGAACTGAGTCGAACCGAGACGAGGATCCGATCAGCTATTGTATTTATTGATATTCATTGCTGCTCGCTCCCCTCACCGCGCACCTCAAACTACTCGGTCCGCCCGAAGTGCGCGGGGAAGGCAAGACGAAACGCGACGACAGCCGATTCCTCGTTACAGGCGACTTTCAACAATTTTAATCTTAACAAAACTAGATGTCTTGAACCTGACGGTCGTTCGAATCCTATACCAGAAGGTTCGATAAAGCTTTGAATGGGCGTTGTTCTAAATCAGAAGGTTCAACGAAGCTGACAATTACTCGAATCCTATAATAGAAGGTCCAGTAAAGCATTCACCCCTATTGTTCTAACCTGGACGGTTCATAAAATGTTTGGTAGCTATTGTTCTAAACTAGATGGCTCGCTAAATCTGCCAGACGTTAGGCTCCTATACTAGAAGATTCGACAACGCTTTGAATCGCTGTTGCTCCAAACGAGATAGTTCGCTAATCCTTCCAATCACGATTGTTTGATTTTTTTCTGAATCAAAGAATCTCTCCAATTGCGAAGTCTCCTCTCGCTACATCAATCGTCCCACCACTAAAGAATTGCTACTCTCCAGAATCATAAGTCCCATCCTCCATTCTTAAAGATCCCCGAATTCCCATTACGCAAGACACATCTTCCAACTCCCGAAGTAGACCCAGAGGATCATCCCTTGAACTCACGGAGACTTCTCCCGATCGGCAACCCGACTGAAAACCCATCTCCCCCGAAGTTCGGAGTGAAATGCAATCCTGGAAGTTGCATAGAAGAGCGGCTATCAAAAATGGCAGATCGCTGCACGCATCGCAGCACATGCATCCAGGCTTCTCTATCTTCTGCCCGTTCGGTGCCGTTATTCGCACCCATGCGAACATTCCGCGCGTCCGACCAAGCCCAATCGAGCGATCCGCATAATTCGACAGCGGCCTCGGTTAGGTTCGCCACGCCACGAGGGGGATTCTGGTGCTATTGCAAAGCAGAACCGAACCAGGAAGCGTTCGCCGATAGCGCGCGCGCGCTCTCGGTTAGCCGACTTATCGGTCGACTAATGAAACCAGGAGAAAGAGGACAGGTGAGCATGGAACGGCGAGGCAGAGCGAGGCGGAGCGAGGCGGAGCGAGGCGTAGCGAGGCGAGGCAGGCAGAAACGTTCGGGTAGAAGATACGAGGCCATAGACGCGTGCTCGTGACCCATGACGGCCCCCGAGGCCGCAAAACGGACGAACGCATGCGTGCACCAAGCTTATGCGACTCGGGAATGGGAAACTAAAGAAGAGACAAAGAATAAATATACATTGTCCTCGTCGATTGCAAGGAACTGGAACCAAGTAGAAATTTCCTTCCTTCTCCAATGACTTCGATACTCTAGAAACGATACACCCACATGTTTTTAAATTCTTTTTATTTTCCTATTCCTCTCAATTACAGCTACTCACTTTTGTCGTAAATGCACAAAATCCGCAGTCTAATAATTACGGAAAACTCCAATAGAGGATATATACTATGAACTCGACGAGAATATCAATTTTATCTGGTACTAGAAATATTTTTTGAAGGGCATCATTTAATTTTTCCCAGCTTTCAAAATTCGAAGATACTTCCACGGATGTTTTTAGATGGAAAACGATTGTGTAGCACGTGGGCAAAATTCTTGTTCGAAGTGGATAAATGCGAAACGCAAGAAGCAATAATCCGCAGAGCGTAACGATAAGGGCCGATACAGACGGACGGAGAGTTTTTAATGAAAGTTCAGCTCGAAGAGCGTCTCAGACGTCCCAGCACGACATCTCGCGTATCCGTAGAGTCTCGAGCGATATCGGGGTCTCTAATCTGTTCATTAGTTCTAATATATCGAGCGGCAGCCACCCACTCTTCATCAGATATTACTCTCCGTGTCATTCGGGCCCTCGCTTTACGACCTCTCTTGTCTGCGGAGAGATCGGGTAGGGCAGAGAGAGAGAGAGAGAGAGAGAGAGAAACAGACTGAAAAGTCTCTCTTGCTCTCAATCGGAAAACTACGATCCACCAACAGATAAACACGGACGACGATAGTAACCGATCAAACAATTTATAGGGATATTTCTTCAGGGGACACGCGAGAACCAGCAAACACCTGTCGCAGGGTGCGTCGTCCGCTAATTTACCCGGCAACCCCGTAAAACTCCGATCTTATCGTCGCCGTAAAGCGACAGACCAGAAGACTAGCGTCCTCGCGATCGGATCGTCGAAAGAGAGAACGAATAGAGATCAAGATAAAGTGAAAGGGAGAGAGAGAGAGAGAGGACACGTTTCCGCCGGAATTCCTCCGGTTTCGCTTGGCCATCGACAACGACGATAGACCCGCGTTGTTATCGGCCGGGAATATTAATGAACGATAATTGCGGACAAGCGGCGAGTCGATTTGCACGAGTATCCACGTGCTGCGAACGGGATCGATACGCACACACGTGAACAACGGCGAAATAATAAGATCGGCAAAACTCCTGGCGGATGCGAGCCCCTGCAAAACGAACATTCCGCCATCGGAGTGGTGAGATATCAACCTGCAGGTATAATAATGTCGAAGTAATGGAGGTAGCGTACGTGGCGCGGCAGATCGTCTCGTCTTCGCTCACCTCTTCTTCCATCATTATTTCCCTCGTTTTTACCTCCCCTCCCCTTCTCTCCATATTTCAATATTCCACTACTGCGCTCTTATTACTCTCTGGATACACCCCTTTCCTCTGTCATTGTAATTGTTTCTGCTCTTCCTGCGAGTTCATCGATGCTCCTCCTTTTCTACCCTGGCTGGTGGATAATTAGCTCCTTTTCTTTATCTCGATACTCTCGAAGCTTTTTCCGTCTCGCGGTCTTCTTCTGACTGTAGTTCCGTGCGCGTCGACGCGAGTGAGAATTAGTAGATGCAATTTTTTAAAACATATTTTTCATGATATTTTACCTGGAGCCGCCACTCTTTGTTGCACCGAATTGCACAACATTCGATGGAAATTGATCACCAGGAAATTAGTGGCTAGGCGATGCTTTTGAAATATTGGGTTCAAATAGACCCGGAACATTTTTAAGAACCCTGGAGTGTACAAATGAAACGCATAACGATCCTCGCGCTATCCGCGAACCCCTTTACCGCGACCGCAGTACATACACCCTGCCATAAATTGCAAGAAATCGGCCATAGTTCCGAAACTTGGCGTAACTGAACAGAGTTCGCCGATCGCAACAGCCTCGAAAGCGATTCGAAGCACGAGGAGCGGTCGCACGGACACACGCACACCGTCTAGACTCGGTTTTCCCTGAAAAGTGTTTCAGAATCCCCTAATTGGGGGACCAGCTCCCGTTAAACTTGCCCGCGATAAGGAAGCAAAGCGGCCGACGGTGGGAGCAGCAATCAGGGAGCCAAAGTTATCTTCGGATCGCTGCCAATCGTCGCTAGGTAATTGGATATAGGATCGTATAATCGCCTCTCTTCCCCTCTCCTTTCCCTTCTCTCCTCTCCTCTCTGAAGCCAACCCTTTCGAAGTTAGGGTTCGGAATGTAATTAGTCAGAGGAGCAATCTTCCAGGAGGATCTACGGCGAGCGAGCCGCGCGATTCCTCGGGATCCAGCGTTCGCTGCTGGATACCTGCGCCAGTAACATAATTAAAAATCGTTGACCGAGGACGAACGCGTCCTCCAGGTGTCGCCCAGGGCCTCCTTTCACTTTTCCCGCGGGAATTCTGTCCGGTTTCTCCGGTCGCGCACTTTCTTCGGGGAAGGACGAGTAGACTGCAAAATAAAAATCGGTAGCAATACTGGAAACGATTTTACAAGGAAATCGCCAGCTTCTCTTCGGGACGAAGATAAATGAAAAATAAGATACCTTTAAATTGTTAAGAAACGAACTAATCTGGTCGGTGTCGAATCTCTAGCGGCAAAGAAGAAGCAACAGGTTTCCGGGATAGCAGAGGGGTGGGTTGGAGTTGTCGTCGATCGGGGGTGATCCTTAAAATGGAGGTAGCAGGGACGCGCAGGATGTGGAAAGTAGACGCTGTAACAGGAAGACAGGACCTCACGAACGCATTAGATATACACGGCCGATTGGGGTGGGCTTAGATAGCATCTTCGGCGGCTGTACAAGGAGGGAGGCCCTTCGATCTTCCTCCCTTTCCTTCTTTCGTTGGTCGTTGGCTCCCTTTGGCTCCGTTTGGCTCCCTTTCGCTCCCTTTCGCTCCCTTTCGCTCCCTTTGGCCCCCATTTGAATAACACAACGGAACGCTCGCGACAGTCACGAGAAGCCACGAGGCTCGCGCGGAATTCTGGGGTCAGCTGAACCCGCCAACCGGTGGACAAAGCGACCACGGAAACGGTAACCGGTGTTCCGACCGATTCGAACCTTGTTCCAGCTTCCTGTGTTGCCCCCGAGATATCCATGGTGGCCGTCGGCAACCTGCAATCATCCCCTAACACCGTCCCGGTGATTTAGTTTTATACCACTCTGACGGGAGGCCTAACTGCGCTGAGCAATCGCAGGTTTCTTTTGGTTGGTCTTCTAGAGGAAAAACGATTGCCTTGAAAGTTTCTCGGAGGCTCGGTATTCGAAGCGATCCCTGGCCTAAGCGAATCGGTTGTTGTTTCGCGTGTCACTGTAAAATTGGACCACAGTTGCACTCTGAGACCAACACACGGTTGCGTCGATTAAGAGGATACTGTGCGCAGTGCATCGCGTTCCGATTGATTTTGTCGATGCAAAACAGGATCAGACACTTTTTTTTATGCTACCCGATCACCTGGGAATCATTCAGTATTGTTGTGTTTGGTTGTTAAAAGGGATTAGTGGTGGAGTCTTTGCAAACCTTCTCTGCTAGAAGACGCTGCTTGGCTCTGAAGGACAATTTTAATGCACAGGACTTCAAAAACTGCATCTGGACCAGGTGGCATAGTTGTCGATGAAAACGCTACATAGGATTGATTCTGTGCAATCTCCTCTGCTAGAACACAAAAGACCTTTAGAAGAACCCGAACCCGGACCAGGTGTCGCAACGCTAACAACAAAAATCAATCGATCCTCATCGTCGATATTCCAGCTAGGTATCGTTTTTCCAACATAAAGGAACGAGACGTAAACCATGACAACTCAAAAAGACCCATTGTCTCGACAAAATTGCTTCCTGTAAACCGAACACGATTTATGGCTCCGGACTTGGGCAACGAGCTGCTGGTCACGTGTTCGAAACGAAAAATCAATCGATCGCAGCTCTCGAGGGGACACTTTTCACGAAACCATTGCGCAACGAGCAGCGCCAGGTTGCGCAAGTCCTAGATCGAAAGATTTCGGTCTGCCGCGGGTATAGCAAACATTGTCCTGAGCGACGCACGTGCACACTGTCCGGCGTGCACCACGCCTAGAAAGGAGCAGCTCGCGGACCAGTTCAGAGATAGTATCGCCTAGGCGTCCGGCTCTAATGGCCCCCGGGGTATGTCGATCGGTCAGAAATCGACTGGCACGCTCGTAACTCTCTGTACAGCTCGCGGTTTCTTGCCAGTCGTTTGCTAAACGGCTCGCCTAAACGGAACGTTGCTCCGTCCAGCTTAGGGATCGATGCTGGACCGTCGGACCGGAGGTTAGGAATTTAGGTGGATGCTTTACCGCAGATATCTACCGAGTTTTCTGAACTTTGGACGCCTCATGGAAGTCTAAATCCATTTAGGGAAGACTCGTTGAAGTCTAAGTCCAATTTTTTTTGCTGATCCTTTAGACCCCTGCATAGAGCGCGAAGTAAATTTTACGATTCTGGATCAAGAATGGATCCAGCTTCCAGGATTACGACTGATTTTATTGTTGAGAATTGTTTGAGAATTGTTGAGAGGGAAAGAGAATGATAAAACTAACGGAGGCGCGATCGATCGCAGAGCCAATCAGAGGCAAAGTGATCGACGGTCGCAATCGGTAGCCGGGCGATCGATCAACCAGCCGGAGGACGATCGATCACCTGGCTCTCGGACCCTGATCGACTTGGTTCAACGCTAACGAACCGTGCTCGGTTTTTTCTGTTCCAGCAAAAGGTGAAATTCTGGTTCGCGACCGGAGGCGCTGGATTCTGCATCAGCAGAGCGCTGGCACTGAAGATGACGCCTGTCGCTGGGTAAGTGCAATCATTTTTCTCACGTTTGTCAGTGTACCAGCTGCGAGGCTGACCGAAGCGTCGTTGTTTAGAATAATATTTAGTTGTCTTACCTTTTACACGTGATTCGAATAAGCTGTGTTCGATAATTTTGTGGCATAGCTCCGCCATTGATCAGGGATTGAAACACTTAGACTGCCGGTGTTCGTGCAAAATATAAATTTAACTATTTTAATATGTCGGTGGCTGTATAACACGACGCTATTAAATTCATTTCACCGTTTCATATTTTACCTATCCACTTTACCACGAATGCATAAAATTCGCAGTCTAAAGTCACCAGAGCGCGATTAGAGCGAGTCGAGCATTGTGCAAGAAGTGTAAGGGAAAAACGCCGGCGAATAGAATATAAAGGGGTACGAAGTCGAAGTGAGAGCGGCGAGAGTAAACGGAGCAAAATGAAAAAAGGGTTACAAGTCGAGCGTTGTTAGCCAAGGTCCGCGTCGGTCATAAAAAGTCTACATTATCGTGGCGCACTGCGACTGCGACACAACGAATGCATCGAATGCATCGAATGCATCGAATGCAGTTCTATCGGCGCGGCGCGGAGTGCACGCAAGCGTAAAATAATATACGAAGCCGGGGATCACTATGGGACATTAAATCTCGCCGGGGAAAAAACTGGATCGGTGATTTCTATCGTCGTCGATCGGCCGTTGTGCTCGATCGAGGCCAATGGGGGATCGAGAGGGGCGCAAGAACCGAGAACAAACACACGACCGGCCACTGTGGACGACATAAATAATGATTTACGAGGGGGCGGGGGCCCCCATAGTCAGCCGGGGCCCCGACGCGAACTCCCGGCCCCGAAGAATTGATCCTCGAGACGAACTTATTGATAATAACGCGCATAGCTCGCGACGTCGCGATCAACAATCCTGATCGCGCGTCATTAAGCCTTAAGTGGACTGTCTCCGATCCATGCCTCTCTTATCGCTCATCCCCTCTGCGATTCGCTTTTGCAAATCTTGGATTATTAATGGTCACTGTCTACGGGCGTACGATTATGTTGTTCGGGGCACCGCGATCTTTTTATTGCAATTATCCTCGATTTTATCCGCGCAATTACGCCGCTCGCGTGCTGGCTCGCGGGTTCCGAGAAACCGCGCATATTAATGTTTGTTGCGTTATTGCTCCGCGTATTTACTTCCAACGTATCCAGATTATTAAAAAGCAAAATCAACAATATTTATTTAACGTGACGTCCGTAGCGATAGTTGAATTAATTTTATACATTTTGTTTCACAACGTCATAGTACCACCCAGTATATGTATAGCATTCAGAGGTACGTTGTTCTCTATAAAACATTTTAACAATGAAAATAAACAACGAAACAAATGCTGGCAGGCGAGGTAGAAAATGTTTATTTTTCATTTTGAAATTTTAATTCACTCTCCAAGTAGGTCTGGATTCAATGCACGTTCGTCTGACCACGAATTTTCAAGTGTCTGCTTCCACTTGCATCGTTGGTAAATGTCGGACAACAAATTCGGGAACAATTCAACCCAAAATGTTTCGCAACGTTCGGTAAACGTTTTATGCGTATAATGTTTATTACTAAAATTTTAACAATTCTTTAGGTACGTAGTAATGTAAAAATTGATTTAGATAAAACGTGGAAATTTTTTGTGGCGACTCAGAGTCGTTATTGGAGTGCTTAAGTGAAATTTAATCTGTAGAACGGAGGCTAACAACGCGTGCGTCCGTCGAGAACGAGGATGACTAAGAAAAATAATCATGATCGAGCAGGCAGTCTTGTAACTTTCTACCTCAATAATTTCATCGGCCGGTTAAAGAGAAGAGAGCGACCGGCTATGTCGAATCATTAACAGGCAGGTAATCTCGAATCGAGGAAAACGATTAATCGGGTGGGGGGATGGGGGGCTCGTTCGACATCCTCGAGGATGAGTCGACGCATGTTCTCGGGGCTACTTGATCCTCGGGTAGAACGGAAACAGGAAGAACACGATTTCAACGAACGTTATTACAGTTTGCTCGTTTTCACGACCCGTTCTCTTTGCTCTCGTTGCATCCTGTCACTCCGAGCAGATTTATGTGCGGGAAGACCACAAAAAGTCCCAATTTCGAACGCTGCTTCTCTTCGGACTGCGGTCAATTTATGGAATTACGTTTTTATAATTTGATATTTTTGGATGCAAAAATTGTACTTGTCTCGCGAGTTGTATTGGGTTGGAAGGAAAGTTTGTAGCGTTTCCAAATTAAGAATCGAAGATAAAATTAAGAAATTTATTCATACGTTTATTCCATAACACGAGAAGTTAAAAAGTTAATATAATAAAAGAATAAATATCGGAATTTTAGCTTTCAATTTTAATTTACAGACGCTACGAACTTACGTTCCAACCCAATACTTCCTCGACGCTGCATTTGGTCGATAGGGTAGAAAGTGGAAACGAATACCTCTTTTTGAAATGAGAAAATTATACTTGACTCGCGAGTTACGCTTCCTTCACGGTGTATTTGGTTGAGAAAGCTGCAACTCAATTCTTTTAGTTTATCAATGAATACACGTTTATAATTCAGCATGTCGAGATACGAACATTATACTTGCAACACGAATTGTATTTAATGTATGCTGCACTTAATCGAGAGCATAGAAAGTGGCAATTTCAAACACCTACCACTTCCCCTTAGAATTCCTACTATTTCTAAATCACTACATACTGGTGTGGTAAACGAAAGCTCTAAATTCTCTGCTAAGAATCGTTGATCTTCAAACCGCTATAACATCTTCTCTACTTTCATAGCGCTGTCCCAGTTCCACCCAGAACGTTTCTCCATCGCGTATCAAAAAATGATTATGTCAAACAAATGCTGAAAAATCTAAGTCTACCCCATAGAAAATTTTTAGAATAGACACCACAGATTCTCAGCATAGACAAATTTTTATCACGGTAAAAGCACCGTGGACTCAAAGAACGAAGTCTCTCCTTTCCAAAAACCTCTCGAATCTAGCCGTATGATTTTTGCTTACGATTTTATCGAGCGTGAAGTGTGCCGTCGCACATCCATCAACTCGATAATACCGTCTTGTCGCGCAGATTTTGGCAAGTCCTCGCACAAATGAATTGTCCGGAAGGTAGCGAACGTATCTGGCAAAAAGCCCCGCACCTGGGGGGGCTTTCGAATCGCCGAATAACGATCGTCAAGACCCCTCTCCCTCTTCGATACACCGGGTTTCCCGGTCGTTCTTGTCCACGCAGCGTATACACGGTCTTGGCATTATCCTGCCTCCTGTACACTCGTTCCTTTCGTGTTGCAACACGTCCGCGGAACAACAACGGGCCAGCCACAATCGGATGGAGAGGGAAGGGGGAAAGGAGTGGCAAGTGCATCGAACCGCTTTCTCATTCAGGGACGTCGCCACTCTACTCCCCCTTGTCCCTTTCTCCTGTCCTCGCGACTCGATTCAAGACTATCCGATGCTCCACTTTTTTCCCCCTCCCAACCCTTGCCTCCTCTTCCTCGACGAAGACCGGCGAAAAAGAGACGCCGGAACCTGTGGAGTTAGATCATTTTCAGGAACGAAGGAGTGGAAGGGGGTTTTTCGATTTTTGTTACGGTGCTGTTGACACTTGAAAATTGTAAAACACATTTTCGTGTTATAGTGGCTCCGGGAAGTCACGCCCTTCGACTGGTCGCGTTTCATTGGCTAGAATAGGCTCCACCTATCGAGTGGACGTGTCTCATTGGCTAAAATGTACCACGCCCATTGATTAATTGCGTTTCATAAGTTACGAAAGGCTCCGCCCATCGATTAGTCACGTTTCATTCGCTAGGACAAACCCCGCCTATTTACCAGGTGTGTTTCATCGACTATAATGTGGTCCGCCCATTGATCAGTCACGTTTCATTCGCTAGAACAAACCCCGCCCATCTATTAGGCGTGTTTCATTGACTATGATGCGCCTCGCCCATTGATTAGTCACGTATCATTCGCTAGGACAAACCCCGTCTATCTATTAGGCGTGTTTCATTGACTATAGTGCCCCGCCCATCGACTAGTTGCATTTCATTGGTTAGAACAGGCTCCGCCCACCAGCTAGTGGCGTGGCGGGGATGGTACAGCAAGAAAACCGAACGATTTTGAGTATCAAAAAATGAAATATGAATAAACATGGACACGATAAGAGCTAGAAAACTGAATTGGATAATCTTCGACGTTCGAGCAATTAAAAGGCTCGTATTACAGTGCTTTAACAGGCACTGTATATTATTCTCGAATGTCAACGTGACAGCATAATCACACCGTGAAAACTCGCTTAGCACGAACGTCGGTTCGAAGGAATTTTTGTTCGCCGGCCTGTCTTTAGTAATATTTTCGCCGATGGACTATTACTCGGAGCGTTTCGTGATTAATGACGCGCAACGCTGGACAGCAGTCAGTGGTCTCTCGCTGTTGCATCGCGTCACTCGCAGCTATTTTCAGGCCGTGCTGTACGTTATTTACGCCGAGAGGTCCACGAGGAGCTCGTAACGGTGCACTGAAAGCTGCCACGGCCGATCGTAACTCGCCGGTGATTTTCTATTATCGCCGCCTCCTATCGCGGACCTTATTAATAGTTGAAAAAAATCCGTTTACGGTATCTTCGTGCGGCTCTTGGCCGCGCTTCCTGCTCTACACACCGTGATCGTCGTTCTACCCATCTACTTATACCCGTGGAACAATGTCCTCGCGCCCCATCCCCGCAACCTTATCCTATTCGCATCTTCGCTTCGCTGCGTTCCAACTACGAACTTGTTACTTTCGTCGAGGCGCGCTGGAATCGTACCGGCCCTAATGGCGATGCTAATTAGCTACCGGGCAACTTTGGATTTTAGCGTGCTCAGAGCCTGAGAAGCGGAGCTTTCCGTTTGTTCCGACACCGTTTTAGTAAAAGTCCTGATGCACGACCCGTGAAAGAAATTTTATGAGATATGGGAAGAAGGTAGAAAAAAATATTCAGCTTTCTTGTAGAGGTACCGTTATAGATTCGTTCTTCGTTAAATAAAATCATCGACAGTTGCATTAAATTGTATTAAACGATCTGCAAAATTTAACACAATAATTGCGTTTCGTTCGTTGAGTCCGTCACGTCAAGCCCCGCCCATCGGGTAGCCCCGCCTCTTTGATTCCGCCTACCCAGTAGTCACGCTTCCATTGGCTGAAACAAGCCACGCCCATCGATTAGACTCGTAGCGGGGATAGCCAAGCAGTTTTACAGAGATCGAAGCATACTTGATACGTGCCTCAAACAAAAATGTAGATGATGTCCTAAAAAATTTCAAACGAAAGAGTTTTTGCGACGATATTGTGTGGTTCTCGAGTGATTTAGATGTCCAGGAAGCCACCGAAGCGTCGATAAGAAGTTTTGTTTCTCAATTGGAATTAATTAATGCTTATCGACAGGTTGGAAGCCCGATTGCGATTAATAGCGTAGCCGATCGGGGAATTTTTGCGATGTATCGGTAGTCGATCGAGCGCGACGAGGAGAGACAACGACTGGTTCTGGTGGATCTCCCGGAGATGGGTCTTAATTAACGATGAACGCAACAGGTCTGGTCACAATGGGCCTGCAGAGGCTGATTGCCACCCACGTGCACGCACGACCGCAGGAAACTCGATTCCGCATGGGCAATATATCTCTGTTTCTATCATTTCCTTGTTACGGGGCTTAACGACCGAACAGGAACCGACTCGAATTTCGATCAGGCTCCTCTTTTTTCGGTCAATCCAATCGCCAAGACCGTTTCTCTCAATCTATTTTGATTATCTATCCTAGCAATTTGCATTCGAGTTTCTCTAAACCCTATTATAATTTGATTTTTATTTTTCATCTTAACAATTTTGATAAGTTGGGCATAATTGTTGGCGAATTTGGCGGCAATTTACAATATTGGTAATTGGTAACGGTCTCTCTCTCTCTCTCTCTCTCTCTCTCTCTCTCTCTCTCTCTCTCTCTAATTCCATTATAAATTGCTTTATAGATATATTATTGTTACACGTTCAAAATCTCACAATAATTATACAGAATTTTTAATTTCAAATTTTAATTGGAGACACCTCGGATAAAATCGATTGAAAATCTGTTCGTAAGTCTTCGAGGAGCTTGGCTCGCAACCTGCGGATCTCATCGGCACGTGTTTGGATATTTAAAGATCCCTCGATCCCCTTTCGACGCCTCGAATTTTCCCATGGTTCGAGTCTTCCTCGAGGAAACTCTCAAACTTTTTCTGCGCACGGAATTAGATCCTCGATGCATCTTTTCTTCGTCGCGACGATAAACGTGCTGTCGACAGCTTAGAAAAACGTTTACACCATGGGGAACATGATTTATGAACCTCCTATTATTTCCCGACACGCTACATGCGTCTACCTACGCTTGCAAAAATGTTGGCAATCGATACAATAATAAATCACGCGAACAGAATCGACAAACATACTACTCTTGGTCAAACACTTGACTTTTCAATATTGATTAAAAAATTCAGGGCTTCTTTCGTGGACGCCTTTGTAGTTCTGTATGTACAATCAATCGCTCGATTATAAAAATTTTTATTCGCTTCGTATGTACGTACGAAGGCTTCGTTGATCAATTTTTTAATTCATACTTTCGAAAGTACCTCTTGCAGACATGTTATTCTTTCTATTGTTCGTTTCATATAATCGCCAGAAATGAATGAAATAACAATCTCGATTTGGTCGGATAAAGAAGATAATTTGATCGCATCTTTCACAAAATTGAATGTTATAAATTTTTAAACAGAATTTAATTTTTTCTCCTCGAAGATCTATCAGCAACGCGTTTAAACTTGTTGCAAATACGCTTTTGTGCAGCGGAATTATTGTTGTAAAATGGCACAAGACAGGGTTCCAATTAAAGGGCAAAGGGTGCACGTGTCTCTCGAGATCGAGGGCCGCGGATTTTCGAGCTGGCACCGGTATGCGGCGCGTCGTACACGGGATCTATAGATCACCGGATCGGCCGGGCCACGTACTACACGTATACGTAGGAATGCCCAAATTGGTTTCACGAACCGCGGGTTTATAGATGTACAGGGCCGCGATCGCGCAGAGGAATTCAATTAGGCGAGCAATAATGGAATCAAAGAGATCCTCGAGCGCGAGCTTCTCCCTGGAACCCTTCTCCGGCCTCTTTACCCCCTTGCCCGTGCATCATCCCCCACCTTTTTTCGGCCGTTCGATCCGTGGGATTTCGACGACACGTTTGTTTGTCTTGTTTCGATCGATGGTGGGATCCGGCGAACAGATGCGCTGCCGAAAACCTTATTTATTCAGAAGCAAAAATGGACGACGATCCCCACCAAAATTTATTGCTCGAACGAATATTAATATGTTTCTCGAAATGCGTGATCAACTGCGGATGTTCACGCGCAATAAAAATAAAAATTGAATTTACCATTTATTTATCTTTAGATAGGTTTCACAAGTTGTGAGTAATGCATGAACATTCTAAAGTTTCTCAAACTTTCTATTTGAAATTAGAACCACTAATTTTTACCATAAAACGTTGCGAAAACAATTTCGCTGAAAGTTAACTCATTGGATACACGTAGAAGCTTCATTCTTTTCATGATTTTTCTTTTAATCGTACACAACGTACGAATAATGCAATTTTAAATTGCAGATTTGATTTGTCCGCTAGGTGGGGCGTATGAGAAGCGACAGGGAAGACGCAGCGATCGTTGATTTTATTGTCGGAATAAAAGTCGAGCCGGCTGGATCGTAAAGCGCACGTCTCAATTCCGGCCGAGCGGTAACGACGTCCGGCATTCATGCGTCTTCGCCGCGATCGATATCGATCCGTCGCGTCGTGTCTTCGGGAAGGATCGAGGAGCACAAACCAAGCAAAAGCAAAAGCAAAAGCAAAAGCCCGGCGCTGCGCACACCGTCCGTGCTCCCGGGGTTTCCTTCCATTTCTGATCGGGAACGATCTTCTTAGGCTCTGGCTCGTCCATCGACGAATGAAGTGGCGGTACGTGCTCACGATCCGCCCGATAGTTTCATCCGGATGGTCGATCGCGATATCGATAGACAGGGCTCGGAGACAAGCGTCAGGATCCCTTTGAGATCGCCTCGTTTCTGCCGGGAGACGAGAGGAGACTTCATTCTGTCCGTCGTTCGGCCTCGAGACGTGTCCCCGACGCGAAATATTGCCCTCCTTAACGTCCCCGACGCTTGTAATTGGAAAATCAACGTGGAATCCGCGAGCGATCGAGATCCTAGAACCGCGGTAATACCTCTCTGCTTGTCCCTGCTTTTTGCTGAAATTGAGATACCGAGCGGGATTTACTTGAAACCATTCTCGAAGCTCTCGAGCGTTCGAATCGCTGAAAATTTTACGAGGTTCAGAGAATTTGCTCGTGAAAGTACGGCAATGCCTCTTCAGATGCTCGAAAACGTTCTCTAACTTTGTACTCGATTTTAACTCCTGAGAGAAAATCATTTTCAAAAATACAGTACTGCCTCTATAGTGGTCCCAGAAGTACAGTGCTGTTCACTCGATTAGCCTCGGGTGAAAATATATATAAGTTTACATCAAAGAAAGGAATTGTGGGCAAAATTCTTGCTTATTAGTTAAATTCGTTTATAATATGAATTTGCAAGTGACATACGTTTACATCGATGTATACACTTGCAAGAAACTTTGTGTTTGCAAAAATAAGATGCTTCGTTAGTTGTCGCTTCGCGATAGATCGGACAAGACATGTCCGCAACGAGTCTACGTTACACATCTATGTTCGGTATTATATCCGTTATTTTTTGTATCATTATTATCGTTGTGCTAATTATGGGTCGCGGAAAGTCATTGACTGTTGAGGAAATTGGAAAAATTAAAGTTTTAAAAGAGGAAGGGTGTTCAAACCAAGAAATTGGGAAAGAGAATTAATAGGAGTGTTAAAGTAATTAATCGTTTCCGTGATAACCCAAGAAATTATGGAAAAAATTATAAAGGGAGAACAAAACGAGCTACAACGGAGAGGGAAAGGAGATCAATTTTTCGTAACATTTCGAATGCAGCAGTTTCCTTTAAGAAGGTCAAACAGGAAGTTGGAACGAAAGCGTCAGTTTCAACTATTAGACGTGTCGTACGAAGTGTTCCACACGATAAAATCCAAGAAAATGCAAAGAAAACCTGCGTCAATGAGAAGGCATATCGAAGCTCGACTCCAATTTGCTAGAACGAATATGAGTTGGACTCGACTATGACGCAATATAATTTTCTCGCATGAGAAAAAATTCAATCTGTATGAACCAGACGGATTTTCCTATTACTATGATAATTTACGGAAACAGAATCGAATTCTTTCTCGACGTCGTTCATTTGTTATTTGGAGTATTCGAGGCTATTCGAGTGAAGAGCACTGTACAAGTACTATTCCTCCGCATCTCCGCCTCGATCCTATGTCACGTGACTAATCCGGTACTGTCGGAGAGGGGGTACTCTCCTCAATTCGACTCTCCGATCTGGCGACTCTGAGTACAAGTGTAGGATATCTCTGGTAAGAAACCGTGGAAAATCATTCAAAATGAATTGAAACGATCTGAAATCTGTTTCCGGGGGGTGGACGAGGCTCGCCGGGAATGCCGAGAGCGATTGTATGGTGACCATTGAGGAGGAAGAAGAAGAGGGTTATCAGCGAAATCTGTCTGGGATTATTTAGCGCTGCGGACGAAGACGGAAGGCTGTTGGAGGAAAGAGGACGAGGATCCTCCGCGACGTCGCCCCCCTCTTTGTTGTAACCCCGAAATTTCGATTTCGTCGTGGCTCTTAGGTATTTTAACGAGGCCGATATTCCGTGTCGGCGGTGCCGAAAGGACGACGAGGACGAGGACGAGGACGCGGCGACAACCAGCGCCACGAACAGGAGGACCCAGGCGAAAAAAGGATCTCAGAGGTCCTCCCCGAGGGGAGAAAGAGGGTACGCGATTTCGGGACTAATCTGGCCAATTAAAAAGACCCGAACCGGAGAGAGCGACTGGCCTACCGATTCGAGAATCCGCCGATGGTATTCGCTAATGAATCCTCTCCGTCTCTGCGCCGCTCTTCTCCGCTCTGTTCTGTTCTGTTCCGCTCACGAGGAGCAAGGTTACTCGCGATTCGATTCCTGCGGCGTCCGCGGCCTCATTTTCGCGTCCCTTCGGTCCCCTTTTTTTCTTTTTCGCCGGAGCTGGTGTGCCCGCTCCTCTAGCCGGGCACCGATCGACTCTCCAGGAAAACGTTAATTAGGAGAGCTCTCCTGCGTCTCCCGTACGCAAACGGATTCCTCCTAATTGGACGCGCATAGCCCGGAAATTTTCGGCGACCGACGCGAGAACCGAGCGTGAGAAAACCGAGGAATCGCCGGGGAATCCTTCAGCGAAGAAAAAATTGTTTATGCGAGCCCCCCACCAGGCTTCTCCGCGCGGTTTTAGCTCCGCTTTTGAAACCGTTGCGAACGATGATCCGTCCCTTTGTTCGACACCGATGCGCGAGCCGCTGCTACGTCGCACAGCGAAGTATTTGCCTCCAAAAGTAGGTAAAAATTCAATTTTTCAAATCTTGCGTTGGATGAAAAAATGTTGTTTGTCCGAGCTGTTGGAATATATGAACATCGGTGTAGCAGATTAATTATTTTTTTATTTACGAACGCATGCAGCGTTGCTATGCATTGAAAGTAAAGACTTTCTGAAATATATTATAAATATATTATAAATAATTTAATACAGTTTTGTTGGAACTGTCGCGTCCATACAAAATAATTTCAAAAAAATTCAACAATACGAAATTTCTTCTATAAATTATTAATATCCCTTAAATCTAAATGGAATCCTAATGTGTCGCAGTCGATGCACAACCTTCGGAGAATATGCAGCCATACAATAGATATGAACATTCTTCTTTTTCGTAGAAATTACGAACGAGTCGATGTAAATGAGATTTGTCGAATTTGTACAAACGATGATATAGCTACAGCTCGGGATTAACGGAGGCTGTTCCACGTCCGCGTTAGTCACCAGAATCGTCGACGGCGGAGCTTAAACGATTTCAGAACCGGAAGTCTCGAATTAGACAGGGATAAACGGGAGAAGTCGCCGTCGCGTCGTCGAGAGAAATCATAAAGCCTGCACGGAAAGTACGCTCGTTAGGCTAGGTCGCGCACACACTCCTTGTTGCATTTGCAATGCAACGAGGGGTCCCGCGACCGTTAAGAAAACCGGGAGGAAGCGCAGGTGCACGCTCGGATAGCTAAAATAAGGTGACCGAGAGACCGGAGACCTGTTCAAATCTCCGGTTGCACTGTCCGGCTCGTGAAAGTCGCTATAAACTCGTACCTACTGCACAAAAGAAAGAACCTACCACTTTCCTTTCTCTAAAATTGGAGAAAGTTCAATTTCATCAAGTTCGAACAATTTTAATGTGCTCTTCGTTGGTGAGCGGAACGTACCTGCTTGGCAGAGGCGATCAACCACACGAAGTATCGTATATCTTATTCTTCGGTAATGTTAGTACAGGATAGTAAAACAATCTTAACGAAATAGAATCCTCGGATCTAGGAAAAGTGTTGTGTGACTATTAGAGAGGCACTACTGTTCTTCAAAAATTAATTATCATTAATTTAATGTAAATTTGCAATCGCAAGATTCGCAGATGTTCAATGGGGATTTCAAGCATAGGTTGAACCGAGTTCCCAAGTCAGAAAATCATCGAGACAATTATGGAGGTGCTACTGTACTTCAAAAATTAATTCCCATTAATCTTAAGATTCTCAAACGTTCCATGGGGATTTCAAGCATAGATTGAACCGAGTTCCGAAGTCAGAAAGTCATCGAGACAATTATGGAGGTGCTACTGTACTTCAAAAATTAATTCCCATTAATCTTAAGATTCTCAAACGTTCCATGGGGATTTCATGCATAGATTGAACCGAGTTCTCAAGTCAGAAAGTCATCGAGACAATTATGGAGGTGCTACTGTACTTCAAAAATTAATTCTCATCAATCTTAAGATACTCTGATGTTCTCAAAGTGAATTCTCAAGTCAGTCGGTCATTAGGACAACTATGGAGGCACTACTGTACTTCAAAAATGATTTCCCTTTAATTTCCCTGTAAATTCTCGAGCTTAAGATTCTCAAATGTTCAATGGGCACTTCAAGCATACATATATTCAACCGAGTTCCTAAGTGAGGCAGTCATTCAAACAACTATGGAGGTATTACTGTACTTTAAACATTAATTCCCATCAATTTAATGTAAATTCGCAATCGCAAGATTCTCAAATGTGCAATGGGCACTTCAAGCATACATATATTCAACCGAGTTCCTAAGTGAGGCAGTCATTCAAACAACTATGGAGGTATTACTGTACTTTAAACATTAATTCCCATCAATTTAATGTAAATTCGCAATCGCAAGATTCTCAGATGTTCAATGGGGATTTCAAGCATAAATTCAACCGAGTTCTCAAGTCAGTCGATCATTGGGACAACTATGTAGGTACTATTGTACTTCAAAAATTAATTCCCATCAATTTAATGTAAATCCTCGATCTCACGATTTTCAAATGTTCAATGGGGACTCGAAGCATACATATGTTCAGCCGAGTTCCTAAGCGAGGCAGTCATTCAACCAACTACGAAGGTATTACTGTACTTCAAAAATTAATTCCCATCAGCTTAATGAAAATTCTCAATCGCTATTCAATATTCGTCTCAACTCGATCTCAATGTATCCGTCTGTAAGCCGACACTGGTCCTCAAACGATTAAATGCTTTTGCCTAGAAACGTACCGTTAGATCATTAATTATTCACTTAAAAGTCGGCAATAAACTGTCTGTCCGATTTCGAAAGGAATTGCTGAAGGACTGAGGGCTCCTCTCCATAATTTTGACCGTTTCCGTGGATAATTGGTTCCTCGAAGCGAATAGTTCGGGAAGAATTCGATCCGATTCGGATCGTACAAAAATTTCGGGAAAGAGCAGCGATGAGAGCGCCGGGGTGGAGAGAAAGAAAGAGTGAGAGAGGAAGAGGGGTGAGAGATGCACGAGCCACGCCGGACATAAATCGTGCCAATTAGAGCGGCGACCGGTAGTCACAAGTTCGGCGAGCGAGCTTCGTATATCGGCCGGCACCTCTCCGATTCGGTGAGAGAACACCGACGGACAAATGTCTCAAAGGCTCGCCGCCTATCGTAGATTTGTCTGCGGGACTTCCGCGGTATGTCCGAGAAAACGAGAATAAATTGGTCCGATCGGGAACGATACCCACGAGAGCCACAGAGCTTTTCAATTTCGAGAAACACTGCCGCCATCGGTTCTCCGAAACTGCGCAGACTCTGTCCACAAAACTGCTGTAATCTGTCTGCACATTTTCATCACGCAGATTCCAAAATTACAGTGGTACCTCGGTATACGACCTTAATCCGTTCCAGATGTTTGGAATTATGCCGAATAGGACGTTTACCAAACCAACCTTTCCCATAAGAAGTAATGTAAAAATGATTAATCCGTTCTCATGTAAATAATAACTCCTATTGACGTTATACCTAAATTAAAGGGGTTGCAAAATAATTTAAACACTGTTTAAACGCATAAATAAAAAATGAGATTTTATTATAGATTTTAAAATTTAAACTCTGCTTAATGCTGGAATACAAAAAGAAACAAATGATATTCTATTCTGTGGAAGAAACCCCTTGAAATAAAAACTGACATTCTGCTGTTTTTTCCGTTTCCGTCTTTTGTCATTTTTCAGTACTTTGTTTCTGTCACTGCTCGCCGACAGTGTACACCTCTCTTGCAAAATTAAAAACGCATCGAAGAAATGCATTTTCCGAAGACAATAAGTTGCTTCACACCCAAAAATCACTTAATAAATCAATTAAAAACAATGTATCTAAAAGCTACGTTTAAATGGTTGCATACCGACAGTGTACACCTCTCTTGCAAAATTAAAAACGCATCGAAGAAATGCATTTTTTGAGGACATTAAGGTGCTTCATACCCAAAAAACACTGAATAAATCATTTAAAAACAATGTATCTAAAAGCTACGTTTAAATTGATGCATACCGACAGTGTGCACCTCTCTTGCAAAATTAAAAACGCATCGAAGAAATGCATTTTTTGAGGACATTAAGGTGCTTCATACCCATAACTCACTGAATAAATCAATTAAAAAACAATGCATCTAAAAGCTACGTTTAAATGGATGCTTGTAGAAAATGCACACTTTTTTAAACAAAATTAAAAACGCATCGAAGAAATGCATTTTTCGAAGAAAATAAGTTGCTTCGCACCCAAAAATCACTTAATAAATCAATTAAAAGGAATGCATCGAAAAGCTACGTTTAAGTGGATGCTTGTAGAAAATGCACACCTTTTTTTTGCAAAATTAAAAACGTATCGAGAAAAATCAATTCTCCAAAGACATTAACCAGGTTCGCGTCAAGAGCCGAGCAAGAAACAACCTGCGGCGCACTTCCTCGAAAATCTGCTCGCGTCATCCGGCCGTGATCGTCGTTCACGATCGTCCAGGTTCCCTTAATCAGGAATCATTAACAAGTATATAGGGCTTCTCGCGCTGTAAATTGAATCTTCGCGGCCGTGAACGAGGAACGATGCGGCGCGTAAAATAATTTCAAGCTCGTCGAAGCGTGTCGGAGCGTATTAACGAGCGTGACACTCGCGTGCCCGGTTTCCACCGTTCCGCGGCGGCGTTTCAGTCTTTCCGATTCCGTTTGAATCGGTCGAACGGAACGGGGCCGTAGGTATCGAAAGAAAACGAATAGGTCGCGTTATCGGGATAATCGATGGAAATTCGTTAGCGCCGTAGGAATAGAGGAGGATGCCGATTGCCGATTGCCGATTGTCGATCCCGGTCGGGGCTTAATAAATGCTGGGGGGACTCGGTTTAATGCGGACAACCAGTTTCCGAACGAGGGAGAGCGAAAACAGGGGGACACAGGACGAGGAGGACGGAGAGGACGAAGAAGAAGAACACGACGACAGCAGTGCCGCGGCAGGTGCACGCTCCACGACTAATCTACATGCGTGGAATGCCGTTAAATTAAGGAGCTCGCATCCTCTCCCCTCCCTTCTTCTCGCTGTCCCTCTCTGTCATTCTGTCTTTTGTGAATTTTTCTACTCGATATAGGGCAAGCGAGAGCTTCTTCGTTTCTTTATCTCCTAATTTTTTTACAGTGCTTCTCTATACAATTGTTAATGCTTTCGGCGCAAGGAGTTCGATCGTTTGTTACTTAATTTACAAAGCAATTTTGCAATTCCTGTACGAATCCTGTAGGAATTGTCTGTGAAATTTTGTTTTAACAAATTAAGAATATTTCGAAATTTAAGATTACATAACATGGAGGTAGGGAAAATTGCTGGTAATAAAACTACTCGCTAGCTTTGCGATGAAAATGAATAATTCTCTATACATCGAAAGAAATTAGCAACAAACAACTCTTTTGTAGAACGTACAATTCAGATGTCATTCGAGGTGATCGAGTTAGTCGTTCGTCCCTTAAAAAATGAATACCTTTCGTAAAATTGCACCAACAAGGAGCGAGTTCTTTTCGAGTTTTTAATTGCTATTGATCGCGGTTACGAAGAAAAACCGTCGAATGGTGCAGATAGAGAACTTAAAAATCGCGACCTTTACTTTCTTCGTCACAATTGCGACCACGCAATAGCAAATTTTGAATAAACTCATTTCCACATTCTAACACTGTTGGAATACCATATTCTAAAAATATTTCAAAGAAAAATTCCGAAAGTACAATTTTAAATAAGTTATTCGCATTTAGAGGGCGTGCGAGTACCGTTTACACCGAGCGTACAGCTTCGAGTTTATCGCGTTCCGCCAACAACAAACAATCCTAATTACTTTCGGCTAATAAATAGCCGCTGGATAGTGTCGTGTCTCGTTGTTGCACACCCCCGCGAAACAAGGAAACGCGATCGCGCGGATAAGAGACGCACAGGAAGGGCCAGGCGAACGAGGTGAAACCAGCTCGAGCGTTCCATTGTACGAAGCAATTAACTGATTTTCATAGAGACTACGAGGAGAGCGTTCGCGGGAGCGTGTAGAGTGGCCGGGCTCCACATTTCTGGGGAGAGGTTATGGGAAAAAAAGCGCGGTGGCTAGGACTATAAGGAGGACTCCCCTCCGCGAATAAATTACGCGGCACAGAGGCGGAAAGTCACGCGATCCGGACCTTAAGGTCCTTAAACCTTTCGCGTGGCACCGGGGACACGCACGCGCAATTAAGATCGACAGGAAACGGCCAGCGGTGGGACGCGATTTCCCTGAACAAGCCGAGTTCCCCTTTTGTTGGCATCGGCCGAACGGCGAAACTCGTTTCCCCAAAATTTCGCCGCCCCATTGTTGACGATTCTCTGGATTATGGGGTTCGACACACGCTCGGATCCGCTTGTACACACATCGCACAGAAGAAGTCGCCCGAGAAACTCCTTTCTCCGCCCATTTGTCACTCGGCGCCGGAAGTTCACGCGTTCTGCAGATTTCGAAACAAATCGAATAACCACTTGCACCCTTCCCGAAGAATCGTTAATGCTGTACAGAACCGTGTTTCGGATCGTCTAAGATTATTCGTCGCAATAAGGGAGGGTAGGCGACTCGGAATCTACGACTAGGTTGAATCGAATAAAAAATAATAAAATGTCAATTGAATAATTTGAACGAGTCTGAAATTATATATCGAGGTTTGTACTGTTTTTAATTTTGTATCCTGTCGTGCATGTGTCACGATGTCACCTGACTAATCCGCTCCTGGCAGAGAGGAGGTAACTGTACTGTCCTCGATTCGAGTCAATTCCCTGACTCTGGACCAACTTAATGAACAAAAGGCGACGAATTAATTTGTACGCTAGACCGAGAACTTCAAACTTCGGACAGAGTTGATCGGTATGTTCGACTGATCGGGTACTGGCAGAGAGGGGGTAACTCTTTCCCCTCAATTCCAGTCGATCCTCTAGATCTGGCGATTCTGAACTAACGAATACAGGACCACGAATTAATTCGTACACTTAATATATTTAATTTGGGATAAATGTTGATCGCGCGCTCGTATCAGACCTGGCGACTCTGGACTAACGAATACAGGGCCACGAATTAATTCGTACACTTAATATATTTAATTTGGTATAAACGTTGATCGTGCGCTCGTATCAGACAGTGGCGCAGCTGTTTGATTATTCCAACAAAATTTTATCATAAATGCCACCAAGAGACTAGACCGAGAACTTCGAGATTCGGACAGAATTGTGTATGTTCGAGGTGAATGCGAGTCGTCGCATAAGCGGAGGTTCGCGTAGCGGTGGTTTTCACTGTCGCGGATATTTCACGGGCGCGGTAAATAATAATGGTCGTTAGTTACGATCGAGGCTGTCCAGGGTTTTCCGGGGCGAGTTCGAGAGCCGGTCGCGCCGTAGACTCTAGGAATTTATTGTCCTCGGAAAGTCTCCGGGTGTCTGGTCTTGCTCCGGGGCGTCCGGCTCGTTCCTCTTCCGCTCTTCTTTCGCGGTGTGGCCGGCCACCCGACGCGTCGAGGTAATAAACACCAGATAATCCTAGGGAGAAACTGGGCGCGGTGCCCTAGGGAATCTCCTTCGGACCCGGCTCCGTTCGAACAGCCCGTGTGCCCACGGCGAAAAAGTATCGCGTGCGCGACGGGGATCGTTCCGTAACTCATACGAGGAGAGGCTCGACTTTAGTGCCGCGGCTGCTGTTTAGGTTTATGCAGGAGCGATTTCGCCAGAGACAGTTTATGGAACGGTGAAATACGAGTATGCTCGTCGAGGAGCCGGCGGATTTTATTCGACTCTCCTGGATTATTTACACGCGCGTACTATACTCCGTCGGAACGGGAATATTCGATTTACCCATCCCCCTTAATAATAATAATAATAATAATAATAATAATTTGCTGTATTTCAGCCTTACAGCTAAGGAATGTGACTTGGTTTACATTAGCCTATCTGTACAAAACTATCTTATTTCACGCATTCGGTCAATACGTTCTCTCATTATTTTCTATGTCTCTCTCATTCCTACCTTGTCCTACCCTTTTAGCATCCTAATTATCGCTAACCTACTTAATTCCCTACTTATTGCTTCCCTCCCATTCCATAACTTTTGCATTTTTGTTGGTTTGTTATGTTCTTTGGTATATTTATGCTCTCTTTTCTCTCTTTTTCCTCAACTTCTCCAACCACTCTTCAACATTTCTGTCTTTTTTCCCGCTCGCTAAATCCTCGAGCCTGATCGTTTCCACCATTATCGTGCAATCTCTTGTTAAATGCTCTAGACTACCATACTTGTCCCCGCATAGGTCGCATCCTCTTGCCTCTTCCTCCAGCCAGTATTTATTCTCGACTGTCCCCTCTTCCCTCCTTACTCAGATATTCCGGTAGCATTCCTATTCTAATGTATTTGTATCTTTCGTTGTATTTGGACTGCTCTATCCTCGTATGCTGTTCTTGCTGTTGTATTTCTCTGTCTCTACCCTTTAACCTCTCCGTTACCTCCCTGTCTTGCATTCTCATCTTTTCCACCCCTGCTCGACTCCAGCCGTTTCTCTTTAGATATTCCTCCCTTTCTTTTCCGCTTTCGCCCTGCGCAATACCTGATTCCTTTTCCTTCAGACATTCGTTGACCAACTTTCTCCCGACGTTTTTTCTTACTCCTTCCGTGTATTTCCAGGCCCTCGTTCCAATCTCTATTCCGATCATCGCTGTTTTTGTTTCTTCCTGCACCAAAGATCCTGGCGTACGTACGCCCAGACCTAGCGTCTTCAACCTTTTGCAAGACTTTCCCTATAAATTCTATCTTTTCTTTCTCCCTTCTCTGTCTTTCCTCTCTCTCCTGTTCCTCCCATTTCCTAATTTTTTCCTCCATTTTCATACATATTTCCTCTTCCTTCTTTCTCCAACGGTCTTCCATTGTTTCTATTCTATCGACCAGGCTCTTTATCTCCTTCTTGATTTCTTTTTCCAGTCCTTCTCTGCCTTTTATTATTTCACTTTTTAGGCTCTCCATTCTTGTCACTGGTATATCCATCAATCCTTGCATTTTCATTTGTTCCCCTCCCCTTTTCCTACTTCTTTCTGTGGTGTTTTCTTCGAGTCTATCTTTTTTGTTGTCTGTTTCTCCCCGCTAACTTCCTTTTCTGTCTCTTCTTGTTTTTCGCTCCCCCATAGATCAGTTAACTTTCTATCACTAAGACTATCTCTTTTTCTTTTCTCTGTTTTCTGCCTCTACTCTATCTTGTCTCCTAATCTCTTTTCCCTTTCTGGCTCCTCCCCCCTTTCCCCATCTTTCTTTACCTCTCCTTCCCTCACCGCCATCTCTTCCTTCTCTCTCTCTCTCTTCTTTTTCCTCTTTACTTCCTCAGAAGTTCAAAATCTAGTAAGAAAACAGTTTTCTACCTTATCCTTACCTGTCGCTGCCTTCTTTACCGACCAGTCCTTTCCAACCACGCTTTCTCGTGACTTAACCTCACTTCCCTTCTCCTATTCGCTATCTCTCTAAATTCGTTTCCCTACTGATTACACTGGTCCCTTCTTTCTCACGGTGGCTATTCACCCTCTGAAACCTATCCGACCAAACACCTACCTATTCAGACAAGTTCTGTCTTTATTTGACTTACAGAATTTTCGCACTATCGCACACTCCCTTCATGCTCATGGACGCCCTCTAACCAAGTCCCATCTCCCTTAATAGCTCGTTCGACATTCCTAAGAATATCGTTCGCTTGAAACGGCAATAACGTCGTTCAATATTTATGCTCGCAAGTGGAGCATAGATTTGTAATTTTACTTGAATTGCGGACTTTCTACATTTATGACAAAACTAGCTGTAACCCGGCCACGCGTTGCTGTGGCTCAGTTTTATTTATATAGATCTTTTATATAGATCTTTTATAGATCTTTTTATTTCGCGGAACATCGAAATTAATGATCCAAAAAACAAACAAAAACATTACGCGTAGAAATAAATATATTTAATATTAGCTGTACCCGGCTACGCGTTGCTGTGGCTCAGTCTGGTTAAATGGAAAAGAAAGAAAAGAGAAAGCCCACGTTTCTAATATGTTTAATTTCACAATGCTTGTGGATATACAATGTTTGTTTTTTTGTTGTTGTTGTAAAAACACGCGCGTATTCGAATGCAACGTTGTGTTAAAATTTAAAAGCAATCGGTGAAGAACTTTCGAAAATTTAAGATTTTTAACAAACGAACATTTACATTTTTATTTATATTGTCGATCAATCTAGCAATCTTACTGGATTGCTCACTGAAATGATTGGAGAAGTAAATAAATGTAACTTCTGTGTATATTTTTAATTAGATATTAAATTGAATGAAACCATGGTCGAATTGGGAACTGGTATACTTAAAGGGTGCCTAATAAATAGCTGATGAAATTCGAAAGTCAATTTCGTTCGATCAATTTTATTCGATGAAAAAGAAGTGGACGACGAGAACGCACGGCAACCAGTGAACCCAAATTGAAAATAACTGGCCGAGTGCTCGGGCATTGCCGCAAGAAATAAATGGCAATTAATTTAGCAAAAAGTGTCCGGAGATATTGGAGGGAAGGAGTGATCGATGACGGAGTTTAACGGGTGCGTGCGAACGTCGCTCGGTATTTCAGTATTTAATTATGCAGTTTGTTTGGACAGACAGCAGTTTTCCTGTCGATCGTCGAATCGACGAGACACGTCGCTTTACAGGCGGCTGAAGTTGCGGCTGCGGCTGCGGCTACGGCTGCTGAACCGAGCGCACGTTTCTCGGTGGCGAGTAACGATTGTTTGCTTTTGCTTCCAGGGGCGGAAAGTTCATCACGGTCGGCGACAGAATTAGGCTGCCCGATGACGTGACGATGGGCTATATTATCGAGTACCTTCTGAAGAAGCAGCTGACGGTCGTCGAGCAGTTCCATTCCCATCTAGAGCCGATGAAATTCCTCAACAAGGACACATTCGCCGAACAGGTCGGTACACCATGCTCTAGCAATCTCTTGGTCGACACCTGGACGATCACGGTCAGATAATAATTAATCAATTCCAAGGTTGCACGAAATTGGCTGTTGTTTGAGACGTTATAGAAATTCACGAAAGGCTCCATTCTTGTTTTGCAGCTTGGAAATACGGTATGACCTCGATCAATCGGCTTGATCGCGAGACAAACAGCCCGGATATATTAAGGCACGATGGATAATCGAGACCCGAGGAAATAATTAAAATTCAGGGTGAATCACGAATCGTGATCGGTAGAGATTATACTCTGTTATCAGCAGTACCTATACGAGAAGATCGAAAATGTTTTTCTCAGATATAGCATGGTTTCAACAGAGCTTTCTCGTGATTTAAGCAAATTTTTTTCAAACTCTTTTTTTTCATGATTTTACATGGTCACTTTCAATTTTTTGCAAATACACTTATAATTTTTTTACGCCTATTTGCTAGAGGATTTCAAGGCGAATTCGGAAACGTATCGTAACATTGAAAACATTGCAACAAAGATTGCAAAAAATTTGCTATAATCGCGTGAAAGTTCTTTCAGAAACAATGTACAGTGAAGTCGCGTTTACTGTCCGACAGCCTGTGTTCTGCACGGACAGTGATCGCGTACCGATATTATATTTTTATGACTGTCTATCGCGCCGATCGCGCCGAAAGTTCAAAAGAAAGCCGAACGTAGAGAAGGACAGCATGACAGTGGAGGGGGTAGGCAGTGGACAGTGATCGCATACACGTTCGCGGACAGTACACGCGGCTTTACTGTATATGTGATAAAAACATTTTCGATCGGACAGCTAATAATAGAGTAATCTCTCTACCGATCACGATTCGCGATTCACCCTGTATACATTGTATTCCAAAATGAATTTTTTATTTTTGAAAATTTATTTCCCTTCATAATATAATCATATTTAAACGCATATTTGTTTATAATCGGGTTTCCGGTTAATCGAGGTCCTATACCGTACACGACGTTGACAATTTCATTGTCTGTCAATATTTTACTTTAAATTTAAATTCTTTACGTTGACAATTTTATGCTCTGGCAATATTTTTCACACTCTCGCAACATCGCGCTCAGAAAATTTCGTTTAAATCACATACATACAAAGCCGACGTGTTTCACGATCAACATCGAGATCGCGCTGTAGAAAAAATTCAGTAGGAAAGCCCGAATGAGAGTATCGGAAATCCGAATGAAAAATTGAGAAATCCGAATGAAAAATTGAGAAATCTAAATGATTTGGAAATGATTCACATGTTTCGTTTCTAACATGTTCGCAGAGTTGGTTCCGCGTTCAATCTCGGTAGCGTTCCAAGCAATGATTAATTGATCCGGCACGAACGGGGATTAAAAAAAATTACAGCACAAGGGGATGGAGGGGTGTATTGAGTAAAAAGAGAGAGAAAGAGAGAGAGAGAGTGAATTAAGATCGTACGGGTCGCAGTGTGAAGTCTAATCGCTGGTAATAGAATAATCTCCGCGGTGATTCACCGGGCGGCTGCTTTCCTTCACGGGACACAATGGCCATTATTTAATTCGTGCCGTTCGCGTCCGTTGTTCGGGAATTGCCGTCGGGCCGACTGACTCATGAAGAAAACCAGGTGACCATTATTGTACGGTCGCGTGATCATCGGGCCACCAGGTGCCGCCATTATCGCCCCCATCCGATATATTCCATCGCGCCATAATTAATAATTACAACACGCTGTCTCGACGATTCCATCTGTCGTTGCTGCACTACTCCCTCTCTCGTTCTATCCCGTTCGCAATTCCTTTCGTACTACCAGAATTTAGCCACAGCTCTACCGTTTAAAAATGCGTGACAATTATAATGAAAATATTCGAGAAAATAGTAAACTGCTTCGCCGAAGATGGACACCTTAATTAAAGATTGAAGTGTACAAACGTTTCAATATTTTCAAAAGCTAACCTTGTGGATGCAAACACTGCGAATATTTTAGACAACTTTTGATGCAAACGTGAAAGTATAAAGTACTCGTCAATTTATTGCGCATCTTTATGCGAAATAAAAGTTGTTAGCATCGAACGCACGGAATAGGAACCACGCAAATAGAATGTTATTTTTTCCTTTCATAATTTTAATAGAGGAAAAATAATATATGTGCATTTATAAATTTTGTTAATCTTCCTACAGTTTAAAATTTCACCTACTCAATTTTTCTGTAAATGCATAAACCCCGCAGTATATTAATCAAAGATTTAGAAAGACATTTATAAATTTGGTTAATCTTTCTACAGTTTAAAATTTTTCTGTAAATGCATACGCCCGCAGTATATTAATCAAAGATTTAGGAAGATATTTATAAATTTGGTTAATCATCCTACAGTTTAAAATTTTACCTATTCAATTTTTCTGTCAATGCATAAACCCCGCAGTATATTGATCAAGGATTTGCATAGACATTTATAGAATTGGTTAATTATCCTACAGTATAAAATTTTAATTACTCAATTTTTCTGTAAATGCATAAACCTAGCAGTATATTAATCAAAGATATATAAAGACATTTATAAATTTGGTTAATCATTCTACAGTTTAAAATTTTACCTACTCAATTTTTCTATAAATGCATAAACCCCGCGGTATATTAATCAAAGATATATAAAGAGACATTTATAAATTTGGTTAATCATACTATGTTTAAAATTTCACCTACTCAATTTTTCTGTAAATGCATAAACTCCGCAGTCTATTAATCAAAGATTTATAAAATACGATAAAAGACAAAATCATACATATAAGGATTTGACACGGAATTGATTGACACTTGAGACGACGCGATGTTCCGTCAATCGCTCGGAGAAGACTGCCTTTTTTATTCTAACAAAATCATAACGTAAAACATTCATTTAACAAAACATTAACGCAACATGCAAATCAATAAATATATATATAACATGTAAATCAATAAAAACATATATTACACTTAAACATATGTACGCACTCACATTCAGTCATATGACATGCATACTTATATCATTCTTACATACACAAATGAAAGGAATTGCACCAAGAATTGGAGAACATATTTGAACGTCCGTTCAACAAAGAAAGTATAAAAACATTTAACGATGAAATTCGACGAGATACCCGTGCCTAAACTGAAACGTGGACTCGCTCGAAGAGATAATTTCGCCGAGTAAAGTGGTGTGCAACATCACGGCCAGAAAATGAACAGCGCGGAGTCACGTCGGTATCGTAAGCCCGATCGAAGGCAATTTATCCTTAACATGTTCCTGGGCAATTATTTTCTCCGTTGTTCGGCTCGATCGGTCTGCAGGAACGATATAATACTTGGAATTGTGGGGACACGGGATACTCGCGAAAGGGAAATTTTCCGTCGGCCGAACGCGATCGTATCGCCGTGGCCGAATAACGCTCGCTGAACAAATATTTTCGTTCCGGTCGTGGGCAGAACTTGATCATGCGTTCGGTCTCGCGTTTCATGCGAGCTGGACGCTCGGAGAAAACGACCGACGAAATCTGCTTGTGCTTTCGAGTGCTCAAATCCTGCCTACTCGTTTCATTCTGATTCTTCTTTTGCGTCGACTCTGCGGCAACATCAGGTTCGTGTGTTCAATCATTAATTTTTCGTTGTTCCAGGTCTCGTTCAGCTATTCGAAGGGACCGAGGGACGAGTGGAATATACTGAAGATCGACGGCTTCGACATGAAGGACGACCCTAAACGGTGAGTTCCTAAAATCAATTTTATACCTTCAATTGCTTCGTTCATTTTTCTGCTTCAACTTTTCTATTCTAGTTTCCTGTTTCTATTTTATTGATTACCGATTACCAGACTATGGATTTTTATGCAAAATAAAGATTGTCTATGTTAATGCAAGACACAGGAGTTACAGGGACATTTGTTTCTACTTTTGATAATGCTATCGAGTCGAAAACAACGCAACAGTTATTTCAGATTTTTTATTTTTGTCACAAATTCAGAAAATCCGCAGTCCACTAATTACAAAGATGCATCGATTCGCAACACCATCTGACCAAAAATTTATTTAAACCTTTCTATTACTTGATATTTATTATCGTTATTGATTATAATATCAAATTGGTCTATTGCCGGCGGCCTTCGTTAACATCGTACGCACACTATGAGTTTATAAAACGCGTACACTGACGGAAACAACCAACTCCTCTTACATTTTTAGCATACTCTTTACTAAACGAAATCAATTTTTGCTTCTCTTCTTATGTTTTGAAAAAGAGTATATAAAGAGTACATAAGGAGTACATAAAGAGTACATAATTAGAATTTTAGTTAGATTAACAAGACCTGATTCTTATAATTAGAATCTGGATCTCTAACTGTTCAAGCAATCGAACAATCATTTAAATCCGATCGAAGAAGATCTTTCAATTTCCCGATCCGGTTGTTGGTAGCAAGGGTCTTCATTGAAAAAGTCCGTGGACTTCCTCAATCCCGCGGGACCGGACCGTCAGCTTTACGATCGCGGCATAAAAGGAGTAATTAGCAGCTTGCACGTAACAGAATAGTTCCCCCCTTTGTCCCTGTCCCACGGACACGTTCTTCGTCAGGTTTCTCGTATCATTTTCCCGTTTCTTTGACCCGCTTCGTGTCTTCCCTCGCGAGCGGCGCGGCGTTCCTCCGTAAACGCTTCAATTGCTTGTATAATTGGTCGAGCCGTGTGGCTAGACCATGATGCACACATACACGCGGTATAATATAACGAAGAACAGAAGAGAACACTCGGAAGAACGACGGTGCCTGGAGAGGTAATAACGAACACCGCTTTAATCGTCTTTATTCTAATTACCGGTTGCGTACACTCGCGCGACCTGTTTCTGCGAATCTTCTGCCCGCCAGCCGGGGAGATGAGAATATCTTCTTTGGGTACGTTGGACTTTATGGGACCTCTGGGTGGTAGATTTTGGTCCTTTTTGGGGATATCGAGGCACTAGTTTGATGATATTGTAGCCTAGTTTCTTTAGGGTATCGATAATTAAAGGAATAATTGATTGGTGTCCTTAATTATTTTATAGGGAAGTTGTTTTAGCGTTGAGACAGCTAGTATGGGCCTAGCTCTGTTAGAGGATCGAATAATTCAAGGAATAATTGATAGGTGTCCTTAATTATTTTATAGGGAAGTTGTTTTAGCGTTGAGACAGCTAGTATGGGCCTAGCTCTGTTAGAGGATCGAATAATTCAAGGAATAATTGATAGGTGTCCTTAATTATTTTATAGGGACGTTGTATTAGCGTTGAGACAGCTAGTATGGGCCTAGCTCTGTTAGTGGATCGAAAAATGCAAGGAATAATTGATAGGTGTCCTTAATTACTTTATAGGGACGTTGTATTAGCGTTGAGACAGCTAGTATGGGTCTAGCTCTGTTAGAGGTTCGAATAATTCAAGGAATAATTGATAGGTGTCCTTAATTATTTTATAGGTAAGTTGTTTTAGCGTTGAGACAGTTAGTATGGGCCTAGCTCTGTTACAGGATCGAAGAATTCAAGGAATAATTGATGGGTGCCCTTAATTATTTTATAGGGAAGTTGTTTTAGCGTTGAGACAGCTAGTATGGCCCTAACTCTGTTAGAGGATCGAATCATTCAAGGAATAATTGATAGGTGTCCTTAATTATTTTATAGGGACGTTGTTTTAGCGTTGAGACAGCTAGTATGGGCCTAATTCTGTTAGAGGATCGAATAATTCAAGGAATAATTGATAGGTGTTCGTAATAGTTTTTCATTGAAAAATTATTCTGGTGTCAAAACATATGAAATATGGAAACAATTGGACGATCGGGATATTCAACCATTTAAATAGTAGTATGTTTATAGATTAGGATAAAATATACGAAGAGTTATAATATAAAATAGAATACAATAGGAAATATTGTAGTAAAATATTGTAGTACAGAGTTGAGAATCAAGAAAACTAAAACATAGTTTAAACAATATTGAAGCAGACTCGAGACGCGTTGACCCCACTCTTCGATTCCCTTAGATCGTTAACCCTCCGAAGATTCGAAACCGAAAAAGCCAATAGTAGAAAAGAAATTCCCCTGGCGAGCAGGATTCCGAACTCCCATCACGCTTCCCATCACAGACCGAACTCTTACGCCCATAAAACTGCAACAACGCTGAAATATTTAACGAAGGAGAGACTCTTCATCGATAATTCCTGAAGATGCAGCTTTCTACCGCGGCCGGCAACTTTTCCTCGTTGATAGTTACAGAAACTTCGCTTATCTCCACGGAATCGCGATGACCAGACTCGTGGCCGAGGATCCGAGATTTCAAACTTTCTCGAGCCAAGTCGGTTCTGTAAGCGTCGAATCTCGGGAGTACTCTGCAAAAATTACTGCAATAGTTACAATTTTTCTGTTTATACGTCGAGGTAATTTTTCTGCATTTTTTCCGAAGGAGTTGAGTCATGCGAATCGATTGTTCGGTGAGGTAGCTGGAGGTACAGTATCTTATTTCAAACAATACGACAATATTTCTGTGTAACGATTGCGGACACTCGGTGATTGTTCTTTCAATTATTCGATCCTCTCACCACGATAGGTCTACAGCACTTCTTATTGCAACATTACAATTTTCCAACATTTATATTCATTCCTATATTCCCACATTCCTACATTCCAGTATCGCTGTGTTACTTTACTCCTATATTCCAATTTTACTACATTCTCACAATCCTACATTCGAATATATCTTTGTTACTTTACTTCTATATTCCAATATTTCTACATCCCTACATTCCCACATTCCTGCATTCCTACATTCCAAAATTTATATGTTACTCTACTCCTATATTCCAATATTCCTACATTCCAATATTCATACATTCCTGCATTCCTGCATTCTAATATTTCTATGTTACTCTACTCCTATGTATATTCCAATATTCCTAAATCCCTGCACACCCACATTTCTGCATTCCTACATTCCAATATTTTTATGTTACTCTACTCCTATATACCAATATTCCTGTAGCCCTACATTCCTATATTCCCACATTCCTACATTCCAGTATTGCT
>CM052191.1:5803963-5898956 GCA_028455805.1 Lasioglossum figueresi
ATGGCAGTGCTTCCAGATTGGCACTCAAAGGGATGCGAAACTTCTCCTCCTTTTCCCCTTCCGCTATTCCATTCCACTACCATTAGCACACTCCAACGTCCCCCACTAAGACCGTAGACTAATCGCGCAACGTTTCTGGTCATCAGAGTGGGGGTACCTGTATTCCCCTCGATTTTCTCGATCTGGAAGCAGTTCTTAGGCCTCGTGCATCGTAGTTGCCAGGAATGCCACCGAAAGGAAGCTTCGTGGGGGAAGCAGGCGTTCGAGGGGGCCTTCGCGTGTCCATGACAGTGCTTCCAGATTGACACCCAATCCCGTAGACTGGTCGTGCAGTCGCGCAACGTGTCTGGTCATCGGAGTGGGGGTTAATTTTCCCGTTCTGGAAGCACTGGCCCATGCCTGAAGCGATCAGTCACGTGCCATTGCGACGCGCGCACGACAGAAACGAAACGCGTCACGTGACCGGACCGCGTCGGAAGCGTGGGGGAAAGCTGTCGTAGAAGGGGAAAGTAGAGTGGGGGATAAGTCTCGATCTGGCTACTCGACAGCGAAATCTGTCGCAAAGAATTTATGGTATATAGATTGTACATAGGGAGATAGAGCGACCGGTATTTGTACATAACAGATAACTAGCCTAATATCGCTCGAGGACCGGAACTCTGCTCGAACGAGCGGAAGAAGCGAACGGAAAAATTGTTTGCTGGCTCAAGGACTTTTTAATGTATATGCTAAGGTGTTTAAAGTGTGGTATGTGTCTCTGCGAATCGTCCACTGTGATGTCTATATTGTAATATAGTTTTAACTTGTAACACCTTTGTGAAATCGTCGAGGTGAGTAGATTTTCCTGACCGAAGGTTCTCTCTTTAGCAGTTGTGTCCAGCAATTTTTCTTCCGTTCTGTATAGATATATGCACGGTGTCTCGTGGCGATTGTACCATAGGACGAGAGATGCGAGGAACAATCGGCGACGCTCTCGTGAATAAAAATTACCTTAAGCTAGTCTCTTGCGAGGAAGCCGACGGCCGTACAATGTGATATTTAATGGGTGCGAGTGGATTCGCGATTCTGCTTTCGCGCGTGGAACAGGAGATCGGCCGAACTCCCACAGATGAAATATTTATTCTTATCCAGGCTCGATCAAAACCAATTTTAACGCGGGAGGAAGAAAATTAACTCCTTGCTAAGGCAATATTATAAGCAAACTGCGGATCTTTATGCATGTATGGCTTTCGAAAATGTTAAAAAAAACGGTGGAATATATAATATTCGACAGAATATAGTACAATTTTTATCTTTTATTTTATATGTTAGATCTGCAAAAACTACTACCACTGGAAATAAGATTGTATTTTATTCCACTTTCTTAAAATTCGTAAAATTGCATAAACATCCGCAGTCTAATTATAAGCAGACCGATAATTTTACTCGGATCCGGTTTCTTACAAATGGTGCCGGTCATTGTTTACTTTGCACGAAGGTCAATGTTCGGATCGTTGCAGCTGCGAAAGAAATATTGAAGCAAGGTGTTCCGTTTTCCAAGTGCGAAAATAATTTATTATCACTGCAGCATCTTCCTGCAGGAAAAGTCTCGGGAGCTGTGACTCCGAAATCGAACTTTTAAGAAAATTTCTGTGGGCTGCTGGAGATCGACTCCTTTTATTCCCGTTCTCCGCGCCGTCGATCGAATCGGTGTGCAATATTGAGAGAAAGAGAGTGAGTGGATGAAAGTAAGAAAGAGAGAGAGAGATATAAATAAAAATTGCTCGAATTAATTGTTTGCTATCCCGGGTGAAAGATCCCGCGGGAATGGCTCGTGTAATACACCTGTTGCGTCATACGCCGGGAGAAATGTGCGAAAAAGTGGATACCGCCGAGTGGAATCGGTGAGCCCAGCGATCTACGATTGTACGTTGTAACAATGATGTTTTATATAATACACGATATCCATATTACGAAGGCGAGTCGACTTCCTGTGGATTGTTTCCATTGTTCCGTGGAAAACCCGGTCCCGTTTTCAGTTTTCCGGTCTTTTAGAGAAAATTGCCTTCCTCTGTTCCTCTCTAAACAATTCGAAATTGATCCTCTTCGACTTCATTTTCATCTACCGACCATTTATATAATTTTTACAAAAAAAAATTGCAGCTATTATCTATCCAGATTTATTCATTTCGATTGATTGGGTACATTCGAATACTGTTTTATATATATTATTTTTGTATATGTTATATCGTCGAGTAGGAATGTTTATAAATTATCGATATTCGAATCTCGCCGGAAATTTCGTCCTACTACCTCCATCTATCCGTTCCATGAGAAACCGTCGATGAAGTCGGTAAAGTTGCTCTCCTTGTTTCTTACTTCCGATTTTCAACTCCTGACGTCATCAGCTTTTACCATACTCTACCATAATTGCACTTAAATATTCGTAAATCAGCTAGAAATAATTATGAAGATTTTTTGAGTGAAGAGGAAGTCAACGATGGACAGTACCGATCGAGTTCTCTCGACTCTGTTGAAAATGCCCTAGTACGATAGCGAACTCTATCTAAATGGAACGATCAGCTAGTGAACTACACGAGGTTGCAACAGAAAAGGTGTTTCTCCGAGGGAGCTGGATTTTACAGCGGTGTCAGCCTCTCTGAGCCAGTCAACGTTCATGTTATAAATTAAAAATGTTTAGAATATAAGTTATGTACATGTACATTACAAATATGTTATGTATGAAACTACTACAATGAATAAATAAAGACAATGTAATAAAAAATCATATCTGCGTATTTATTTGTAGAACCTCCAATTTTTTCTGAACATCGGACTTGTTGTAGAGTCATATTACTGATTTCTGCAAAAATTTTTGTTCGACTGGCTTGGCGTTGAGTTGCGCTACTGAATTTTCGTGCCACCTCTTTCGCTATCATATTCTCCTAATACAAAATTAAATTTTCGACGTTTCCGAAAAATGTTCGGCCATCTGGCCTGCCGTTGAGTTGTACTACTGAATTTCGTGCCACCTCCTACGATATCGTATTCTCCTAATACAAAACTCAATTTTCGAGGTTGTCGAAAATTTTTCGACCGTCTGGCTTGGCGTTGAGTTGCCCTACCGAATTTTCGTGCCACCTCCTCCGCTATCATATTCTTCTAGTAGAAAGCGGAGATTTTTCGAAAATCTCGAAAAATGAATTTTCTATTAGGCAAATATGATAGCGAAGGAGGTGGCACGAAAATTTAGTGGTACAACTCAACGGCAAGCCAGACGACCGAAAATTTTCGAAAATTAAGTAATGCAACTGAACGATACATTGTATATTAGACGGTCGAAAATTTCCGAAATTTCGAAAAATGAATTTTGTATTAGGCAAATATGATAGCGAAGGAGGTGGCGCGAAAATTCAGTAGTATAACTCAACGACAAGCCAGACGATCGAAAAATTTCGGAAATGATGCTCTGTCAAAAAATTTAAAAGATTTTAATTTAATTCTTCTATCGAATAGTCATGTACAGGGTGTGGAAAAAAGAACACGTTGACTGTTTGAGTTAATATTCTTTCACAAACAAAATTACAATATTAAACGTGTATCGTGGTGAGATGAGAAAATGGTCCATGGCAGGAATGTGCTGACGTAGGTACGAATGCGCATCCGATTGGATCATAGTGGAATGGGGGTGCCTTGCTCCTCACGCATTTTCGATTCTAACCGAAATATTCGCTAGAGCGCTTACACATAACTATAGAGTATGTGACGTCAAACGTAACATTTGGACTACGGGTGCGTTAGAGGTGCGGATATTCGGACCTAGCGATAGACTGCTCTTGCCCCTGTACCGTCGTGGACTATCCGTCTCGACTCACCATGAAACATATACAATATAGAACAAACTACAATCTCAGACATTAATAGAGTAATCTCAATAATTGCTAATACGCCTAAATGCGGGCTCTTATAGCACCCCGAGACCCATATAGAAAATCCTATAAGATGCAATGTCTGCACTGGTCTTTTAAGTCTGCGGTACCACGGATCGGTCAAGAAGAAAGCAGGAGGTAAGTCAGGACTCTGTAAAATATTACTAAAATTTCTTGTTCTCCCAGGGATCCGAAATTGTCACTAGATATGGAAAAAATTACTGGGATCCGAAATTGTGACACGATATCGAAAAAATTTACCAAATCTTCATTTCTGGGATTATTACTGATAAATCAATTTTTAATAGGATTTGAACAATTCACTAGACTGAATTTCACAATTAAATTACACAATTAAATTACACAATTAAATTACACAATTAAAATGAAGGATAAAATAGTGATCTCTATTGTCTTGAAAATAGAAATTGTTAATTCAGATTGCGAGTCGAATCTCGCCACGAGAATGCAAAATTCTGGCACGAAAATGGTCTCGTTAGGTATGGCGGTTCCTCAGACACGTGCCATGTACGAACCCATATGCGGGCGAAGTGTACATTACCAAGATACATGGGCCCGGGCATATTTACTCGGGACTCTTCGCAAAAATTTATTCCCCCTTCGCCGAACCCCGTAGCGAGTTATTCTCGCACAGAATATCGCAGTTATATGTGCCAGCGTTCAAATTTCTCGAGGAACGAACCCTCTCGATACGTGGCCGGAAGTGCATCTGCCGAAAGAGAGCACGGAGGGCTGAGGTAGAAGGTGTTCCGAATGCAATTTTTCGGGAATGCAAGAGACGAGTGCGTTTCTGCCGACGATCGTATTGCGTCAGAACTATTCATTCCGTTTCTACACCAAAAATCAATTTTGCACAAGCATCAGATCCGCATTTGTCTTTTAATTAGTGAAAACCGAAAACCTGGCGGAAACTCGAAATATGAAAATTCATGATTGTTTGTCAGTAAATTATAAGTTAAGAACATGCTCTTGTAGTTCGGTGTAGTCCAAGTTCAAAATTGGTGATTGCTATGGAGTTTAATTATGGAGTGAAAAATAAATGTTGTAATAAGTATATTTTTATGAGAACGCGACAAGGTTTACAACTAAATTAATATGGCTTGTTCGTTTATTATTTCAACGTAATTTATATGAAAAAATAATTTCATTCAGCTTTCGGGTGGAAGCACTCCGTTATCTCGATTTTTCAAGAGTTTCTTCTATATGTATATAAAATTTCGATAAACATTTTTTTTCGACAGAGAATAATGATCATTTTGATTTTTTTTAAGACGAATTCAACGATCTACTGTATTATGACCTTGAGCCTATAAATAACGCTAAAATAGTTTTTTCCGACTTCTCACAAATTTCACAACATCCGACTTTACATAAAATTGACAATATTTAATAATTATATAGTTGTTCGGAACCCCAGGATTGGAAAGTAAAGAATTATTAACCGAGTATTACGGCAGGACGATCATTTCTATTACTACGAGCGATGGTTTGTTTGATGGAGCCACGTCGAAGCGATTATTATTTTTAGTAGAACACCCGGTAGAAAGGCTGCCCGATTGGCCGTAGCAGTGGCACGCTCGAAATTGCAACCGGATAAGTATTTGCCGGATGCAGTCAGACGCGAACGAAAGTTTTCCAATAAAAGATGTTTATGTCGGCCGTCGGATAGACGATCCTGGTGGCCCGTTCCATCCACTCGGGGTATTTCAAAGAAATTTTTAGGCTGGCCGGGCCGCGAAACGTTGATCCGACGCTCGTCTCGCGTCGAATATTTATGAGTTCTTGAAAAGGCGTAGCGCATACGCGACGCGACGTGGGTGCAGAGACAATATATAAATTTCTCCTCTTCCCCATAATATACAACCTTTCTCAAATTGGTCCCGGGAAAGAGAGCACACCAGCCCTTGGTAATATTCAAATAATCGCGCTATGAATTATCCGAGAAACTTTGAATTTATCGTCGAGCCCTTAATCCTAGACATTTTGCGTTTCCGAAAGGAGGAAAGTATGTGGGAGACAATATGAGAACGCTGAATTCAGCCGTGAAATATTTGGGCCCGAAGTGGAATCGGGAAGTGCATTAAACAATTCTACAATTATTTATTTGGTATCCTTCGGCCTGCGCAGGCAGCATTTCACGGTAGACTTGCCGAGCATTAAAAGTGAATAAAATGGTTCGCGTTATAAAAATGACAAGACTGAATTCTATTCGATGTTATTTTATCGTACTTGATTTTATTAGATTGTACTTGATTTGATTTGATTTGATTTGATTTGATTGTATTTGATTTCATTTTATTGTACTTGATTTTATTTGATTGTACTTGACTTTATTTGATTGTACTTGATTTCGTTCGATGCCATTTAAATAATGTTTAAATTCGGGGTGATACGTGCTTGAACAGGTTCAGTTTCAACCCCATAACTTTAAATCGACAATTAAATAGACAATCGACGATCAAGGTGTTTCTGACAAAAATGAATAAAGAGTTTAACCACGGCAACAAATTTTTAAGCATTGCGTGACGTGTAGAACGGGCGAGGTGAAAATGCTAAATAAAAATGCACACAGGTCAGCAACGTGAAGAAATTCGACAAAAGCTTCGACGGTGCAAGTAGTCCCGCATGAATTCAGTTCACGATCGTCCCGCTGTTTTTCGTTGTCACGTATTCTCCGCGAAGTTTGACGGAAATTATATATCCCACGTAATCGGACCTTTAACCAGCGAGTTTTCGAGGGTGGTTCCCGGCTACAGCTGCAGTAGCAGCGGCTACCGTTCTTTCCCTGTGACTCCATTCAGAAAGAAAAAGGATGCACCTCGGTTGCAGCCGATGACGTAAGAGGCTGCGACCAGGGGTGGCAGATAAAGGGGGATGATGTAAGAACAGGGCTGGCTCGAAAACCTCCCGTACCCCCGACAACCTCTCCTTTTCTGCTTCATGCAATTTCTGCACCATTTTCTTCCTCAAAGAATCCTCAATTTTAAATCGTTTTAAAAGCACTGTGTTTCCCTGCACATTTCTCTGAAGTGGTTCGTGGTTTAAACAGAATTTTTTAAAGCGCACGATACGTTTTAAAATATGTTTAAAAGCGTGTTCTCCGTACAAAATCTTCTCGAAGAGGTTTATGGTTTAAACAGAACTTTGTAATACTTTCTCAAAGTAGTCCGCAACCTTTAAAATATCCTAATGGCACTCGATTTCCTTGCAAATATCGCGCTAACGACAAATACTACAATTTCGCAAAAGTTCCCACGCGTATAGGTTACATCGGACCTTAAAGAGTAGGTTAAGCAGCAGATTCTCGGGTCGTAAAAAAATCGAGTGTGCTCTTTCACCCCTGTTCGGAGGGTGGTTTCGCGTGGCGGAGTAATTTTCACGCTCGCTGGTCTCCCAGCGGGTGGCTCGTAGACAGTTGCCAAACTTTCTAAGAAATTTCCACGGGGGTTGGGCGGGCGAGTGAAGAGGGATGGTCGGAGGAAGAGGGTGAAACCCGAGCGTGAATCCGTCACTGAGAAACTGAGAAGTAGAGATAAGGAGTAGGGGGTAGGGGGTCGCAATCGTATGTAGGTCGGCACTGTCAGTGCCGCGACCCGGTTTCCCGATGCCACCCCCGCATCCTCCCGCCCCTCGGACCCAGAATCATCCCCGAAAGCGTCGTCCTGCGTCATCCCGGCTGGTCTGCAAATCCCTAAATACATTTTCACCCTCCCTTGTCCACGTCATAATGCTGTATTATTCACGGCGCGCCCCTTCTCATCCCCCTTCTCATCCCCCTTCGCACCCCCTTTTCCCGGGCAGACACCTGCTACAGCCCTGCACCAAGAGCCCTTCCACCGACGAATTAACTCGTTATCCGACCGCTGCCCACCGCGAATTTCCTCATCGACCCTGCTCTCGAACGACATCGATACTCGAGCCTGGATCCAACCCCTTGCAGCCCGCAATCTCATTCTGCAAACCACCCCCTTCACTGTTTTTCTTAAAATTCGCCACATCAGTTTTAAATCGAGTTACCCTTTTTATAGGGGAATCTCTTACCTTCTTGTGCTTACCTTCTTGTGATAGTCTGTAATTATTGGAAGGGTTGTTTATCCTTCGCTCTATGCGAAAATTATACATTAATATATAATTAAGATATAATATATTTTAATATTGCCTTTGAAAATTTCAAAAATTACTTTCTGAGGTCTAACCAAGTTTTGTTACGTGCGCGAGCTTTCATTCCATGTATTCAGCTTTCTCGTAAACGCATAATTTATCTCTCACGTGTCTAGCACTACATAAAATAATAATGGTTAAATCCCGACAGAAATTGGAAACCGGTTCGTTTCGAGCGCAATAGGGGTCGAAAGTGTATTCGGCCGTTTTATTTCCCGGGCTCATAAATTCTAATTAGAAATTTATCCGAGAATTCAATTGCTAGGAGGAAAAATAATCTTCGGTAATTATCAAATATTCCGAGTGTTCCTGCTCCCCTCCCGCTGCTGCATAGTAGGGCAGAAGTAATTATCTCGAGTAATTATTCAAATTGGAATATCGCGGAATCATTGCTCGGAGCTTGTTCCACGGTCTGCGAAAAGATAATTCGCGAAGCGGACAGGATTTTTTTTCCGTGAAACCCTCCAGATATGGATTTCTCCTCGATTCCTCGAAAGCCTGCGACACGTCTGTAGCAATTACGCGCATTGATTATCACGAGATTTGCAAATTGCTTCGAATAGTCGAAACTACCTTTTCGCGTGCATGGAGGCGGAAACGATTCGAGAATCTTGAATAGTCCCTCGGCTTGGTAGAATCTTTTAAAATCCGTGTTTGAAAGCCCGAATCTCTCGAAATTGCAAGAAATTTAAATTTTCTGCGAAAATATCTACGTTCCATTTTCGACGATTGAAAATTATTCGAGCTTCACACCTCTTAAATTTTAGTCTCCTGACACAAAAATTCAAACTGGGACATTTACTTTTATAACCACCATCGTATTATGTAGAACACTGTTGCGGCAATTTCGACAACTTTAAACAAATTCTACGATTGTCGAGTTACCAGAAAAATTGTAATTGCAGATCAAGTTCAGTTTCACAGAAATTCTGTTAAAGAACAAGCAAACAATTACAGGTCTAATTAAAAGTTGAAGAACGCTTTCTAACGCCTTGTAAACTCAATATTCAATAAAATGTAAAATCTATAATAAACAGCTTTTGGTCGTTTAAAGAGACAAATTCAAACACACACGCGTAATTCTCGTTATTTAATTTTTTTTGGCATCGTGTCAGCAACATTGTACCATTCAACTTTGTCCTTACCGTATTTTACGTATCTTTAGAAACAACAAAGATATTTGAGGTGCAAACGATAGGTGACTCACCTAACTGAATCGCGTACTCTCTCACGCGTCATCGTTTTTGTGAGACAGTATCGACAGACGCAGCTGGACGCAGCTGGAACCTTTTTAGTTTGATCGTACACATATCTACCAATAACGTGTAATAAATTTCAATGCGGAAATCGACGGCAATCGGTTTATAACTCTATTTGAGTAGAAAAAAAGCTTGAAAATTACTCTTTGTTTCATCAATGTTTGTAGGTGCTATATACAACAAAGACAAACAAAATCCATGCTTATTATGTTCGTCTTGAAACACGCTTTCAGTTAAGAACATCGAAAAAATCCTCGCTCGTATGTGTATTAAGTTGTAACGTCCTAAATAAAAAGATATTCTAAGAAATTCAGGAGAAGCAACTTTTATGAATTTTTATTGAACTTCAGCATTCAATTGTGGGATACAGGTATGTAATTTTGGAAAATCAAATGCAGGAAATGATGCCTTATTTATCTACCAACAAGTTAACAATATAATTTTACATTTAGTTTAGTCGAAAAATTGATTTTTGTCCGCGTTTCTCTTGTTTCAACCCACTGTGTGACGTGTACGAATCGACTTTTAGACGTGATTTTTTATTCCACTGAGAAATAAAATGAGAACTCCAGCTAACGTCTACTCACGTTTTCGTCACGGAAACATTGTTTGATCGCGCCACCAGTACCGCGAGGATCTAGCATCTCTGAGGTTTCATACCTGCGAGTTCGGAACTGAATAAATTCCGCTAAAAACGAGGGAGAATCCCAGTTTTAAGTGGCATATCCAGTTCCCAGACGCAAGACGGCGTGTTCGCGAGCGTGATCGAACAAATTCATTGTCGCGGGGGTCGGAGGCGTCAGATTACTTTCGCATCCTTCGCAAACGGGCCGGACGACTGTGTTTCTGTCCGGTAAGCCGGCGCAGGATCCTGATCCCGGACGAGAACCGTGCTGTTATCCACCCGTGGGAGGTTCTCGCTGAATATTCAAGACCCGGCCGCCGGTTTTCGCGAACCAGAATGCTCCGGGTCCGTCACGGTTCCTTGCTAATCGGCCGATTTCGCGTATGCGCCCCCACGAACGCGTCAGCTGTTATTTCCACCGGGAGAACAATGCGCCGCTCGGGAAATTTTAAGCACGATCTTAGAGACCGCCGAAAGAGACTCGCAGACTCTTTGGAAACTACCTCGACGCTCCAGACGAATCCGGAATGTTTCCACAGGGAACGAACTCGGTTTCCTAAGTTAATGCCAGACCGTTTTCAGGAATTTCTTCGCAGAAAACTGTCGCGTAGAATAATTTGAAATTTGGCGGACTTATTAAGCATCATTTTAAGAGCATACTCAATTTTTTTTTAGGATACGATGATCATTTTCTTCGGAGTTACGGTATTCGTAATTCTTCGAACCTAAATCTTCAATTTCACTGTAGAAATTGCTCACATTTTCGGCTGTAAGAAAGAATCTGTACGAGCTATCGTTTCAATTTTAATTTAGACGATCACAGGACCTCCTCCCGAAAGTATAGTTAAAATTTCATGTCGATCGGCCCGGTACATCCGTCTCACAAAATCATGCTTTCGAACTGTGAAACTGAAACTTGGAAAATCAATTTCATTGCATGCTTCAGTCGTCGATAACTTCAAAATCGAGAATTCTATTTCAAGATTTCGCAGAGACATCGACCAAAGACTCGAACAACAATATCAGTGTACAAATTGATTTTTTATTTTGATTGACACAGAAGGTTTATTGACAAGAAGGTTTTTTATTCGAAAATTGAAGGTTGTGTACGTGAATGGGACTCGGGTCGGTCGAACGACGACTTTTTAAGCCGACTGTATGCGAAGGGTGGTTCTAGGACGCGGGGCTTACGTTTCCTCGAGTTGAGTCGGTGTTAATAAAATTGTCGTGCTGCGGGGGATGAAAAGGCGAGGAGGGTCGTCGGGCAAAGAGGCTTTTAATTAAGTAAGGCCGGGGTATCAAGGGAGTGCTGTCGCGGGCGCCACGTTGTCTAACTGTATATTTTCTTATCCGATCTTTTCTTTTCAATTTATTCGAGAGGATTTGCGCGAAGAAGGCGTATCCGTCGCTTTCGGCGGACAAATCGCGGTACAATGCAATTAACGAGGGAACAGAGAACAGAGAGAGAGAGATAGAGAGAGGGAGGGAGAGAGACTGTTCTTTCCGGGGGCCATGGGGCCTATCAGAAATTGATCAGAATGCGAGGCACGCGCACCCTTTGGGAAATCCGAGTCCCGGCCGCTTAATTAATTTATCGCGGCCAGACGATGTCCCGTTGATTCGAGTCGATGTTCATTATAGATATCCCAGCTGTCGGCATTATTCTGGCGCGGGATCCGTTTAGCGCTGAGACGCCGCCGTTTCCGTAAACGACGTTAGAATGATTAAACGCGCCAACGTCGGAGGACTCGTTCTCGCCGTTTATTCGGGCCCGTCGTCGTCGTCGTCGTCGTTCGTTCGCCTCTGGCCGACGGTTTTTCGCGAGTTTTTCTTCCGCGGGCGCGGTCCGCGGTTTCTTCGTTCGCGAAAATTACGTCCCGGGACGGTCGAGAAATCTCATTTCCGGCCTGCTCTTATTCTATTTTCCGACGACTCCTCTCGCGCAAGCGGCGACGACTAGTTTCGCGACTCGCCTCGGCTTGCCTCGCTCTCCGATTCCGTGTAGAAACACGAAAGGTTCTTGTAATAACGGCCCAGGGACGTAAACGACCGCCCCGCAACTACCCTCTACCCCTGGCTCCCTCTTTTCCCTTGCAAACGAGTTCGTTTACACTCCTTCCCTTCGCTTTCCTTCCTTCCTTCGCCAACCTCCAAGACTTGACCTCCGCGATGCTCTTTCCCCTTGAATATTCCCGATGGACCAATCGAAACAACCGTACCGTGTCTCTGCAACACACTATACTCTGCCGACTCGCTCGAACGCACTCCGAGGAGCTTCTTTAGTTATTCTTCTTCTTTTACTTTGTCGTGCACTTCGCTAACGAAACTACCAGAATGTTCTTACCCGCTTGTAGATTGGGTATTTAAGTGCTAACGACTGCTGGCGCCCTGTAGCTACGCGATTATGTAGACCGGTGGCATTAGGTTCTTAACTCGTACTACGGTTAACTGCTAACCTCGTCTGCGTTCTCTGTATTTGAACTCTCGGCACTGCTGTGATGTTTATTAAACTTTTATACTTCTTAAGTATTCGGTAAATGTCTCTATTATCGTTGTCCTTAGGCTCGACTCTGTTCTCTTTGGGGCTGTTTCCTAGATCTCTTGTAGGGTTGAAGTACGGATGATGTATACAGGGTGAGTCCGAAGAAACAGAACACCTAAAATATCTTCACCTTCGTACATTTTTTATTTTCAACACTACCAGTTTCACGGAATTTTTTTATCAAATCGGAGTAAACGGAAACTGATGGACAATTACGATTAGGAAATCGGTCCTTTTACATACGCACTGCTTCTCTCAAACACTGTCGACTTTCTCCATAAATGAAAATCATATCGATCTTATCTTCCTTCGAGTAACGCATTGTGAAACGTTCATCGACGAACTGATGGATTAGAAATCTTAGAAACAGTGGAAATCTGATAGCAAATAGGTCTTCGGAGTAATTGGTAGTCGATAAACACGATTCTGTACGAACGCATAGGCGAAGGTATATCATAAATGTCTTCCTGTCAACACCGAATCTGTTATTATGTTGTGTATTGCGATACATTTGAATGCACAGCAGCTCGAGAGAATATTTTTGAACATTTTGCGTAACAGAAATAAAGCAAATGAATCTTACACGTTGAATTTTATTTATTCCATTTTTCTGGGATCGAGGTCATTTGTAGGTCATATTGTGTTACATGGATGAATTCGTTATTTTATCAGCTACAACATTACGTTAACGAAGATACATCGTTCCATTTAAAAAAACATCGATGATCTTGAAATCTCATGAAAAAATTACCTTGAAAATTTTTTCCCTTACACCGTTACATGTGGCCCTTCAAACAGTGTAATTTTGTCCTAAGAAGTTTTTTTTGTACAACGAAAAGTAACGGAGATATTTAGGTGTTCTGTTTCTTCGGACTCGCCCTGTATATGTATTGTATGTGTGCGTGTGCACGTTGACAGGCAGGCCTATATACGACTGAATTTGTAATAATGGTGAATCGAAAATAACAGTGGAGTTGTAGAATTACGATCGGCAACAAATCGCGAGAAGAAGATCAGATCGAAACGAACGCCCGCGACAACAAGCATGTCTGTCACCAACGATTGGTTATCCGTGTGCAGAGTAGGGCACAAATCAACTAATAATTAAAAATGACTGATAGTCTGATTAAAATTTTATGATTGGATAGTCATAACTACATGGCGCTTAAGGACTGCGTCTCCTAGAGAGACGACATTCGCGCGTGACTGTGCACAGTCACAACAGTACATTCACAAACCGCTACGTCACGTATACGTACGCGAGGATTGCAAGGGTTCGGGATTCCACTCCTGATTTCTTAATAATGCAGAGACGGAGTTTCTTAGTAGTTAAAATCGCTGGATGAAAGATCAATCTAGGGGCCTATTTGCTTCAAAAGTCCTACTTTTACGTTTACGACGCGTAATTCTCATTATTCGGCAGCATGTCGCGTAGCCGCGAGAAGCAATGAATAGGCAACGGTGCTGCCGCCTATCGTGGCTGTCGATATGCTGCCGAATAATGAGAATTACGCGTCGTAAACGTAAAAGTAGGACTTTTGAGGCATATAACCTCCTAGATTGATCTTTCATCTAGCGATTTTGACTACTAAGAAACTTCGTCTTTGCATTATTGAGAAATCAGGAGCGGAATCCCGGACCCTTGCAATCCTCGCGGACGTAAACGTGGTCTAGCGGTGTGCGAGTGTACTGTGGTGACTGTGTGAGTCTATTGTGGTGACTGTGTGCAGTAGGGTGGACCTAAGCTATACTTGGCGAAAATTTTTTATCGAGATACAAAGCACCACGCCCCCTAGAATGGTTCTCTGTAGTGAGAAAAAAATTTGTGCAAAGTTTGAGATCGATCGGAAAAAAGGATCACGTGGCGCATTTCAATTGAAAATTTTGAAAATTTTGAAATTCATCGTAACTATGAAGTGTTATATATCGTTGGATTTGTAATTTTTTTCTAAATAAGAATATGGAAAAATTATATGACCTTTATTTTAAAAAAGTGGCGGTGACCTTGAAATTTCGAAAATTTGATTTTTAAAAAAAATCTTTTTTTTGCCATTATATTTACCATATCGAACAGTGCAACTTTCTCCTTTGACATTTTTTCGTATAACCACAAATAACAGTGATATTTAATTTTGTATTGGACTATATATGTGAACGAATATATTCTACAGAATAGTAATAAGGAACTATTTCTTATATTCTAATGTAAGACTATCCGCTTTTAGGATGGGAAAGACAGAGCGGGTCACCAAATCATATGCCGATCGACGGTGAAGCCGCCCGCCAAGAATGCGTTTTATTAAATTAACAGACAAACAATACAAAAGCTAGAGAGAGAATCCAAACTCGACAACAGTCACTGAAAGAGCGATGTTTCACCATTCGCGATCATGGGAAAAGTGGGTCCTCAGGCCCGAAGTGGCTGCAAGGACCCGCGCTGCCAGCGTATTTTATGACGCTACCCCTCCGGGTTTTTCCTGAGAGGGAGGTAGCTGTGTGGTCCGACTGTGCTGCAGACCCCCGAATTTCGATTTTTCTTACACCAAAGAACTCTATTTTATATTTACACGTTTTTCGCTATTGTAGTTTTCGTTGCGTCAGGATATTGTTGGCAGTAATCTTTTACCATTTGCAGTACCATCTGCTTTTCTTCTTCGTTGCGAGCTAAAATTTCATTGCAATCCTGCATTGCAAAATTCGTTGGTCAAAAAATAAGGTCCACCCTAGTGTGCAGTCACGCGCGAGTGTCGTCTGTCTAGGAGAAGCAGTCCTTAATCGTACAATAACGACTGATAACTAAAGATCGATGACTGATCATTTAAACCACCTAATGATTAATCGTAACTAATAAGAAATTACTAACAATTACTTAGAGCTGCGACTAACTAGTGCCATGTAGTCATGACTAACCAATCAAAAAGTTTAAACTAATGACTACTTTGCTATGACTAACAATCAATCAGACTATTAGTCATTTTTAATTATTAGTTGATTGGCGCCCTACTCTGTCCGCGTGTCCTTACGGCTATCCCGCTTTTCATTACACTCTTGAAGGTGTACCATTTTGTTGCATTCCTATCACCCTTTTGTATTCTCACGAGCCTGGAAATATTTGACCCTTCGTATTCCCAGGACTCCTGAAGGGGTATCTGGCATTTCCAGAATTCTTGGAATAATATTTGACCTTGATATACACCCCGGGATCATCCTTGAAATATTTGACCTTGGTATTTTCTCCTAGAATCCTTGGAATATTCGATCTTGGTATTTTGTCTCAGGTCCCAAGGGATGTAAGTTGACTATTTTTGCATTCCTAGGATCCTTGGAATATTCGATCGTTCGGTGGAATGGTCTAATGCTCGGGAGTTATAATGTAGAAATTAATGAAACAGGGGTGAGGCAATCCGCCGAGATTCGATCTATTGGTGATTCACGATGATTCCCACTTGACTAAATAGTACAATCTTATATTGAAAGACAGACAACATAAAGAAGAGATCGATAGAGGGCAATTTTGTTTTCAAACGGTGCGTGCTGGTACAACTGGAAAACATCAACGATTTGCGTCGCAGAATTGTATGCAGAGCTATTCCACAGATACTGTGTACTGAGAATCGTCTGTATTATTGTTTAGAAAACAACGGAGAACATTTTGAAAATTTGTTACAGTTACAAAGAAATTACAAACTTTCTCGCGGTATAAGTATGACTCGCTCTACTTCTCTTTAAATATCTCCGAAACTAGTACGCAGATAAAAAAAAAGTATCCTACGAAAATTCCTGGTCTTTTTACGCACAATAAGATCCCATAATAAAAAATATAGGTTTTCATTTGAAAAAACAAAGTTGGCCTTCAAATGACCTTGAAAATGTCACCCAAATAAAAAACTCATATTGCTCCTCTCTTTCCCCCTCGAAATCCTTGGACACGTGTTTTACACTTTTTTAATATCTTTCATACTTTTCGAGATAACGAACACCCTGTATACATACATGTAAGACAATCATAGCACCTCATTCTGAGTATTGTGCGACGTTGTTAATTAATATGGGGGAAACACAGATAAGTAGGCTACAAAAATCGCAAAACCGGGCCATGAGAGTCATATTGCAATGTGACAGACGAACCAAAGCAGAAATTATGCTGCAAGCGTTGCAGTTTATGGCTATGAGACTGAGACTGTACTATAATATGTGTATATTTGTTTTTAAAACTTTAAAAAATATGTTGCCGGAGCATTTAAGAAATAGGCTAAAGCAAGCTGGTAATATTGCAGTTGAATTTTGTGAAACGAGAAGTACCCAAAAAAGTCCATTTTATGAAGGAGCATTAATGTATTATACATACATAGGGTGGGGCAATAACTATGACCACTTTAAATATTGCCGTTATTTGTAATAATATGAAAAAATGTTGTATGCAAAACTTACACGGTATAGAGAGGGGCATATTGAGACACAAACATTTTCTGCGTGGGTGGATGCATAGAGATTTCAAGGTCACCTTTAGTTTTTTAAATAGAAAGATCTACTTTCTGTATCATGAATCGATAGATCATCGAATTCTGAGTAAAAATGTATTGACCTTCGTATGCCCTAAACCTAATAGTTAACGAGATATTATCCAAAGAAGAATGAAAATGATTTCGACCGTGTAAGTTTTGTATACAACATTTTATCATATTATTACAAATAACGGCAATATTTAAAGTGGTCGTAGTTATTGCCCCACCCTGTATAATGCACTACCAGAGGAAGTAAAACGCTGTGAAAGTTTAGACATATTTAAGAGAATGCTAAAGGAATTCGTTATAACAAATGTAATGTAATATAAATGTAATCGAAAATAGCTGAGAAAGCTAATAGATAATCAATCAATCTTCCAAACACCATTACAGAAATCATATATTTAAACAAATCTCACTGACTTACACTGTCTACATTATTTATATCCCTTAATTCTCCAAACACAGTATACCCAACAAGTATTTAATTACGACTTTCCTCGGCCTACCTCAAAATGTTCTCCGTCAGCACAGACTTCGTTCTAACAAACGTTTCTCTGTAGTTCGCGATATTTATTTCGCTAGAACCGAAAGTATTTCATTCGACGGAACAATCCGAACTGACAAGAGCACGCCTCAACACGATAACAACAGCAACAATGACAAACACCTGTCGGTGCTGATTCTCTCCGTTCTGCCCCGTTAAAATTGCAGTCTGTCGGCTGCATCCGCTGGTCCGATCCGCTCGTGGAACGTTTCCGAAGCTTCTCCTCGCTTATTTAATTACGTTATCCTGCACCGATAAGAACCGACTCAGAAAAAGAGCAAGAAAATCGAGAGCATTAACATGGTCGATTGTCTCAATTAACAATATCTCTACCAGAGGTGTCACCTTTTAAAATTTTAAATAATAATTGCACTCTGAATTATTTGTCTAGATTTATAGATCAATATTTTCGTTAATTTATCGAGTGTAGTAAATTTGATTAGGATCTTCTGAATGCTTATTTCATTAAATTATTTTAACTTTACGGTATTTTTTAGGCCCCTAAATTGGCAGTCAGTGTCAGAAAGAAATTAATGACTAAATCTGTTTCTTTGAATATACACGTTACAAATATACGTTAAATATTCTACATAACTACATAACCCAGACCTAACCTAGATCTTTTAAAATTTTAAATAATAATTGCAGTCTGAATTATTTGTCTAGATTTATAGATCAATATTTTCGTTAATATATCGAGTGTAGTAAATTTGATTAGGATCTTCTGAATTCTTATTTCATTAAATTATTTTAACTTTATGGTATTTTTGAGGCTTCTAAATTGGCAGTCAGTGTCAGAAAGAAATTATCGAGTAAATCTGTTTTTTAGAATATACACGTTACAAATATACGTTAAATATTCTACATAACTACATAACCCAGACCTAACATAGATCTTTTAAAATTTCAAATAATAATTGCACTCTGAATTATTTGTCTAGATTTATAGATCAATATTTTCGTTAATTTATCGAGTGTAGTAAATTTGATTAGGATCTTCTGAATTCTTATTTTATTCAATTATCTTAACTTCGTGGTATTTTTGAGGCTCCTAAATTGGCAGTCAGTGTCAGAAGGAAATTATTGACTAAATCTGTTTCATTGAATACATAGGTTACAAATATACGTTGAATATTTTACATAAAAGAATAAGTTGAATATACATAAAATCGTGGCAGGTAAAGTGTGAAAACGGTATGTGCCAAACATTTTTCCAGGCAACTAGCGTCATCCGAATTCTGCTGGAATCGTTGAGTTTCAGATCGTTGTGCAAGTGTTAGTTCCGGAGGGCCGTGCAGCGCGTTGGCGCGCATTAACTTTATCGTGTTAGGGGCGTCGTCGTCGTCGTCGTCGTTGCAGCACCGGCAATTATTGTGCCATTAAAATTCTGTGACATCTCGGGACGCTGGCTGTCGTCGACACAGCCTTGGACACAGCGATTCTACACGCGGTTGCAGCCACTTTTTTTCTACAGCCTCGTTAATTCCGCGCCTGGAAAATTTGCTCTTTCTTTCGACGGACGACAAATTGCCTGCCCCCAAACCCCTCCACCCTTTCCCTCACTCTCTGCTGGCTCACCCTTTTTCTTTCAGCCCGTTATCGACATTATCTTTCGAGGGGAGGTAAACCGGGCTAAACAGCGAAGTTAGGGGAGTTTCTACGCTTTTTACCACTCCGCGCGGCACACAATGGACCAAGAAACTCTCGCCGGATTAAATATCGCGTTAATAACCGGTGGAGCTCTCCAAAATTTTGCTTAACAATCTTTTGTACCTTTTCTTTCGTACCTTTCGCTGAAGGATGGGATCCCACAGTGGAAATTCGCCCGTTCCTTTGTCTTTAACGACTGCTATGTCTTTTGTTTCCATTGTGTTCCCACAGTCTTCCCTCTCGGCATATTACTTTTTAATTTGATCGGAGTGGCTTCAATTCCGTGCGAATCAATTTGATGTTTACAGACCGGTCTGGAGATCTCACCGCGTTTGTTTAAATTTTCTAGTTTGGCTTTTTAATGTCGTATTTATTCCGAACGTCTGTACATTTTTTGGAATTTATCGACAGAAAGGTGTTGAGCACCATAACTCCAAACTGGTTAAGGGAGTAGACTCATCTTCCAGGATTGCAAGGGTGCGGGATGCGCGTTCTCATTTCTCGATAATACAAAAATGGGATTTTTCCGAGGCCTAATTCACATTATTCGGAAGCATACGACCGAAGCTTTTTCATAGCAACATGCCGCCGAATAATGCAAATTACGCTTCGTAAACGTAAAAATAGGACTTTCGAGGGCGATCGCGGTTCAGATTGATCTTTTATCTAGCGCTTTTGGCTACTGAACAATCCCATCTTTGTATTATCGAGAAATGAGAACGCTAATCCCGAACCCTTGCAATTCTGGAAACGAGTCTCCCGCCTTAAGGAACATTTAAAGAGTATACTGAAATTTCTCTCAAGACCCCTTGGTCCAGAAATAATCATTGGATCCACGATTAGTTGGTTTCTAATGAAAAATTGGCTAGGGCATTTTCCAAGAAAATCATCTGCTGTGCAGGGGGGTTACAACGTGTTACCCAGTTCCCGAAGCGGTTGTTGGCGGTCTGGGCGAGGGTTAAACAGCAGAAGGAAAGGTCAGGAGTCCCTCGTTGCCCCATTCATCCTCGTCGAGGGTGGAAAGGTAAAGAGAAAAGGACTCGAGCCCTCGAAACCAGCCAGAACTCTCCAAACCCTCTCCGCAGGGTTCTCGGCTTTAAGCTCGTACGCCACCGGAGAGTTGCGGGGGTGGTTCCCTCTCTCTCTCTCTCTTTCTCTCCCTTCGAGAACGAAAGTGAAATCTCGGCCCTTTCACGGCACCGAGAGCCCAGAGCCTCGGGACCCGTGGATCGCGTCGAGGACATGCATTTCGAAGAAGGTCGACGGAAGCCTCGAGCTTGTAATCCCCTTCGGGGGATGCACTTGATTTTCTTTCATTCCCGGCGAGCAACCCCCGCGGCACGAAGAAAGGCGTTAACGAAGAAGGGTTGACGGCCTACCCTCGCAACCCCCTCGCAACCCCTTCGTCATCGGTAAAATCGTGGCAGAGCGGAAGGAGAATTGATTCGCAGATGATTGCACGCAATCTAATTTTTTCGTTGGTGTTCGCGAGAAACGAGGAGCGTCGAGGAATTTCTTAAAGGGCCGATTGCACTGTCCAACAACAAATTTGTTCAACAATTACTGTTGGGCGATTCTTATAGAGTTTTTTGCGCTGACGCCGAGTCTGCCCTTCATTTTTCCCCCGGGACGCGCAGTTTTTGAGAAACATGATTTTGAAGAGAAACACACATTTTTCAACTTTACACAAATATTGCGATGTCGTTACAAAATATATCGAATTGTTCTTTGCAGCAAAAGATTCTGTAAACTTTCCCGACATGTTTAAACATTCGTAATGTATTAATATTGGATATCACTGTATTCGAGAATGTCCACAGATTCCTTTGCTGCAAAGAGCAATTCAATATCTTTTATAATAACGTCACAATATTAGTTTGAAGTTGAAACATATGTTATTTTTCAAAATCATGTTTCTCAAAAATTGTGCGTCCAGGGGAAAAATTAAAGGCAGATTCGTAATCACCCAACAGTAATGGTTGAACATGAAGAAAGTTTGATTTTGTTCGACAGCGGTGTTACCGAAATTAGGGCCGCGGTGGTATATAATTTTGATAATACTTATTTATTGTTTCTAAATCGTACTAAACATTCGTAGTAAAAATTGTGTACTTGCAATAATTTTACATACTTCAAACCGATGCTCTGTGCACAATATTAGTTCTATTCGATAAGGGTGGGACTCAAGTAGGGCTCTAGAGTCCCCCGAACGTTAGAAAGAAAAATACATTAGTTGATTGGTCTACTATACCTTGCGCGTGCTGGAAATAATAGATTTTTATTCTCAAATCATTTCAACCCTCCCACCGTTTTAAATTGCACTCATTTTTGCCAAAGATGCATAAAATCCGCGGTCCGGTAACGACGTTTCAGAGTCCCCAATAGAGTGCAAAGGGTCAAACCGAAACAGTATCGTGCAACGTCGCGAAGAGTGTTCCACGACGTCGATATATTTCCGCGAACCTCCTCGGTACCCAACAGTTTGAAGACTTTTTATATCTCGAACCCAGTAGTATCGCCCCGGTAATATCAGCCACTTCTGTCCAGCCACCGAAACTTGTGAACGGGGAAAGTAGCGCGAGTCTATAATATCTTTCAGGTTTTTATCCCCGTTGCCAGAAGTTCGTTCCCACATTACTCGCTCACGGTTCTCCCCGTTTGCCCCGCTTAGGCCACCGCGTTTAGTTTCCATTGTCAAGAAACGGCCCCGACAAATTCTCGACCATTCTTGTAAGTCTGTCTAATTAAACTGCACCCGGTGTTACTAGAATTTCAAACGTTCCGAAATTTGCAGAGTTATCGCGGCGATCCCTGTGCGGACCGTGCAATTTTCGAAAAAAAATGTATAGCCCGCGGTGAACAGGGGCTCTCGGCCAGTTTCGATTTACCGAGTTCACAGTATCGTAGCTATTAGGCTAAAACGACACATTCCCAAATTTTGAAATCAAACACTTTCTTTAGAAATTTCTGTAACAAAAGTTTGATGAATTGTACAAAATTGAGTCGTACGTTGAGAACAATTAAGTTAGATATACGTTAACATTTTTATAATTGACAACACCTGCAACTTTATATACCTAATTTTATTACGAAAATCTACAGTGTGAAGTTAAGAATCGATGTCTGATATACAGGGTTATCAATGAAAGGCTGTAAAAAAATGAAGAAGGATTCCAATTTATAACGAAACTCATAGAATAGATAAAAAATGTGTCTCTCTAATTTTTGTGCACTTTCATTGTTAACAATGTTTAACCCTTTTAGTGCCGGAGGCCGATATATCGGCCCTCGCTGCACTGGCGAAAAGTGCCAGAGCCGATATATCGGCCTGCACTTAAAGTTTCTTTTTTTTTTATCACTTATACCTTTGTTATTTATGTAATTTTCAATGAATATAGAAAAATTAGTATACACTGCTTTTGGAAATATGTAAATACTGCTTTTCATTTGGTTTTTATGAGTCATTTTCCAAATCCTAGTAAAATCGTAAAATTCGGCCGGTTATCTTCGCATAAGCGCCTCTTTTTCGCCCGGCACTAAAAGGGTTAAAATCATATAAAAATGATGACCTCAAATAGTTAGATACAGTGACGAGAGCATTATTTTCTCCACATTCCTATCAAATTGCTTATGGAGACGGGTCTGAATTAACAACGAATTATCATCAACAATGAAGAGCTTACGAAATTGATGTTATTGTGTAACATTTCAAGTTGAGAGCCACGGCGCAGTCTTCGGTGCCATCGAAAAAGCGGGACGCGTAAAAATGGGGGAATTCCAATTTACAAAGCGGCGCGATCGAACGACGTTTTCGTTCGACGATGCAGGTTTTCGGGGGTGGTTAGTGGGATGGTTTGGGGGGGGGGGTGGATTCGCAAGGGGAATCGGACCGTGGCATTTTAATATCGCGGCGAGATCCTCGAGCCGCGAATTTCTGGACAATAACAGCGAGCGGCGAGCACCGGACCGTATTGCGGCCGGACATCCGAGTTTTGACGCGAGTTACAACTGTCCGCCGGTCGAATTAATTAATCGAACGGACCGGTAATGAGCGGGGACGATAGCCGGGCTACCGAATCAACGGCGAATTAATAACGTCTTTGGCCCGCGAACGGCCCGGAGCGGTCAATGGCCGGATTCGGAAATGGCGGCGGCGGGGAAAAACTGAGCCCGAAACCGTCCAGCACACGGTCGGCTACGCGCGCGATTTTAATCAATTAATAAATGCGTTCTATTCGCACCTGTGTCCCGCGGTTAAAGCGCCCACGCCAGAACGCCCAACTGTAATTTTCATATTATGCGAACGGTGTATTAGGCCACTGTCGATATTGATAATTAACGGATACACGCCTCCACCTCCATGATTTACAGCTGGCTTTTTTGCCTTGGTACGACAGCGGTTTCAGAGAATTTCTGTTTTAGCCAGCGCGTATACTGTATTAGCTTCGAAACGAACTTGCGAAATAGACTTTATGCCGAGCTAACTTGTAAATAAACTTACGCCGGATAATTTATGCTGGTTACCCTTGTAAATTAATTTGCGCCGCGCGGAAAGTAGACCGGCAAAATACTAGTCCTTTTGTGTTTGGACTTTTAATAAGCTCCGCCGAGAGAAGCTTGCGAATAGTTCTGGATTTGCATTCGAAATTAAGGGATCACTGAATTTTGAGCAGTCGATGTTCGATTTGCTGTAATTTCGTGTACGAAACTTGTTTAACGATCTAGTTCTAAAGGGTGAAATTTATTCTACTTTTAATACAACTAACTCGCTTTTTTTAAGGACACCGCTGATGTAAATGACGGACAGGAAAATACAGTTTTTCAACAATTTGGATAATTGATCTCCTGTAACTTTTTGAAAAATGTTTTTGGATAACAATGTTCCAGCGCTCATTTTAAAGGGCAAACTCCTATTTTTTAATTCAATCAGGTCCCTTTTTGTAGAATGTTTTTACTGTGAAAAGTGGGCGGAGAAATGACGAAGGGGATTTCACCAATTTAGCCAATTCGAATGAAAGCGCTGGATTTGAGAAGTTCGATAAAATAAATATTGACAATTTATAAGAAACAGAAATTGTTAATCGCAAACAGCTATTAAAAATCATTCTAACAAATGGGTTTTTTTTTTAAACAATTTGGCTGCTGCAACTGTAGGGTATAAAAAGTTAGATAAAATAAATGTTGACAATTTATGCCAGACAAAAATTATTAATCGCAAACTGCTATACAAAATCATTCTACATGAAACGTCTGTTTCCAGTACTTTATCGAAGGGTAGTTTATCGAATAAAGACGGGGATGATAGCACCTAACCGAACAACGAAAATTTCCGCAGTCCAGTAAACCCGGGGCTGAATCCGATTTTTGCGCGGATCGTTTAAACAGTGCATCGAGCATTGCATTGTGCGAATGGAGACCGTATGACTCGCATAACAAGACCATTGGTTGCGTTTTCCTAGTGCGTCCTCGATGATGCGCCTTTATAGCGGTTAACAACGCGTGGCGGAAACAAAGGTATTAATATAGTTTTGGAATGTCGAAAGAATTATAACGGGTGGGAGTGCTCCCGAGTAGAAGAACACCGCATAATTGTGGCCCGGGTATAATTTATGCTTTTCAATACTAATGGCTCGGGGGCACGTGTAAAATGCCGGCTGGAAAATTTTACGGGGTGGTTCGTTCGAATTACTTCGCCTCGCTCATACAACCGGAGTAACTTAATTACGAGGCTGGCTCGGGACGATTCGCGCTCGAGCTCATTGTTTCGAACACAATTACAAATAATTCCCCTCTCCTATGCCTCACACCCCTTCGCATCGACTCCGTATTCTCTGGGTGTAGTGCTAATTAACATTGTCCGGATGCAGAACATTTTTTCCCCGTCGACTTCGAAATAATGGACGAGTTAACAGGGCTTTTTCAAAACCACCGAACACGCGAAGGGTTGTGTTTAATTAAACGAACGAAACTAAACCTTGGCAGACCCTTAACGCTGCTGCAATTTCAGTCATATTATTTCATGCGCACTTCGTGTTTCAACTCTGGAACTTTATGCATGTCCTTGGGACTAACAAATAATGAAATTAATTGTCCAAGCATTTATATTGTACCGAAAATTACGGACTATTTCCATAAATTTGATCCTTCACATTTTTGCTGGAACGTCAACTTTGTGATTTCATTCTGAAAAGACAAATGTCCTACGGGTTGATCGAAGTAGTTCGAAGGGGTGAGTTTTTTTTTAGCATCCAACGCGTTAATTATTACACCAAACAGGGCAGGTTTCAAAGACGCAATTTGTTTGCGTGAGAAGAGCGTCTGAATAATTCTATCCGAATGTCATCCAACTTGCAACCCCCATCCTCGGACCACCCACCAACCCTCAATTCTTCGCTCAGCCATCCTTCACTCGACTCCACTCGACTCGTCTTCGGGGGTAGCTCGTTCAAAGGACACACGCACCCAGTCAACAACCCTAGAGACAAACCACCCCCTCCTCAATTGCCAAGGCCGTGCCACCCTGACACCTCATCTTCGATTTTTTATCGAACGATGGGAAATGAAATTTTCAAGGTGGCCATTATAATTCACATTATATTCTAGACCTTCCTTAGATAGGATCATAATACTTTTTATGCAATGAGACTATCAAACGAATTATTTTGTTAATATTTAATGAGACTTTTGGTTCATTTTTATCGATGAATGTATGTAGACTCTATCTAAATTCATACATAATTGTATACATGTATTGCATTTATTTTAGGAACCACGTTAGTAATATTTATTATTAGCGAAATCTGTGTGTATATTACTTTTCTTGAAAGGAAATACTGTATTGTGCTTTTGTACCGCTATTGTGCAAAAGAATTGCAAATAGAAAGACAGCACTAATTTTTTGAACCAACAATAAAATATGTCAAATGCGTCTGACAAAAAATATTCAAAATAATTCCGTCGATTGTTTTCACGAATACAAATGTTTATTCGGAAGTCTTGTACAACGACGAGTCGCAGTCATGGATTATTTTTTGAACCAACCCCAAAAAATGCAGAAAAAAATATTTTAAAAAATTCCACAGATGGTGTTCACACATAAAAATTGTTTTCCCCAAATCTTGTATAGGGGTGAGTGGCAGCGAGTGATTATTTTCTGAACTAACCTCAAATAGGTCATTAAAAAATATTAAATATAATTCCTCAGATATTTTTCAGACATAAAAATTGTTTTCTCTAAATCGTGCATAAGGATAATTGGCAGATGTGGATTATTTTTTAAACTGACCGCAGTTGCGTGAAATAAAAAATGTTAAAAATACATCTTCACAGTATCTTCACAAAAAATATAATTTTTACAAATCTGACCCAAGGGTGAACAACATCCGGCGACATTCTCCAGCCACCCTGACTCACGTCCACCACAAACCATTAACGCTAAACCTACGAGGGGTTAAATGACTCATTTTAGATTTTTTATTTGACAATTACTGAAATTGTAAAGGTGTTTCCATGGGAATTTATTGAATATATTTTTGACTTCAGTATATAAGATAGTAAAACTCGCACAAAATATAGATAAAATTAATCTTGTTATTTTTATAATACTATACACATCGGTCACTTTTGATGGTCGCTAGATTTAGTGTTAGAAATTGTTCTCCAGACTGTAGTCTCAATAAAGACATGTTATTGAGCGACTAATGCAAACGACTCGTCTCACTACACACAAGCACTATCACCCTCAATTCCACCCCCGCAACAGCAAATCCAAACTTCGTCGAAAAACCCCGAAAAAGCGCACACACCTCGGTAGGACCGGCGCAGCACGGAGTACAAAGCCAGAGCTCCGAAACGCAATTTCATTACAAAATCCATGCCCGTAGTTCGCAACAAATAACACAATAGCTCCATTGAAGCGATGCTAGAGTCGGGGTTGCTTCGGCGAGCGGCCCATTGAAAGGACTCACGCACCTAGCGGGGCAAAGAGAGAGACTCACCCCCTATCCATCATGAAGCACAAGGTACTAGGAACGAGAAAGAGAGAGAGAGAGAGAGAAGCGGAAGAGAAAGCGCGCGTGGGAGAGACGAAGAGAGAGGAAGCGAAAAGGGAAGGGGGGTAGCTTGCACCCCCGTTCGAATTTCGAATTTGGCAGGCATGTTGACAGCGTGTGTAGCATCGGGGTTGGATGCTGGCTCGTGCGGACTGCGCGCACTAATCAATATGGAGGGGAGTCTGTTCGGAAAGGGTGGTAGGGGTTGTTGTCCAGGGGGTGGTTCGAGTGAGGGGGGGGGGGGGGGGTGGGGGGTTTCCGAAAAGGGGGGGGGGGGGGGGGGGGGGGGGGGGGGTGGTTAGGCGATTCCGAGAAACGTTGGAGGATGGTGTCCGGTTGTCTCGGGTCAAGGAAAGAGGCGCGGAAATGAAATTCGGGGCTCTGGGACGGCGAAAGAAAATTTTTCGGGACGCAGGAGGGTGGAAGGGGGTTGAGTGAGCCTCGGATAGGGGTTGCGAGGGCCGCGAAAGGGGAAAACTCGGGTCCGCGCAGCCCTCGCGAGAGCGTCGGCCGCCTCAGTTGGCATCGCGACGTGCTGGCGTCCGTACCGCGCACTCGCCACCCCCGTCGCAAACTGGGTCAACCTCTGTCAGCCCCTTGCAACCCCCTCGGACCACCGTCGAGGGCTGTTCGACACACCGAGGCCAGTTGCGAGGCGCGCGCGCGACCATACACCGCTCCGAACGCGTACGCGCCGCGCCAAACGGACTAAACACGCGACAACCGTGTCATCGTCATCCCCTAAGAAGGATTTTACCAGGCTCAACTACCCTCTGGAACCGCGTACACTGTCAGGGGACACTGTCAGGGGACACTGTCAAGTCCGTCTGCTAACGGTACCACCGAGATTCGCGATTTTTCCGCAGTTTCTCTTGGCATAGTTTCTGCAGGGTTTTCTATCAAGGGCGAGGGTGGTTGGGGGGGTTGATTCTGGGCCAAGGAGAGATCCTGTGGTTTCGGTGTCGAGTGCTGGGTGGTCGGATGCCTGGTCGCTTTGATGCTCATGGTGATTTTCGACTGTGGGGTTTAGGGGTGGTTTTTGGGGTGAGTTGCTCTGGGGGATGGTTGAAAGAGATTGGACGATTGTCGGTAGGAGGATCTGCGGAATTCTAGATTGAGAATTTTCAGGTGAACAGTTCCAGATTGATTAAGTTGTTTGCTAAAGTTTGAACGGTCTTTTTGGGGATTTAAGGGATGATTGTGTATCTCCCCTGAGAAAGCTTCTGGTCTAGTAGACGCGCCAAACGAATTTAATTGATCCTGTTAAAATTGTTAAAGAAGAAAAGGAAGATCTACGTGTTTACTGTTCCTTGCAACGGACGTCAACAATTTGTATTCCACATAAAGATCCGCAGTCTATTTATATAAAACGGGGAGAAACTGTTTGCATTCCATGAATACTACATTGTAGTTCGGAATTCAAGAGTGGAGATTTTCAAGCAGTCATTTTGTGGTTCTTCGAGTTCTTTTTATGAGGTCGGTGTGCTCCTTTTGGGGCGCTTTGGGGTTTAGGGGATGGTTGTGAGTCTCCTGGGAGAGATTCTGGTCTGGTCGCTTTAAAAGTTTCATTGTTGAGCGTGGCGTGCTTCCGGTATTTTTATTACATTCTTTATGTCTGAGGAATTTGATTGTCCTCTGTTTCGAGGGTGCAATCTAAAGGTAAACATCTCTTGTATAAAATAGAAAGGATTTGTCAGTTTTTCGCAAGAAGCATGTTGAAGTATAGTGTTCAAGATTGCAGATCGATTAAACTCTTTGCCGAGGTTTGTCTGTTCTTTTGGGGTGCTTTGGGATTAAGGGTTGATTGTGGGTCTCGGGGGAGAGCTTCTGGTCTAGTAGTTGTTTCTAAAGTTTCGTTGTTGAGTGCGCTGTGTTCGAGGATTTATTACTACGTCTGGAGATTTTGATTGCAGTGTGTGTTTTAAGGGTGCGATCCAAGGGGTGAGCATCCCCTAACTATAATACGAACTCAACTTCAAAGTCGGTTTGCTGTAATCCTTTATTACGTTCTCTTTAATTCCATCTCTCTGTTCTCCATTCTATTTAGTGATGTTTCCTAGGTATATTCCAATTAGAGTGAACATAGATTATCGGTAGTATAGAGACGTCTTATTCTAATACAATCATTTTTTCTAGTACAATCGTCTTTTAGTACACTATATTCTACAAAGTATCGAAATCAACGGCTGACTAGAAATTTCTATACGACGTTTTTAGTTGTGCTAAAACTATATTGGGCTGCTCCAGGGACCGAGACATGATTTACGAGTCTTTGAAAAGAGTTTGCTCTCCGGTCCGCTTTGAAAGTTTTGTTCGAAAGGTATTCAATCTCGAAACTTGACTCTTTGGTACGCCTCGTGATCGTAACTCGTTGGCAATCGTATCTCGAGTGATCTAATGACTATACCGCGGATCTTCGTGCAAAATCAGAATTTGCTGCTTCGCTTGCAACAAATAGGAGTTAAGCGGAAATTGGGTTTCTCTTTTAATAGCATTAATCGGTTGAAAAGAGTATGACAGTATCTATAAATTCTTTCGTTTATGCTTTTCGGGTCAAGATTAGAAATTCTCGAGTGACTTTCCCTAAAGTTAATTAATATTCGACGGGGTTTGCATCGCAGTCGAACGAATCGAACTGGAACTCGATTCCCAGCGAGAAGTCTTCATAAAGTGTGAATTTCAGTGCTGTTCTAAACTTCTTCTCGCAAGTGCGCTAACTTCGGAGGCTAACTTTTTGATTAAACTAGTGATTCCGTCGAAGCATTATACACACAGTGTCCCAATAAAGTGCAAGACCGCAGCTGTGGATCAATGGTAACGGTATCGTGAAGCATTTTATTCCGAGTTGAAATTAGCCTGTTGTTTAATGAACACGCAGGTCTGAATTACTACTAACGTAATTTCTCGCGCACAATCCCGAGCCAAAGGTCACGACTTCTGCTGTCGTGGTAACGTGATTTCTCATAACAGCAGTCGTGACTTTTCATGACCCGAGAACAAAGGTCGCGATTTATCACGAGAAAACGAACCTTTAGACCCGTGCTGGAGGAGGTATAGCTAACCGAGAGCTGTAGTTAGCGATGTGCGAATGTGCGGAAGGAGAAAGAAACGTTTACACGTCGCTAACCTTTGCTTTCTTTCGTTAATACTGTATCTACCGTGTAGCGTCGCGACGGAAATTGCTCCTTTCGAACTGTTCCGCTTTAAATCAACTCGGACGGTAAAAGTAAGCTTTCATCCTCTGTCTAAATATATGTTCACGCATGGTGTGCATAAATTATTATAACGAAGGGAAAGCGGCTCCGGACAGCTTTTGCAAGTAACGGAAATTTCTTTTGCAAGTAATACAATTTTAAAATCGCACAGACAATTTTTGCTGTAAGATCTCAAGTCTCAGAATTAATTAAAAAAATTTCTGGTGGTGATTTTATAGTCATGAAAGGCAAAATAGGTTCAAACAAGGGTTGCTACCCTCAAGTGGTTCACGCGCATAGCGTGTAAAAATTATTATAGCGAAAGAAAAATGGCTTTGGCCAGCTTTTGTAAGTAACAGCAATTTTTTAATGTAAAATCTCAGGTCTCAGAAATAATTAAAAACTTCTGCTTGTACGAACTTTTAAACAATTTTGTAACATCAGTTTCTACTGTAAAAATTACGAAGTATCCTTTGACACTCGTGCCCCCAATAATCACTGGTGTACAAACCAGTCAAGGAACATTTTCAACCATTTTTTCTAACAAGTAAGAAAACTCTTCCCAACTTGAACAGTTAATAAACCGTCAGATGCAGCCGCGCTTCCACTGATTTTACGTAAATTACCTTCTCCGGGCGAGGCAGCGGAACTTCTCAAAAATATTACATCTCCAATTTGTTTTCACGTGAATGGGCAGTTCCGGTTCAGCCGAGAGTCGTCAAAGGTAGTTATCTTTGGAAGTTCGGGTAACAGTTAGCCTATCCTTGACTAGCAAAGGCGGTCTGACCTTCGAAGCGGGAGCTTCTTTCTCCTCGAGTTGACTTTCAGACGTCGGGGAGCCAGTCTCTCTCTCTCTTTCTCTCTCTCTTCTTCTCTTCTGAGCGTTCACCGAGGCGTGCAGACTCAAGCGGAGAATTTTCCCCAGTTCGAAGTTGGACTCCCCTTTTTTCGCAGTTTTATCAGTCGAAAGCTCTCTCACCTGCTTGCAGACTTTGCAAAATCCAAATCTGGCTCCACGTTCGAAAAAATTCCAAATGGAGTCCACTTCGACGAACCAGCGAGCCTGAAACGTGATTTTTTATTGTAATATATAAAATTATATAATTTTATTGTATAACATGAAATAGCAAAGCTGTATCTTATTGTTAGAGTGAACGAGGTACAAGTTTCCTCGCAAAAAGTAGCTATTTTACAGTCGAATAAAATACTCGTTAAAGGCAATTTTTATTATACGACATAAAATAGTGGATCTTTGTTTGTTCGGATCGTGCATGATTTTTATTTTAATGTGTCTTAGGGAAAATGAGGTACATGGCTTCTCGCAAAAAGTAGGTGATTTATGTTCGAATAAAATACTCATTAAAGCCGATTTTTACTACGTCACATAAAATAGTGTTTATTTGCTCAGATTTTACATAATTTTTATCACACAACGTATCTTATAGCAAACGAGGTTCATGGTTTCTTGCAAAAAGTAGCAATTTTCACTCGAGTCTCGTTTCCCAGTTTAATTTTTCTCGAAATTTAATACAATTTATCCGCAAGAAGAGCGCATTAACGTAGACATTACGCGAATTAAGAGAACAGAGTAATTACTTACTTTTTCTTTCGACTCCCGGTTGAATCTCGTGTTTCATGCTAACTTCTACTTTAATTTAATATAGCTGCTTCATAAGAAAAGCTGTTTAACATTTATACTGTACGAACACGAGAACAAAGTATGAAGCTAGTTTTATGTAAAACAGTCGGTTCAACGAAAATGTTCTGACTTCAGCTTTCATTTTAATCTAATATGATTCATGGTATAAGCTCTTCGATATATTCGGATGAACGTGGCAGAATATTCCGAGATACAAACGTTTTCTGGTATAAAGAAGTGTATCGATCATCGAAAGCGTCGGGCATAAAGTTCGGTCAGCGCTTCGAACAAACTCGTCAGATATTTCTTCGGCGAGTAGCTCGAAAACATTTCGGAAAGTAGCGTCTCAGGTGCAAGAAAGGATACTTTGGTGTCCGGGACCCGAAGAATCAGGCAATCTGAAAATGCACCGAGCCCATTCTACCGTCGATTGAAAGTGGTTTCTCAGCGAACGAGCTCCATCAGAGAGATTACTCATACGTCTGTGAGTCGCCGCGCCACTCGCGCCGGCCGCTTTTAATACCTTCTCAGGATCTTTCCTTCGAAAAAAAAACTCTGACTGCAGACTGCTGGCTATTAATCGAAAGACTTTCTGCTGATCCTTCATGCGAAAAACCCGCCCGAAAGAACTCTTGAAAGGAAGCGACTGAACGAGAACTTTTCTAAAAAATTATCCAACATTCCAGCTCGCACTATGTCATCTATTTTATTATTGTCAGAGATTTACAAATTTAGATTTTTAAATTTTAGCGTAAGAACAACTTTTAGTATTTTCTCTGCAATTCTGACCAATTGAAATGTTTTATCATGTAGGTCTAACTTTCAAAAAAAAGATCCATGTCGTACGGTCCAATATTAAAATAGTTATCACCTTTTTAAGAGTGTTCGAATATAAAATAATAAAATATAAGTAATTATTTTCGATAAATATTTAATAACTCCCAGTGTTGAAGGCGTAGTGACGTCACCGGATCGCCTCGCAAGCGAAAGCGATCCAAAGCTCGCGAGAGGATCGCTCATAAAATTCCCCGGAGGGTGGGAAGGGAGGCATTAGTTTCGCGGGTCGTCAGTAGCGCGTTCGCGAAACCTTGATCTCTTCGGGGGTGGTTTATTTCTAGATGGCAAAGGCAGCCGGGCCGAAAATAATCGCGGCTTTTCCGCGGTTGTCCTTCGACGCACTCTGGGAACCGGGTCAAGTGTGCTCTCGCGTCGCGATGACCTTCACGGCGGCAGCAGGATGCGGAATTCTTTCCGCACTGCGCACCCCGGGATCTCGACAGCGTTCCCATCGTGCTAGACGACAGTTGACTCGGGTTTCTCTTGACCTTTCTGCCCGCGGAATCTTCTGGCTCCCCTCTCTCTGTCTCTTTCTTTTCCTCTCGCCATCGTTTTCTGTCTTCCTCGGCCGTTTTCCGTCTCCCCGCCCCTCCAAGCAGTCCCGGCTGGCACGGAACAACTCGAGCTATCGACTGGCAACTTCCTGGACGCGGAGGCAACTTTTCTGTGTCGATTCCGCCGCCCCGCAACCTCCCCGCCCCGGCATCGACCCAATTTCTTCGCCTTTTTCACCCCCTTCCCTGCCCGATATCTCTGCGTGCCTAGCAAGCTGTTTTCCCCCGAGCTTTTGTTTCGACCCGGAATTTTCAGCCGGTCCAGGTGCGTTCCATCGAGTTCGACGACCACCACCCAGCCTCATCTGCGGAGGTCTCCCGGTTTCAGTAACATCGTTTCGCTGCTTTCTAGGGCGGAACTAAAGTATCTGGTCGGTCGTATAATCGCTTTCGCCGTGGGACACCGGCGGATGTTTGTTTCGCCGTTTATTACGCACGGTGGCACTGTAATCGCGGATTCCCCCCGAAAAATTGAGGCCAAAGTGCGGGATAAAGTTTTTTTCGTACGGGGCTCCGTTTTCGAATAAACATATTCCGAAAATTGGGCAAGTGAAATGCACAAGTTGGCTTTCGAAGTTTTTCCGCGTCGTTCCTTTCGTTAGAAACTGTGCGTAATCCAAACGAGACTGTGCCATGTAGCTCTCGTGTTACAGATGAATTATTTATTTATTTATTCCGCTAGGTATCCTAGCAATCGTAAAATGACTACGCTCGTCAAATTTTCCGTGACACTCTGCGTCGAAACTGCAGAATACATTTTTCGCCTACGTTGCTCCGTTTCCGAGAGAAATTCACGCACGTATCGAACACTTGAATCTCAACTGATGTCTCAACTGTGTTCAAGCTCGAATTTCTCGGGAACGAAGCCTCGTAGGCGAAAAATATTTCTACAATTCCGACTCAGTTTCTCACAAGGAATCATATTTTGCTGGCCTCATCCCGAACGGAAAATTTTCACATTCAAAGTTGCATATACGCTACTGTGCAAAAGAAAGAAGCACCCAGTATAATTATGAGATATAATGACAAACAATAAGTTTGTGTAGAAATTGTATTCTACAATGATTGATTTATTGCATTTAAAGTATTAGATAATCCGCAACAACACATATTCTTCGAACTATTCAATTAAACAGCGGAATCCTTTTCCAAACTTACTGTATTCTTATTTGATTTTGTACACTTTTCTATTAAATATGGCCGGGTGCTTCTTTCTTGTGCACAGTAGTGTATAAAAAATATTTAAAATATTCCAATAAAGAAGATTCATGTTCCAACAGAGTTTGCTGTTCTTTGTTGCTCCAGGACTTCCGGTGTGCGATATTATTGCTCTGGCCGCGTTTATACGGCTCGAAATTGCACGTATCGCGTCGACGTTCACGTTTTGTAATTTTTATCGGACGGTCCGCGTTAACGAGGTCCGATTCGAAACGAAAGATCAGAACAATGCGAATAGAATGTGACGATAACGGTGATTAAAGGTTTTAATAGCGTTCCCGTGCGAGAGCGACTCCGCAAACGGGATATTTACCGGTTTCTATGAAGCTAGTGTGCACGGTCTCTGTCTCGTTGGAACACCACTCGCAACAAATTACACCGGCAACAACGCTCGGAATATTCGAAATTAATGCCGCTTTTGCGCATGAAACGGGAAAAACGGCTCCGGGACGGTACGCGCGATGCGACGTGCCGGCGATTCGAATTTTCGATTGACAAGTCCAATTCGAACTCCATCGATCCGCCGTGCATTCACACATTTTTATTTAAATTTCTGCCTTGTCCGGTTTTGAACTTGTTGCGATCGGAATTCCAATTCGAACTCCGAACTTTGACGTGCCAATTTGCATTTATATTCGAGCTTTATTGCAGCGGGCTCTCGACATAAACGCGACCCGCCAATTATCATTTCAATTTTTCCCTCATGAAATTTCGATCCTGACCAAACTCGCTAAGTGCATCGGAGAAATGAATTTTTGCGCCCGGGAAATACTGGAAAAATGTATGACGCTACGATCAAATATTCGTAAGCATATATATGCTTACTTGATAAAAAGAGCTGATTCAGTTTTTCTAAAATATTTATCTTTTCGCTCGGAAATTTCGAACGACTAGTTGAGAAATTCATTTTTTCGCGAAAAAATATTAATTAGGTTCAAATATAATATTGAAATAGTCCCTTAGAAAACTAATAGGATTCCTGCGTAAATTAATCAGCGTTACGCTCGCATATCCAGCGTCGCTCTGTCGCTGTATTTGCTTAAATATTGATACTCCGGGAAATTAACTTTGGAAAACTCACGTTCAAAGATCAAATTTCAGGCCCGGAAAAATATTTCTATGCTCGGATACGATATTCGGAGGATCCCGTGTTAGCCAAGAAGGGTAACGAGAGTCTTTCGTAAACCAATTAGCGCCGGGAACCCGAATTCGCAGGCTTCGCAACTGGCGGAAAGACGCGGGAGGGTAATCTCGTCCCGCAAACAAGAAAACAATCGCGCGAATGCGCGTAGACCGTCTCGCTTTCATCCGTGGCTTGTAAATATTTACGGAATAGCGTAATAACCGGGTCTGTCGCGAAAAATTCCGCTTCTCTCTGTTCGTGACACGTCTCTGCCTTATCGTTCTGTCCATGTTTGCAACAAAATGTTAAAATTTTCGAAAGAGTAGAGATAGATCGATAAAATTTTTTTAAATGAAAGCTGAAATATCGTGGAATATGGAAAAATACGTAGAACGAATGACGAATAGGTTTTGGCGTTGGAAAATTGTCGACAATTAATGCTTCGGTCAAATTCAATAATTTTTTTCGTGGTCGAAACTTGTTGAGTGATTTTTATTCCTATTTTTCTCACACTATGCAATGTTTTACCTGTTGTTTAAAAAACATTTCATCGAGCCGTCTTGATTCCGTAGTATGTTCTACGATTGAGAAGTAAGCCTGCCTGGACCTCGAAAGTATTTATCGAAATTAATCTTTCATAAAAAGACTTCAGTCAACTTGAATAACTTTTCCTTCTTATTTCTCTCTCATTCTGAGATGTTTCAGCTTGAATTTAAGAGAAGTTTCGAGGCTCGATCTTGATTCTATCGAAGCCTCTACGATTTCGTGGCACAAATGACCGAATGTCCCCATCGGCCACTCGACAGTCGTTGATCAAAAGGGAATTTCTCGTGGAGAGCCGTTCTTTGAGCTGCTGGCTCCTTCGAGATCGTCCCGGCGGGGTTGTCTTTGACAATAATCACCTCGAGATCGCGGCACCTGAACGTTTTCGAGCTCATGCTTCTCTGGAAGCCATACTCCACCTTTGTTCGCCGCCTCCGATCGCTTCTCGATGGCTGGTCCTCGACGCGCGCCATTTTGGAACACTTTGACTTGGGAACTATGCGATTCCGATCGTCCTTGTTCGATTCTATGATTTCCGGAACGAATTTATGCAGTTTGACGTTAACACGTTCAGCGTCGTGATCGTTCGTCCAGATTTTCATTCAAACTCTCCCTCTAACAATAAATATATGCAGCAAATAGAAATGTATTTGTTCCGCTAACAATTCTAACGAGATCAAAATCACATACACTTGTTTCGCTCGAAATTCAATTTTCAAAATCGATTCCAGAAATATGCGAAGACCCCCAATCAATTTCTACGAATTTTTGTATTCGTACAAATTTCTCCTTGTTCTTTTACTCGCTGCACTTTCAAATTCGATTTTCTCGGAACCACCGCGTCGAACAAAAGGATATTATTCCTTCACTTTGACTGGTTACTGAACATATGTATAATCACCACGCTTGTACTGTGAATTCGGAAAGTGGCCGTATAAATTCATTGGCAACCATATACGCTCACATAAATTGATTCGAGCATATCGCGACCGACAAATCGTCGCGTGAGAGCGCAGTTTCTCGAGTTGCGACGCTAAAGTCGGCCATAAAACGGGTTACGCGGAGGAGAGTCTCATCAGTCAAGGTTACAGCCCCGTATAAAAATGAGAGGGGAAACAGCTGGCCGCGATAAACAAGAGAATTCCCGTGGAAATAAGATAATAATAAAAGAGAAGTAGAGAGCGGCACTGGTTTCAAAGAAAATTTCGACGAACCCGTCGTCGTCGCCGGGATTGCTGGGACCGTAAAAACGTAAAAACGCGGCGAGAGGGATGATTGCGCCGTAAAAAGGGAATCCGAGAAAGAATGGCAGCCTTCGCCGGTATGAAAAGGAGCTTCGACGAGATTCGTCGACGTCCGAGGACGTCTACGTCGACGCTCACTCTTTTCCCTACGAACGACCGACCCCTCTCGAGAAACTGCAATCCCTCCCTGTTCTTGTTTACGGTATTTCGCATGCTCGGGGACGAACGACGACCCCTCGGACGTCCTTTGTTATTTTTGTTATACATGGGCGATCTGTACATCGGATATCTGCGTTCTTCAGGCGACGAAATCCTCTTCGGCTAATTTTCTGCGGTTTCCGCACGATCCTATAGCAAATATTTACGACATTCTTAACCGGTTTTGTTCTTTTTCTAAATATACCTTTTTATTAATATAAATTTTTAACTTTGTTCTTTTTTCAAATATGTCTTTTATATTTTACTGTTGAAAACAGTTTCAAATTCTTTACAGAAAGAGCATTCATTCACATTTAAAAAACTTCTGTGGTATTTTCATTTTATCAACGCTATGGATGAAACGCTGTAGAACATTATGTTCAATTTAAAGAATTCCATAAAGGTTTCATCAATGCGAATGATTACTGTTTTCTTTTACGAAGAATTGCAAGCTCCATCGATCGGTGCATTTGAAAATTTGATTCGAGGGAAATACAGTGAAATGGTACGCATTCGATGAAAAATTGAGGAAATCCAAGTTTAGAAGCACTCGACACTCTCCAACTGGAGGCCAAAGCAGAACCTCGACTCTCCTCCTTGACCCATTCGGCAATTGAACCTCCTCAGCGCCGTGGACGTGTAAATTCGTCCAGGAATTGACGTACTGCAACCGCTGGACGCCATTTCGCGCGTCCGCAGAATTTCGGCACTGCCTCGGGCTGGATTATTGTATTATGAATGGACCGTGGTCGTTCATGGCGATTCACGGTTTCAATTATCAATATCTGAATGTAGATAATAGTTCACAAATTTACTGTTGCTTTATTCCGCTTTGTTAGAGCATTTTATTGCCTCCAAGATTCACAAATTCTTTACCTTTGTACCATTTTAAATGTTGAAAATTTCTACTCCTTTGTTTTATTCCGTTGAAATATTGTTTCATTTTATTGAAAAGTTTGGCTGTTCTGGTACTAAGAAAATTCTACTTTCTTCTTATTTTGTCAACGTATTCTGTTTTTCTGTGATCCGTAAATTCTGTTGTGCTATTCCGTTTTATTGTTCTAGAATTTGTAAATTTATTGATTTCATTTTGTTGAAACGTTTGACTGTTGCTAGAATTCGGCGAAAAGAGGGAAGGAAATTATTGTGCACGACGTAATGGCGATCGCGAAGGACGCGTCGATCATTCCTCATGGTAGATCGTGAGTTTCCGGCGCGCGAGAAAATTTGAAAAGTGTCGGGCCATCCGTGAAAGTTGCGTTGCAAGCGATGACGTTGTGCCATGTGTTGTTGTGACGTGTTCAACAGCAAACGTGTTGTTCCCGGAAACGTGGATCCTGGATCCGGAATCATCGTTGGTGAGTTTAATTTTGACACTAATTTTATCCTCACTCTCTATCCAGCAAACTTCTCAATAAAAAATATTCACTCATTAACACTATCTGCCACTGTTCCGTACACGGTGTGTACAAATTCGAAAATTTTGTCCACCATCTATTTTTCAAATTTTTGTCAAAAAAAAGTATTTTTCCCTAGTCAATTGAAGGCCAAAAGAGATCCCAGTATTTTTTAAAAACCAATCCTTCCATTTGTTCCATTTGTTAACTAATCCTGAATTTACTCGTGTTCCATGTTTACGTGGTTCTTTTATAATTTGTTTTCCTTTTTGTTCCGTCGAAATTTAGTCCGATGAATTGTTAAAAAATGTAATACGAGAGAAAACAATAACATTCTTCACATAAATTGGGTCGGAAAAGCTGGGACGACCGGATACAACAATAACGATATTTAAATCAAATAAAAACGATTAAAGATTGAGTGCGAATTGAAAAATCACCTTTCGGAAGTATTATCGACAAAACATTAAATCCTCGCAGCCGTGGATTAAAAAACAACACAACAAAACCAACCCCGAAAAAGGAATCAGTAATAAGTTATATTGAAATAATTGCTCGAACAATACCACACATACATTCAATTTTATTCGTTGGCCGTCTCCCTGTTTGCGAGACAGCAACTGGAAATAAATTAGAGAAGAGCGTTAATCCGCAGGTACATTGCGAAGCGCGAACAGTGGTCGTTTAAAATTAATTTGCTAGAGCTCACAGCGCATAAATAATTATCGTGAGATAAAATAATTGCGCGAGATGTACACACGTGAAACTCGGCACGGACCTGCAGCACATAGTCTGAACCATTAATTCAGTGTTCAATTTTTCGTCCGATAAATATCTCTCTAATAATTATAAATGAACCGGTGTGTTAAAGCCAAACTTTCGGATTCCGAAATTGGCGATGTTGAATCGAAAGTGCGCCGCGTACAAGATAAATATACAGCACCGTTTCCATTCCATTTCGCTCACACGGAGAGAGAGTAGGAGCCAAAGGCGTTGCCAAATCGAGTTAGAGCCAAGTTAAATCAACTTCTGCTGGAGAATTAAGCTGGGGATCGTTTACATTTTCATCTTCTCGTCCTTGCTCGTTAACCCCGGCGACGTACACACCTCCATTAAAATTATCAGCGTGTACGAAATCTCTGATCTTCTTAAACAACGAATATATCGCAATGGCAGTGACACAACTCGAAAAATAACATTTTGAGGTTAGAACTTGCAACAGTGATCGTTCTTTAATTCCTAATGGTACTGCTAGAGGGCAGTTATGCCAGTTTTCTTTTTGATATGTTCATACATACATATTTGTCTAATTAGACCATATATTATAGACCCGGCTTCAGCCAACATGCTGTGTCCCAAGATTACTTCATGTGCCAGATGACATCTCATTCTGTATCAATATTTATCGAAACTGTAACTATGATATATATTTTATATTATAATAAGTAATGCTAACTCTTTTTGTCTATTATAATTTGGAAAAAGTTAAATTTTAATGTAGATGTTGATAGTATGGAATCTGTATTAATTTTCTCACAATTTTCTTGATTAAAAAAGGGAATAGTGAGAACAATATATGTATATGCGATACTAAGTATAAAATACTTACTTGTGAAAAGATATTTTTGTATCACGGTTTTTTCGTTCGTTACAATTCTTTGTGCAACAACTTGTATACCTCGCTTTTATATTGCCACTCACCATTTTGAATTATCTTGTACGTCAGTTGTGGGCACCAGGTACTTTGCTATCTTGGAACACTGCGTCCTATGCCGCGTCTATAATTATATATGGTCTAAGATATTTGTAATGACAATAACAGTGTCACTTTAGAGTTGACGGAGACATCGTATCATTTTATAATGCCTAAACAAATTGACGTCCAAAAGTATTTTTCCATTATTCAAAATATTGTATGAGGTATTATATCAATTTCATATCCATAAAATGAATCAATCATATATAGAGTGGAATTATTCTAGGTCGGAGGAAATGTTTAATTTTCGAGTTCGAATATTGAATTTATTCACGATGCTCCTGAAATCTCGTGGAAAATTATAGGATTTATATGAAAAATCGGTTCATTGTGCAATTATATTCGTAACTCTTCATTTTTATCGCGCTTGGTTACTGTCACTCTGAATTCTACCATTTTTCTTGGTTTTAAATTGTTCCCTTCAAAATTACGCCATCTTATGCCGGGAAAGTGCGCGCGGAAGCGTATGTATTGAAATAATACGATGTGGGAGTATCGAGAAACAACATCAAATAATAAGTTCGTAATAATGTCTTTGATGTATAATGATTAGACTACGGATCTTTATGCATTATAAAAATGCATCGATTACGAGAAAGTGGAACCATATAGAAGTTTCTGTTTTTCTGTTAGCGATTACAGTTCGCCATGTATTAGTTTGAAAGTCGTGTCACGCCGTTAGTTCACGTCTTCTGCCGCACCACCTACAGCGCCGTCGGGGACCATTGCTGGTCCCGTAGGTTTTGTTCTTTCCTGTTCTGATCGTCAGCTATTTGCATCGCCGTCTGTTCGCATTTCGAAACCTCCATACGTATCCTAACATTTTCTTTAATCATCTGGTAAGTTGAAAATAGTGTATTAACATTTTCAAATTCTTTTAATACCTTGACCATCTCAAATAGCTTATTAGCTCGTTTATGCATTTATGATTGAAATGGACACAGGAAACTAAAAATAGTATGAAAAATTGAAGAAAATTCACAACAATGTTTATTTATTATTTTCAGCATACTAAAGAAACAAATTTCTATCTGGGTCCTGTTTTTTACGAAGAAGATGTTTATTTTGCATAAATATCTGCAGTCTAGCGATTAATTGTAAATCTAACATTATCGCGCATTATCTGAAATAATTTGTCCACGAAATCGAAAAGAACCAAGACAATCGACACAGTGATTCTTTTCTTATTTGTGCAGATGTGCCCCAATTCGTCTGGTAAAATTCTCCGCTCTGTTTCATTGAATTTTTCGCATTCCTCGTCCCTGGCAACGATCCTCAATTGCTCCAAGGCTGTTTGCACGCCAGGTGACCGCGAATTCGGATGGAAAATTAATTTATGCTCAAAGAGAACGCTGAGACCACAAAGCAGATCTTCCTTACGATTTCTTCAACGCTTTCTACCCTGACGATTCTAATTTCTGGTCGGGAAAACTCGGTTTTTGGGAGATAGCGCGGTCGCTTTGAGAAATTTTGGCGACTCGGTAATGATTCAGGCGAAAATGCTTATTAATTATGCTGCTGGAACCTCCGGAGAGGGAATTTGGGAAACCGGGTTTTACGGCTTATGGCGTGTTTGAGGTTCGAGCGTTCAGTTGGAAACGTCGAATTTAAAGAGTAAGTCTAAATTGTTGAATTTTAATCTATGCATTTGGTACTTTGAAGTTTAACCTCTGCATTTCTATTTTAGAATTCGAATGTCTGTATTTACGTCTTGGAATTCGAATGTCTGTATTTAAATCTTCGAATTCGAATCAGAGTCATTTCTTTCGAATATTTGAATATGTCAATCTCGGGTCATAGCAGCCAACCTCAGTATTATATTCGAACGACGGAAATAGACGCACATATGTTTAAAGTTCGAGACATTAAGATGATCGATAGGGTATATTTTTCGTATCGCAAAGTTGATAGGTTTACCCATCGGAGCCGGTGGAATGATACGGCTAATTATAACGTTAATATTTGAACGAGCGTAGCCGAAAGCGGTTAGTAGCGAAGTATAATCGGATTCCGCGAGTCGCGATAGAATTTTTAATATTATGAGAGATGGGAGTTAATAACGTCGCTAAATAACTGTCGGCGGGTTGGAGGGAGCCACGACAGTCGACTGTCGAGGATGATATCCGCCTGTGGAAGCTGATTCTGCTACGATTCAAAGGGAAACACACGCTCCACTACAATTTCGCGAATTTATTTCAACGGCGTCCGCGCTTCGTGGCTGCATTCTGCGAGCTATCTCGATCTCCATTCCGGTTGCATCCGAAACGTTCCGATATTAAAAATACCCGTACCGCGGGGGGAATAGGGAATGAAGCTAAGTAGGTGGCGCACGATGTTTCCGACGCGGTTTAAGCTTAAAGCTGCGAGTTCACGAGCACACGCCAACAGAGAGCAGGTAGAACAGAGATGAGAAAGAAAGAGAGATAGAAACAGGAGAGAGAGAAAGAGAGAGAGCTTGCAAAACGCGCGAGCACCAGTTACCGGGAACACGGATCGGCTTTAAAGGGAATACGACCGCGGGAAATGGGGGCTGACTGTTGCAGTATGCACCCGGATATTCGGTATTAATTTTCGCAATGAAATTCTTGCTGCAGCCACGGAATCCGCGAGCCGCGAAACTTTTCCGACAGGATATACTGCGTTTCGGGTCGTTGTGTCGCCCCGTGCGCCGAGACTCGAATCCTGAATTTCAACTATTCCTACACCTGCCTTCCTTTTTTCCCCGGGTGGTGTGCCGGGAAATTGAACTCGTGGCACTTCGTCTGAAGGAGATTGGAATGCTACAGCTTGCATTTTCGAGTTTAAGGCGGTGTTTCTTTCGGAGTCTCAATCTAATCGTTTGAATACAGACACGTTCTAATTCGAAAATTTCAATACAGTGTTTCCAATTCAAAGATTTCGGTATAGAGGTTCCAATTAAAGACGGATGAACATGTTCTCATTCAAGGATTCAACTACAATGTCCTAATTGACGGATTTAAATACAGAGTTTCTCATTCAGAGGTTCGTACGTAAAGGATTCGCATACAGAGACATGGTTCCACTTAAAAAATTCGAACAAAATGGCTCCCACTCGAAGATTCGAATGCAGAAAATTAAATTCGAAAATTGAAATACACACATTCAAATTCAACGATTTGATTACAGCTTCAAATTCGCCGCTTCTAATTCGCACAGCTCCCAAAGTCAGGTCGCAGCCTTGCAATTTCATGCTCTTCGAAGACACTCTCTCCACACCATGAATTTCTACGAGCAAATAGATTACAAATTCCCCTAGGCCCTGAGCGGATTACGGTTCAAGGCCATCCAGTCAGCTCGTTACCGGCGAAACAAGCTCGTAAAGGTCGAGCAATCGAGAGACACGATTCTTTTGTCACTCGTTCCGTGACTTTGGTGCTGTATGAGTCGGGACGGTCTCGATCGGTTCGAGGGTCAATCGTAAAAGTTTTACGCGTGGTCCACGGGGGTTGGAAGCGTTTCCCCATTGGGGGAACGTCCCACGGGGATGCGGAACGTCCTGGGCTGATAAGCGGAGGCTGGCTGGACCTGGGTTGTTTTCGGTTTTCCGGGAATTTACGGCGATCGGGCCCGAGTCATTTTCGAGTCTCTCCCTCCTGCGGGACGAGAGCCTGCTCGTAAATTGGCCCGCCCCTGGGACCAGCCTCTCGAATTTCTGCTTACCAACGCCCCTCCACCTGTCCACCTCCGGACACCTTATCGAATTTCCTTTCTTTCCCGCGACACTCGAAGGAATTTCATTACCCTCGGTTGCCTGCCTGCCAGCCCGCTTAGTTTTTCCACGGGAAAATTTCTCGCCTTGTTTATCGAGTCCCCGGAGCGTTACTACTTTCCTTTTTCCACGAGACTCCCTCGGTCCGACCGGCTCCGAATGAATTTATTGGACGGAACAGTCTGTCCGGAGTGTCCTCGGCTAGTTTGAAAAATCGGCAACAGCGTGCTTTTGAGAAAACTGCGGAAGTTTAGCCGCTGCTCGAAATCGCTGCTGGAGTTCCGTCGAGAACATGGTTTCGGATTTATGGCGATATTTTGGGAATGTATTTTGAGTTGAAAAAAATATTGTGTTCTCTTAAAAGTGTGATCTATGGGTCTGCAAAGTTTGGAATCGATGGGTTCAATACCTTCGAGTAAAAAAATTCCTGAAAGTTCCTGAAAATTCTCTTTTGTCTTTTCTACTGCTTTTATATTTTAAATTGTTACCTTCGCTAATTTATCGATGCTCAGCATAGCTATAGTGTGTCTTTATGGGTTGTTCAATATCCCTATCGCGATCTCGTTCGTTAATAGTCTAACATGCGACGCGTGTCTCTTGGCGTCGGCGGGAACGTCGATTTTCCGGCGTGCAAACAGACGGACACCAGAATAGACGCGACGGCGCATTGGCTGGCCCGGGAATATATCGCATGTTTAATTCAGCTTTAATCTACTCGGTTCGGTATAAATCATTAACGACTGTAGATTCGATTCAAACATTTAACCATGCACGGATATTTAATCGCAATTATCGCTGGGTCCCCGAACGCGCATATTCTCTCGTCGCCGATCCTATACATATGTAGAATTTACGATACCGATTCGCCATGTAAGTGCACCCTGTGTGAATATTAACGTCGATAAAATGGCAGAGACTGAATACTGTTGACAACATGTTTTGGTATTCACAGATCGTTCTCTATCCTATTTATTTTCTGTTTTGCAGAGAGTGGTTCATGTTCCTGGAGCCTCTGATCGATCGTTTGCGCGCGGTTCCGCGATCGAGACAGGAGTATCGGTGATCGTGAAGTTTCGATATTGTTCCTCGACCGTGGGTGCGACCGTGATCGATTAAATATCGATCGGAGAAAAGTGTGCTCGAGCGGAGAACGGTGCTAGTCCTCGGCATGAAGGGTGAGTCTTCTAAAATTGTGTTCCTTCACTCCATTTCACGTTCTGTTATCTCTCAAATTTTTCATTTCAAACGAAAATCATTTACTGAATCTAGAAAGCCTAGAAAGATTTTCGCTCGATCGTCTCGACGGTAACAACGGGCCAAGCGTGCGAACTCGGTAGACTCGAGTTTGCAAAATTCTTGAACGCGCGAGCAATTTCGCCAGACTGTATAAGTATTCAAATGCATGCAGGACGGACCGCGTTAGCTATATTTTCGCGCGAATCGTCGGGTGTTGTCGGCCAGGTCGGCGTCGCAACAGTCGCCTAAACTTCGCCGCGACGAAACTCTTAATGCGCCGGTAAATTTGAATTTTAACGTCGGCCCAAATTGACTGAGTTACGGCGCGGGGCGAGGATGGCGGACGGTCCGTGGCCATTCAAACCGGAAGTTGCGGCCGCGTTGCCGAAATTGAAAATGCAAATCGAGGGACGAAAGTTTCGCAGGTAAAGGCTACGTTGCTGCGGGGACAACGAGCGCGCAGGTAAAATCGCGCCCGGGCAACGGTGAAAATTTCCGGAATCTCTGGCGAATGATAGCGGACGGTTTCCGGTCCGTCGTAACAGCTGTTTTGCATAACCTAATTAGTCGGCGAGCCGCACGCGTCGGCCGGAATTCAAATTGTCTGCCTAGCTGAACAGAGACCGTCCGGATCCGTTCTGCGGCGACCTTCGATCCGACTTTCGATCCGACCTTCGATTCGACCTTCGACCCAGGTGACACGGTATCGATCCTCTCGAAAACTGAGGGAAAGTAAAAGTAGTTCTCCTTTCGCTAGAAATTATTTAGTCATCCCATAAGTTCGTGCCGTTTTTAAACATACCTTTAAGTTTGTTTTCGGTATTTTCAGAACATCTAAACATCTCCTCAACCGATAAACTTGGTGATTTCTGTACAAGGTCTCGAATTTTATTTCCGTTTGTTTAACGAGGACGCTCGGAACGATCCTCGTCTTCTAAACAAAAATTCTCACCTTTAAAACGTTGAAACCACTTCCTACAGGTACGAGATGAAAGCGCACTGTCTCCGTAAACAGAACATCTGTTGTTCGTGGCGATTGTTACTCTCAACTTCTTTTCCGAAATTCATGTAATGGTAGGTGGAAATTCCGGAAACGGATACGCATTTCGCTTACTATTTTTCACTATCTTATACCCTATTTCGCAATCTTATACTCTCGAAAACATTCTCTAGAGTTTAGACTGTTCCCGAACAGCTGCGCTTAAGAGCATTGGTCCCTTATCGCTGGAAAGTTTATAAATCGACGCGTACAACGTATACGCAACAGTCGGCACGAACTCATGGGATGACCTAATACTTTCTTCCAATTAAAATACGCGTCTGGTCGCGACGACGATCGAAAGCGGAGGATTCACATTTCTTTGGTGAAACGTCCATGTTCAAGCTACTGTAACTTTGTTTCAAAAAATCGTAGAATACTCTATTTAGGCTTGTTTTACAGGGCGACGCCTCTACTTTTACCACAGCTAAGTGACATTAAAGGATCTACATAGCGTTTCTAGACAGAAAAGATTAAAAATTAAATTTTCTTTTGCTACAGCGGATATTCGAACACACGTGCCCGGTGTCATAGTACTTCATAATTCTCTCGAAAGCATTTAAGGACCCAGTTGTACGGAGACTAGCTAAAATAAGGTCTGAAAATATAATTTCAGATTTTTTCACGGAGGGGATGAATACGTTCCCGGTTGAAAAAGGTCGAACAAAGTGAAATATCGAGGAGAGCGAAGTCGAGAACTAGTATCGAGGGCTCGTTTGCCTTCGGCGCGAGGAAAAACAGAAAAAGTCAGGCTCGAGGTGAATTTCCGCGGGAATAACCGGCAAGTGTCGATGGTGGAGAGTGCCGGAAGTGCGAAGACGAAGTTCACGCTTCCTCGAGTGCTTAACATCGGATACTCTCGTCTCTCGAGTGGGCTTTCCAGTTATTAACAAAGAGTCCCGGTCGAAGTTACGCAATAATTACCGGCGCGGTTTGCGCCGCGAAACTTTTCAACCGGCGCGCGCCTCTTCTTCAACTTCTCTGAATTCTGTCTCTCTCTCTCTCTCTCTCTCTCTCTCTCTCTCTCTCTCTCTCTCTTTCCGTTTCTCTCTCTGTTTCTCGTCGTGCGAACTTTGCTGGCTAAATCCCACGAGAAACCAGGGCTGGACAATTTGTCGCGCGAGGCTCGCCGACAATTCAGCATTCGGACAAGAAAATCGCTTGCCAACCACGTTTGCTCCAAATGTGTCTTAAAAATTTAATAATAATCTGTCTTTATTCAATACTCTATTTTAATCTTTTCGATGCAAAATGTCAAGAATTATTCATTTCATTTAAAAAATTTCTCTGTCCCCTGTACGATTCGTACGAGCGAAGGAAATAGTAACATTCTTTAACGCTTTATTTCTTTAAATACTAAAATGTTGACGAGCTACAAGAAGTTCAAGGCTAAACAAATAAAAATAAATAAAGGAAGAATAGTACAAGAAAAATATTTTCGATATCATGTGAATCGTGTAAAATTTCTACGAGGTTAAAATGTATATTTTCTCACTCATGTGATCACCATTTCAAATGTTATGTTCGCAGCGTACATTTTCTACTTTACGCAATTTCTGCATAAAATTTCCTCACCAGCGAAGAAACGTATTACATAAGAAATTCTTCCCATTACGGATCGTTCGGATAAGTATTTGGAAAGTATCAAGAGTACTTCGAGGGTCGTTCGGCGCCATTGCGGAAATCTCGGTGGAAAAGCGGTGGCGTTTCACGATCACCGAAGTTGCTATCGATATGATTTTACGGGGTGAATTTCCGAGCGTGTGACTTTATCGGTGCAGTCACGGGGACTAGTTCGGCACCAGTTCGGACATCGAACTTTCGGATAATCGCGTTAGAACGCCCCGGGCTACTTGGCGCTGCCGGCTAATCCGCCTCCCGATGATCTCTAACCCGCTGTCCTCTCAGAAAGATCGAACCTGACGTTTGAGAGAGTGGGCCGGAAGCTGCTTCGATACGGCCCGGCTAAATAAGATCGATTAATTAACGCGGCCGGATTAATTAGCGAACGAACATCGTGCAGAATAATTCCGTGTCTTGACTTGTCGGCTCGTTCGGACCTAAGTCACCGATTCATCGTATCGATCGATCCTTATAATCGTAGAGAAATGGAAATTAAATTGATGCCCTCCTTTATCCGAGGATTATGGCGCATTGAAAAATTAATGCCGTCGTTTATGAAGTCGACTAGCATTTTTCTTCATTCGAGGTTCTTCAATGGAAATCCTGCAGTGACATAATACTTTTTCCAAATAAAACCAGCGGGGCGATAACAATTTATCACGCAAACGAGACCCCGATTCTCTTAATTTGAATTCCAAATAAAATCGACGCTCAGGATATTCCCATGCATTTATTTAATGCCGGCCTCTGCTATAAATTGTAATTTTTCTCTCGGAACTGTACAAATGGATTTAACATCAACGCGTACATCGCACAGAGAATTGATTTTTCGACAGGAATCGAACGTCGACTGTGATCGAACGTAAGCGCAACGGTGAAAGCTTAGACTGGTTAAACAGATCAATTTTCTGCAAATTAACAATACATAACGGCGGGGTGTGTAGTTAATAGCGCGTCGGTGCAGCCGTCGTTGCTGTCAGAAACAGAAAATGTCGCCGGATCGATCGGTCCATGAGCATATGTCAATTTTCAATCATTCGCGAATTACACGAAGCCGCGGACGACGATCTATCGCTTGTTCCATTTACAGGAGCCGTGTCGCGGATCGATAGGCCCCGGTGAAAATCCCGGTTTCGCCTGATGCGTGGCCGGTCCCGGTAAATATACTGGATCGATCGTTATCGGCCCGCGACAAACCCGGCTCGCAACGACCGGCTTGTGTGCACTGCCCACAGAAACTTTCCGGACGCTTAAACGCTTCCAACACGATTTATTATCGAGTCTTGTGCACATTCGGGGTATCTGCTGGATCGTTGTACGGGCGATAAAATTGGACCCAAGGTGGCGTTGCAGTACTGAAGCATTGGTGCTTGAAAATTAATTTTTGATTAAATACCGAGCTTTTCTATTTGTTTGGCTGCGAGGACGACCTGTATTCTGCTTGTCCGATCACTGGACTGCGGATCTTGATGCATTTATAGGAAAATTGAGTAGATGAAATTCAAAATTGTTGGAAAATATTCAGAATTGAAGATGTCATGTATGATTTTTCCTCTATTAAAATCGTTAAGGGAAGAAATAACATTCTGTTTGGTTTCTATTTCTTGATGTCGATGCCGACAATTTTTACTTTGCATCAAGATCCGCAGTCTACTGATCACTAGATTGAGCATTTTGTGCATTTATCGCAAACTCCAGTTGGTGCAGTTTAGAACAGTGAAGAAATTAAAACGAACGTCGATGAATTATTTTCAATTTATTCAGATCATTAAAGGGGCAAAAAATAAATTTTAATCTGTCTTCTACTTTTTGAAATTGATCCGCAGTCTACTGGTCACATATATTAATTTATTTGTACTATTTGTACTATTTGTCTGATCACACAAAACTTACATCACTTGTCTGATCATAGTCGGTGCCTTACTATACCTCTTTCTACTTGCCTTGTAGATTATACATATTTTACTGGTATCGCCACTGACAGCATTCTTAATCCACTTCTCTGACCACGGTACCTAATCTACTTACCTAACCACAGACAAACGACCTACTCAACTTATCTGATTATACAACAACTCTACCGCATTTACACGACCACAAATAACTATTGTAATCCACTTAATTGAACACAAACTGTGTCCACGGCACATGTCTGACTGTTGCTGTACTCACACTACATGCTAATTCACAAACATTCTACTCTTGTATAAATAATAAGTAGTCAGAATAACTTTGTGCAACATAAATATTTTCTACCTGAATTCCAACTAACTGGAGTGAAATAGAAATTGATTTTCCAATGTTTGTATTTTATTAAATTACTCATTTCTGTCATAAATTAAAAATCTGCTGTCTAATCGTAATCTGTGCTACTTGTTCTGCTATACAGGGTGTTTCAAAATTCCTTCAACATCCGGAAATAGGAGGTTCCTGAGATCATTTTAAGCAACATTTCCCTTTGCAAAAATTCGCTTCACTATTCGCTAGTCTGACCCAAAAGTAAATCGTTACTGCATGTCCGAACGAAACCTGTACTCGTACTACTTATCCGAGTACGACGGGCCACTTATCGACTTATAAACTGTCCCTGTCCACCTGGTCCAACCAAAAACAGCCTTTCCAATCCACAGACAGTCCCCAATCCACTTGTCTGACCAAAGACCCACTCCACGGCACTTGTCAGACTAAAAGCTGACTCGTTCTACTTGTCCAAGCTAAGTCACCGGGAAAAAAGGAGAAAAGAAGAAAAAGCACGAGAAGTACGAGAAGAGGGGAATAATGAGGGAAAGGGGGAAGTGGGAGACAAGATGAAAGAAGGGAAATATTGCTGGGGTGGGGTGGGTGACGAAGGGTGGGAAAGGGAAGAGAAATTTATGCTGTGCGCGCTACCGAAGTTGTCCGCGTCGGCTCCTCTCGCGCGGATTCCCCGAAGAGTTTTCGAATTCATTAGACGCGACGAAATTATTCGCTTAATAAGCGGCCGGGGCTTGAAAGCTTGAAAGCTTCGGACAGAAGCGACGGGTCTCGAGGATCGGGTCTGGGGTTGTACGCGCGTGTCTGCGATCGTAGAATTTAATATTTATGATTCCCGGCTGTCCCGGGGGAGCTTTAGCGGCGCGTGAACGCGCGACGGGGGGAAATTCGAGTGCTTACCTCGGGAACGGAGATAGAGAGCGAGAGGAGACGTTGAGGGGGTGCGGGGTGGAGATTGGAGAACAGGCGGAATCTCGGCCTACGAAGTTTGTGTCGCGGTGTACGAACACGGGAGAGTCCGACGCACGATTTCAGGATTGTCGGGACAACCGGATTAAAACGCTGGCTCCGCGGCGAAATAAAATGCTGAGCCGAGCACGGGACGCAGAAGTAATACCGGCGAAAGAGGTGAGAAGACACAGCCCGGAGAACCGGCAACTTATTAAATTAAGTGCGCCCAGAGACTCGAGAGGAAGTGGCGAGAGAAAACATGTCGCTCGCTACCAAATATTTGAGGCTCGGAATATTTGAGACCGCGGGAAAAGAATCTCCCTGGAAAATCCAAGCGGATCAACCGGCTTCCGGCTTCCGGCTACCCTCCCCTCAGGGCTTCACGATCTTCCTCCCGTGAAAATAGAGGGGAAAGGTATGCTTCCGTTCGGCTACCAAGATTACTTGAAAATTCATTAGAATATTTTTGAGAGACGGTTCCCATACGAGCACACTGCAGAGGGTAATTCATCGTACGCCAGATCTGTGTATAATATGAATCTACAAAATTATTAAAAAATAATACAATTTTTAATAATTTATTGGATAAATTACCCACTTAGTTGTTGATTCATGTCCTCGTGCTTTCCAGCTAAAAGCAGTTCTTGTTCTACTCGCATGACCATACGTCAACCCTATTCTACTTGGCTGACATTCAAAATACCTCAGTCCCATTAGTCTAGCCATTGGCAGTCTATAATCCGCTTGGACTCTGGTCAAAACTGTACTTTTTCGGTTTGTCTGATTTATGTCTTGTTTACTCTGCCGGTCTGACCAACTACGTGTTCGTTCTACTTTTTCGAGCGGTGCTGTGCTTGCACTATTTGTCAGACCAAAGACTCGCCTGATCTACTAGTCTACGCTTTCCTAGTCTACCTACTTTATCAATGTCTCGATTCTTGTATTTGCCAGACCAAAAGTTTACCCACTCGACTTTCCTATGTTTTTCGTTATTTTAACAACACCTCACTTGTTCTTCTTGTTAGCCCCAAAACGCAATTACTACTTCTTCGACCAATTCCTTACCTGTTCTACTTGTCCGGCCAAAACTGTGTTCGGTCTACATGCCACGCTAGTAATACATTCGAGACTGCATCTACATCGACGAACCAAACGCCAACAGGCATACGTACCGCTATCGTCTTCGAAAACTGTCTTACAAATTTGAAATTGCTGTACATGTTACTGCGTGTACCGGACCGCAATAAACAATTAGTCGGACCATAATCTCGAGAGCTGTCGTCGGACGAATGGGAGACGATGGTCGACCGTTATACTAATAGGCAGTTAATTGTCGACCCGGGCCAGAATTTATTTTGCAGCCGGTGGCAGTCGTCGCGGTGGTCTCCGCGGCTACAGCGCAAATATTTGCACCACCACACCCATCCCCCTCCACCGTTCGTCCCCGGCTCTTTGAGACCGGAAAAGTGCTTGTTTAACCCGGCAGCGAGTCGCGCGGCTCCTTTTTTTATATTTGCCCGACACACCGGCGAAATGAAAAATTCCTTCCAGTCCCGTACCTTTCCCACGGGGAATAGAAGGGGGCCACGAGACAGACAAAGAGGCAGCAGAGAGGGGGGGCTGACCTTCGGCTCTGAAAATTTAGCTGGTCTCGTTCCGCGACGCGCTAGGACCGAGCAATTAACGAGGAAAACGACGCCTCCGAGAGGCGAATATTTCATGGAAACCGTCGCCCCGAGCGGAACCACTTTCTCTCTCTCTCTCTCTCTCTCTCTCTCTCTCTCTCTCTTCTCCTCTCTCTTTTTCGCTCCTCTCTCGCTCGGAACACAATTCCGTGGTTTTCGGGACCCGTGGGATTTTTTTGAAAGGGGAGCCTGAAGAGCACTGCACCCGGCGAAAGCCTACGAGACCGAGCTTTCAGACGAAGCCCTTATATTCTGTCGGCGTTTAATCGTTTCTGCAATTTCACGGCCGCGGAGCAAGTAATTGTTTTTCTTTAACAATTTGCACGTCGTGTGACGGCGCTTTTGCCGCGGATCTCAATGGTAATTTTTCCGCTGTTGAGCGTTCCGATATTGTGTTGAATTAAATAAAATTGTGAAATTGCCCTGTTCTCGCAAGAAGCCCTACGATCGCTGCTGGGAAAATATGTGCAAATTGCGTTAAATATTTGTCTAGTCAAAGCCTCTTCCTATTCTACTCGCCCGTCGAAATATTCAAACTATTATACTTGGCTGATCAAAGATTGACATACTCTACTTGCTTAGTCAACGGCGAACCCAATTTGCGCGTCTGACCAAAGGCTGTCTTGTTCTACTGTGCATTGTATTGTATATGTTCTCCTTACAATACGCTAAATATTCTTGTTTCGTACGCTAGATTTTAATTATTGAACAATTGCGATCGACGATGGTGGCCGGATTTATTTCAACCCAGACTGTCGAGGTTGTTATTGAATTCACTTCTGCCGATTATATTTTTAAAGGAACAATAGAAAGAATAATATGTTTGCAAGAGGTACTTTCGATAATATGAATTAAAAAATTGATGAATGAAGCCTTTGTACGTACATATGTTTGAAATTGATACAACAGATTTTTCTTACTAATATTTATACGAAATTTTTCAGCGTCCTCTGTTCCTTTTAAAACGTCTTGAAAACTGTGAAGCACGAAACTCCACGCTACTCCGCACGAAACTGAACACTACACAACAGAGTTTCCGAAATCGTGATAGCTAACAAGACGAAGTTACTCCGACCACGACAAAATAGTACTGCGATTGACACATCAATTTTTTCGCGAATGGTTAAGGGTGGGTTTAGCTGGGGAAATGTAGCGTTTGTTAATTGGACGCAGATGTCGGAAAGAATTTAGTTTGAGGAGTGGGAAACTGTCAAAGAAATTCCTTTCCGGATTAACTTCGGTCGTGAATGGTGTGATTTATGAGTGTTGTCCATCTGTCGGGGTAGAAGTTGTCGAAGCGCTGCGGTTGTAAAATAATCAGTCGGTTCGGAGCCAATCCGCATGCGTCGGAGTAAGTGTTATGTAGTATTTAGTGATTGTGCTCCGAAAATAAGCTTCGGAAGACGGACACAGTTATTCGGACGTATTCGCGTGAGTAAATAATAGAGTCCCGATAACCGGCATGCACTTAACAAGTATTACAGTTTCACGTCGAATTTATTGATGCTCGTCGCAAAGCTAGCGAGTAGTTTTATTACCAGCATTTTTCCCTTTCTCCGTTATGTATTCTTAAATTTCAAAATATTCTTAATTTGTTAAAAAAATTGTTCACAGACGCAATACCAGCAACCCTTGAAGATGATCCGAATGTAGATCGAAACGTCGGAATTACTTTAGTAATTTGCAAAATGGGCTTGTAAATTAAGTAACAATTGATCGAACCCTCGCGCCGAAAGCATTAACAATTTTATTAACAACAAATACGATCGATAGAAAGTTATAATTAGTAAATAATAGTGTGGATTCGAGCGGAAGGACAGAGAATTCTGAAAAATTTGGAAGTATATTTTACAAGTACGAGGTGCGATCAAAAAGTAAGGTGACTTTTTGAATTTCGCGGGATACCTACAGTCGATTTTCGTTTTCTTTTTTTTCTTATGCTGGTACATTCGTACCGAACGTATGTTCACAGTTTCAGCTATATAGCATTTTTTGGTTGTTTGCGAGAAGCATAAAGGTTAGAAGTGTTTTGCGTGTTCGGCGAAGTTTGTTCCGGAGCTGCTTAATTTTGACCAGAAGAAACGTCGCACGAGCATCGCTCAGGAGCTGTTGAATGACGTAAACGATGATCCTGATTTGCTCAAAAGGGTCATAACTGGTGACGAATCATGGGAACGTGGTTATGACGTCGAAACCAAAGTCTAATCGTCCCAATGAAAGTCCCCAGAAGAGCCAAGACCGAAAAAGCACGCCAGGTCCGATGGAATGTCAAGGTTTTGCTCATTGTTTTCTTCGATTATCATGGCGTAGCGCATCAGGAGTTCTTACCACAAGGTCGTACGGTTAATAAGGAGTATTACCTTGAAGGTATGTGCCGTTTGCGTGAAGCAATACGAAAAAAAATACGAACAAAACGCCCGGAATTTTGAAAACACAATTCATGGATTATGCATCACGATAATGCACCTGCTCGCGCATCGTTGCTTGCGAGTAATTTTGTTGGCCAGAAACAACACCATAGTCATGCCTCAGCCACCATATTCACCGGATTTGGCCCCTTGCGACTTTTTCCTGTTCCCAAAACTGAAGAGACCCATGAAAAGACGGAGATTTGCAACGATCGAGGAGATAAAGACTGCATCGCTGGAAGAGCTCAAAGATATATCAAAAAGTGCTTATCAGAAGTGCTTCGAGGATTGGAAAAAGCGCTGGCACAAGTGTATTATTACGGAGGGGTACTACTTTGAAGGGGACAACATAAATATCGATGAATAAATAAATATCTTTTGATAAAAATAAAAAGTCACCTTACTTTTTGATCGCAAGTTGGTATATGGTTGGTTTCAAACTTTTTCTATTCTCGACTAGTAGAACGTGTTGATGTTAAGAAAGCTCACAACAATCTTCTTCGATAGAAACAAGAGATGTGGATTCACCCCTATGACGGGCAATCATTACTTTTTATACACCCTCGATTCTTTTGAACTGTTCTTTGACCACGTGACACAGGGGTCTACAGTGATCATTCAATCGACAAATCACTGTAATATTGATCAACGCGATCGTAAATGGAAAAAAACAATTGAAAACAAACGAAAGCTGGTCCTTGCTTTATCTGAAGTGCAAGTCAAATGTTCGCAAACAAATATCACTTGTAACGATCACGTTCTCTCCGTGGTTCTCGACACAATTATCGAGTGCTGTGTACATTGTCGCGAAACGATTTCAAGCGTGGCGCTCGTATCGTTTCAATTAATCGAACGATTTCGATGTTAGAGGAGGCTCGAGGAGTGTGGCTCTCCTCGACCGGAAAACTGCTCTGAAAAATGACTGTCCCTGTCAAACGGAAATATTTCTGCGAACCCCACCATCGAATGCATCGGAACCTCTTGGTCTATACCGCGTTACAAATTTTTTCTTTTATATGGACGCAGTTAGAAAATTCGATTCTGTAAAATTCATTAACAACTTCTCCTCCCTGAGGCACCAGTGAAAATTAATATATTGGGTTGGAACGAACGTTCGTCGTGTTTTTACATTAAAATTCAGAGATAAAAGTATGATATTCACAGATTTATTCAATAACATATTTTCCATTCTGTTCTATTACTTTTTGCCATTTTTGAGGTAACTCATCGTGTTATTGAACGAACCTATGAATAAATGAATTTCATCTCTGAATTTTAATTTTAAAACGTTACGAACTTCTGTTCCAGCCCGTCAAAAAATATAATAAAAGGGTACCTAACCGCAAGTTTGACAGCGGTCGAAACTTCCAGGTCCACGTAGAACGTATTTAATCAGCAAGTCCGTAGAACGCTTCTCGAGCGAAATTCGAGAAAAATTCGAGAAAAATTCATTCTCCCGGTAATCCGGAAAAATCTCCCAGGAAAATCGAATCCAGTTTAAGGTCCATCGAGGCTCCCAATTCCCGGGACCGTTGCTCGTCGTTTCTCCTTCGGTGTCGGAAGCGACGCGTTTCTTGATTTCAATGGGCAGAGATGCGGGCCGCTGCTCATTGTGCCTCGGAAATGAACGGTTTTCCAATTCTCGTCACCTGGCGAATGTTAGCCCCTGATACAGGCGGGCCTGGGTCTCTGGCGACCCGAGATTCCATACTCGATCAGCAGAACTACAGATTTTCTCAATCGACGTTCGTTCGACTCCAAGTTTGATTATTTATTTCCTATTTCCTGGTTGTAAAACCGATCGTTTAAAGCAACATAGAATTATGTCTCCAATTTTTGTCTCTTCGAATCGAATAGAAAATTTTGATTCAAATGAAAACATATTTTTCCTGTCGAACAATAAGTTGAGATCTTGCAATCAATTTTCTACTCGGTGGTGGTAAATTCAATAATTTTTAACAATACGAAATGATGTCTTTAATTTTTCTCGTCGCGAATGGAACAGAAAATTGTGATTCAAATGAAAACGTTTTGCAACGCCCTTCTATTTCTTCGTGGTTATAAATTCAATAATTTGACAACGTATGCCTCTAATTTTTGTCTCATCATTTTACTTTCTACTTTTTTTATCGTTAAATCGAGCAGATAGAAGAACGAGTTCGGCGAGAAAGCGCCGCATTAAAATGGAATTGAACGGTTTACCAGAGGAGAGACAGTGGCGAGTATCATCGAGAAATCCGTGTCGATCCGGTTACGCGTGCCGGGAGCACACGAGTCCGGCATTTGTCCGCCACAAAGCGGCGATAAAGTGGTCTGTAAAGAGGTCATAATCTTCTCTGCGCATTGTAAATCGGCCCGGCGCGAGGTCTCGATTAAAAGTTCCACGGGTGAAAAAGTGTCGCTCGCTCGATGGACTCCATTCAACCGCGCCATGATTTTTTTCCCACCGTTTCCCTTTTGCCCAGATCCCGTGTGCACACTTCCTGCATGCAATTTCCTACCGGTTGCGAACTTATTAACCGTCTGCGGACCTCTTTCCGTCCGTCACGCTCCCAAAAAATTAAAATGTCCCCTCGAAATTCAAGATTTTCTACGAAAACCGAGTCGCAGCACTTTTTGCCACCCTAATAGAATTTCACAAAATATTCTCGCACAGAGTGTTTCCGATCTGTGCGCCTGTACGACCGGAAACATAATGGACTTGTAAAAGTTAGTCGGCAACCGTGGAATTAGCTTAAATTCGAATTGTTTGACCATGTACCGTCGATTCTACTTAGCGTGAATATATTAATTAAATCGGACGATAATCTTCAAAGTCGATTCTCTTGAAAATGAAGCGTCGATTGGGATCGTTTTATTTTTTAGAAATATTTTTTTGACGTGCTTCTTTGCGTAGAATTATCGTCCTGTTAATTCGAGTTAGTTAATAGAGCGATTATGTGCTCTGTTGGGTTCTTTCAAGCGTAGATCGATTTGGGTCCTTGGAAATTAGTACGCAACTCCCCCTAAGTCCTGTAAACCCTTGTTTAGCCTTGCAGAACAAACTTCTCAAGTTTAGGCTAGTTCAGACTTAAATAGATCGATGTCTGGATCTGGGTTAGGTCTAGGTCACTTCGACGCCAAATCATTAAATAATTTATTTGCGATGAATTCAGCATTTACTAGCGGTATTTTCAACGTGTTAATGGGAACTATAAATTACGATAGCTATGTGTCGCTACATTCGAGATAGCTAACGCTAAATCTAACCGACAAGAAAATTACTGTACGCTCCAAAGTGTGGAGAGCAATATCGCTCTAGGAAACTGTAAACTAAAAACCTCAAGATCGAACTAAGGTCACAACCTGTCCCAAAAAAGAAGAAAAAAAGAATCGAGAGCTATGTGTGGCTTTAGATATAAGTTTCTTCGTAGCTAGGCCACTCGTTCCGAGGTCTAGGTCATTGCAACCCTAAGATAATAAGAGACATAGGTTAGGTCTAAAGCTCTAGGTAGAATAATTGATGACTGCACGAATAAGTTCTTCCGCAAGGTCTAGACCGCATTAACTCTAGAATAATCGCCTCGCTATCTTCGCACCTCGAGTAATCAATGAATCCTTCGTTACCAATGTTGCCAATCGTTTCCACGTTGAATATTTCAAAGCACGATTTCATCCGTTTTAATTGCGAGTAAATGCCGAATTGTGGCAGCAAAGTGATCGGACCGGTGCTCAGGGGGTGATCAAAGGCCAAGAGGTGCAATCCAGCGATGTGGGACGAAGGTTCTAGGTCACCGACGATCAGGCGACCAATATCCTCTTCACCGGAGGCCATCACGGTATCGCCAAGATCCAGGTTAGCCTCATCTAAATAACTCATTGCGGACCTAACAGAGAAACCCGGGATCGAACCTCTTCGAGGACGTTAGGCATTCGGATGAGGGGACCGTTTCCTCGGCAGACATGCATCATCCGACGAACCGTTTAACTCGCTCCGAGATGGAATTCGCTCGAAGAACCGGGAGCACGGTCCGAACCTTCTGATAATTAGGCTGCGATTTTAATGCACTTAAGGCGCAAACAGGTTGGTGCAATTAAAACAGAAAAAGGTTTAAAGAGAATATCGATATACACTCCCCAGTTTATTAAGATGATATGATTTCTGTCTCTTGCGATCAACATACACAATTTTTATTTTGCATAACGATCCGTACTACCGATAACACAGAGTGATCGAATGGAATGAAAGATTAAATGGTTTTAACCACTCGCCGTGCCGTTTCTTTTACAGTTACAGCGATTAGAACGTCTTTATGCACAAAACTGTCGTAGAAGGGAAAAGAAAATGTATATTTTTTGTATGGCTACATTTATTTCAATGCTTAACCCTCCGTATACTTTGTCGGAGTCTATTTTGACCGGGACCATCCGAATTGACATTGAAGTACTCGATTTGTGGCAATCGAACTAACTGAATTGCTGTTTCATTGAGGATATCGGAACGATTAATGTGTCTGCACGAGATATCGTTGAAAGTAAATGTTTAAAAACTATTACTTAGAGCTGTGAACGGTCCCAAGCAATGCCGATTTTGTAGCAATAAAAATCGTCCGTTGTCCGAGGGTTAAATATTGATCACAAACGAATCAAACCTTTTTCATTTAAAATGAAACGCGTAACATTCATATTTGTTAGACTTCGTTAAGAACAAGATGTATTGATGATCTCGGCGCAAAGGTTCGATCGGAGATACAAATTAAAGTAATATTGCTAGCTTGATTAATCTTTCTACGTTTCGATCCTAATATGGATCCTTTTCAAGAAAGAAGAAAAAACTGCGTCTGTAAATTTTAAATAGAATTAAAAATTGTTAAGAACCTTCATCACGAGTCTGGCTCGGCAAAGTACGGCAAGGGGTTATAAACGTGGACGTGGTATTACTTTTTTATTAAAATTATCAAAAAAAATCTATTTGGCTCCTGTTTCTTGCAGTCGAAATTTTTATTTTCCATAAAGAATTTGCAATTTAGGGATAACGCACGGTAGAATCTCGATTTTTCTGTCCGCAGTGGAAACGGAGGTATGGCTCAGCCGAGATGTTAGATTCAGTTTGCGGAACGGGCGGTCGGTTCCGCGGAGACATTATGCAGGATCCTCCGTTTAATTTGATTTGCAGATAAAAAGGGAAATCGACGGGGCTCGAGGATACCGGAAGTGGCTCTTTCGAATTCCTTCGACGAGCGTTAGCGAGTATCCGGGGCGTCTTTAACGGAATCGATATGGTGTTCGATGGCTCGTCGAGTGCTCGCCGCGATCGTGATTTCGAATGTAAAGTTAACTGTCCTGTTTTAAGTCCGGACGATCTTTTCTTGGAGGCCCGTGCTCGAACGATCGATTTCCGATATTTGGAAATTGCTGGAACTGGGAAGACTCTTACTCTTTGTCGTAGAAAACGATTGAAAGATGGGAACAAGAAGAATCTGAATAAACTCGATCTGTAATTTCAAACGTCTGTGAAAACTCTGAAAAATTATTTTCGTGACTGAAACCACCGTAGATTCAAAGATTGGAGCTTCCTCTTTACAACGACGCCTTAAAAACTGATTCACGATTGTTTTTTTTGTCTTTTTATCGCGCTTCGAATAAGACGTGTGTCGCCCACTTTACGGTAGTATAATCCACACCACTGCCAAACTTGTTCCCCGTTTTTATACCATAAAACGGTGAAAAAATATCATACATCAATTTATAAGGAGCCGTTATAAAGAGGAGGCTTCGATCTTCAAATATATGGTAGTTTCGTTTACGAGAACAATTCTCTAAAGCTTTAGGAGACAATTGAAAATGTTGCACGTTTCAGGAAAACTGGGTCTTCGGTTTCCCACCTGTTGTATCATGTAAAAATATCTTGCAGGAAAATGGCCACTGCTTTGCGACGATAGAGCCTTCAAGCTTTAACCCTTTGCACTCGAAGCTGTTTTAACTCGAAAATTAAACATTTCTTCCGATTTAGAATATTTCTATTGCCTATGATCTTTTAAATTTTATGTACATGGAATTGGTATAAATACCTCGTACAATACCTAAATGTTTAGCAATTGATTAGATACCGATATATTTAATAATCTAAACTGTTGAGAATAATTATAGCGAAGCAGTTGGTATGAATGAGCGGTATGGATTGGTACGAGTATGCGGTATGGGTTGGTGTGAATGAGCGGGTATAAAAAGCGTGTGCAGAGCGCGAGATTGTCTGCTTCTGGTTTGGACTACAACAGGTTATGGGCCCAGTTTACAGAAGGAAATGCTGAAAAGATATATAGAGGTTCTAGAACGTTCCATAAGAGCACGTGGTGAAGCGCGATAAAAACTACAAGACCGAAAGAAAAATAAAACTGAGGAAGATGGGTAAAATAAGCATAGAGGAAATGCAACGAGTGGAAAAGCTGGTAGATGCTGATAATTTTCCAATGTGGAAATTTCAAGTGATTATAATTCTAAAAGCCCAAGATCACTTTGAATTGTTAACTCAAATACCCACAGAAGCAGAAAAAAACAAAGCAATGGCTAGTTAAAGACGCTAATGCACAAAGAATAATAACTGCAACAGTGGATAAAAAAATCTTAATACACCTGATGTCCAACAAAACAGCACGTGAAATGTGGACAAAACTCTGTTCCATGTTTGAAAGAGATCATGAACAATTAAAATGTAATTTGCTTCAAGAATTCTTCAGTTTCGAATACGACAAGAATGCGGATGTGGCCATAAATATAAGCAAGCTTGTAAACACGACATATAGGCTAAAAAGTCTGGACAGAGTGATGGACGATGGCATAAAAATGGCAAACATTTCAGAAGCGCATGGGAGTCTACAGCGAGAGAAGAAAGAAAGTTGGAAAAATCTAACTGCCAGACTGATAGCGGAGGAAGAAAGACAGACAGGAAAAGAAGAACGTACAAGTGCAATCGCATACCAAACCAAAGAACGGAAATGCTATAAGTGCGATACAACTGCGTCACATAATTGAGGGAGAGTGTTGAGAATAATTATAGTGAAGCAGTTGGTATGAATGAGCGGCATGGATTGGTACGAGTACGCGGTATGGGTTGGTATGAATGAGCGAGGTATAAAAAGCGTGTGCAGAACGCGGGATTGTCTGCTTCTGGTTTGGACTACAACATAAACAATATTTTGAACGATGGTACAGAAAATTTTAGTGGCGCCTCAGAGTCGCCATTCGAGTGCTAAGGGTTAAATTAAGTCCAGACTTATTTTTCGACAATTATCCGAGAAATGTAGCGCTTAAATATATTTTTACCGTCTGTTGTACCTTGTTTTAAAAATACGATTCAGATGGACGAACAGCACGGTCTGTGATTTTAAATATGAGTTGATAATTGTCGGAGAGGAGGACAACTAATTGCAATGGTGGTAGCGGATCGAAGAGTCAACGAAGAATGACGGACGAGCCTGAAATCGCGATGCTGTCGGACATAAATGGCAGGATTGCAGTCAGGCACAGCTAGATTCGCGAGCCCGCGCAATATTTTACGCGGTCGACCACGCACGTCAAGCCCGAGCACCTGACGAATCGCGTAGGTTCAACTGTTCCATGCATTATCGCTAATTGCCGGGGCAATAAAGCGTGCCGGCAATTATGGGATTATCTTTTCGTGGACAGTGTGTCCGGACCGACGCGTGTACTCTGTGATTAATCGACTGCAGTCTTCTTTGCCTTTTTCATCAAGCTGACTCCGGCGCACAAAGTGCAGCAGCACATTCGTTTTGATACGTTCCGCCCTTGCCACCGCGTGTTTCGCATTTCGACTGTGGACATTGGGGTTATGGATCTTCGGGGAATTTATGTGCAATGCTTATTTGGGTCTTTTGGGAAAATTCTAGATTCAATATTCGATAGAATTTGAGATTTTTAGGTTGGAGTGTGTTCGCGATTTTGTAATCTCGATCGAATGCGCTGTGATAGAAGACGATAGTCTCGACGTGTAGAAATGAATTCTTTGCCTTTTTCATCAAACTGACTCCGGCGCACAAAGTGCAGCAGCACATTCGTTTTGATACGTTCCGCCCTTGCCACCGCGTGTTTCGCATTTCGACTGCGGACATTGGGGTTACTGGATCTTCGGGGATTTTATGTGCAATGCTTATTTGGGTCTTCTGGGAAAATTCTAGATTCAATATTCGATAGAATTTGAGATTTTTAGGTTGGAGTGTGTTCGCGATTTTGTATTCTCGATCGAATGCGCTGTGATAGAAGACGATAGTCTCGACGTGTAGAAATGAATTCGCGAGTCTGGCGAGCGATTCACGGTGGTCGCAATTGACAAGCGAGGGTTGTTGTGGTAACGATTGAAAAATGTGTGAGACGACGCACTGTGGTCCAAAAGTCAGTTCTAGCGCGAATAAATTAAAAATACCAACTAACGTAAATCTGTTAAAATTTATACTTGTATGATAGTTTGATATGTACACTACAATAACAAAAGCAAAATCAGTAAATCACATCACTGTATTATTGTTGGCGAGACTGTCAACATTCCAGTGACCACATTTGGTTTTTCTGCGGTAGTTAATTGTTACAAATTATAATCCCAAAATATCGAGTTCTTTCTTGAAGTGTACATAAATTGTGTTAGCATCTTGTTATATATGATATTATCGGTATGGCTGTAACTGGAAATGGTAGGTTTACGTTTCCTTCGCACACTTATGATATATTTTATGAACTGATACTTTTTAAGAAAAAATTATTAGAATGTCGTAAGTTTTACAAAATTTGCACGCATTTGCACGCGTTGCGAAGTATTTAATTTGAAAGCTTACTTCATCTCCGTTAACGGCAAACAGAAAACGCGACCGCCCGCGACCCCCCGCAATCCCATTATCATTTTATTTTAATATTTTAGTAAACGTATCTACGATCACCCGCTTAGAGTTGTTCGAAAAATGGTTCAAATTGAAGGATTTGAAACGAAAGGATTGCGTTAGTGAATTACTACACTCGTGGATTTGTTTCTTCGAGTGTTGTTTACATGTAGCGTACAGATTAGATATAAAAAAATGGCAAGCAAGAGGCGAAAGTAGAAATAAAATGCAGATAAGAAAGAAACGGATTATCGATGATCTTAATAAAGAACTTGGGATATTAGTTGATCAGCCGAAACCCGGTTATGGGTCCACCGATACAGGAAATACAGCACGAACTTTTTTTAAAGAGTACAAAAAATCAGCGAAAATTACGGGAGTAGACGAAGAGATTATATACAGGATGTACATGATTCTTTAAACCATTTCATGTGGATACGAAGTAGACGCAGAAAAGTTTAAAGTTTATGCATTCGAAACCGCTAAAAATTTTGTGTCTCTATATTCGTGGTTTTATATGCCTACAAGCGTTCACAAAGTGCTGATACATGGAGCAGAAATTATAAAACATGCGATTTTACCTATTGGTCAACTTGGAGAAGAAGCGCAAGAGGCAAAAAACAAGGACTTTAAATTTATGAGCCTTCGTAATTTATGTATTATTTTATTTAATTGAATAAATCTGTGTATGTCTTGCTTCAGCTTTTTCTCGTAATCCGTCGAGGTTTTTACGCCAAAGCAAGAATTTGTTTAACCGGGAAATAGTGTATTTTTATTCTAGTATAAGTTCGAACGTTGTTCAATTTTTAACTTCATTTCTGCGCTAGGAGTTCTATTTCTTTAAATTACTGAAGTAATTGCAAACAGAGTGCTCATTACGTCGTTCCAAGTTTAGGAGCCGTTAAATTTTGCTACAGGGCCTACAAATCAACTGGTTATTAAATTTTAGGGGATTCTAGTACTCGCTAGATTTTAGAGGGTTCGAATGCAATTTCAATACCTACCGCCTTCTAGAAGCACTATACTGGATTTTAGTGGATTCTAGGTTCACTATTCACTAGATTTCAGAAGGTTTTAATAAAGTTTTAATACACACCGGATCCTAGTGAATTTCACATGAAGTTCTCACCAAATCCTAGGGGGACTCTACTATGAGCGTACAGGGTAGGCTCAATATTTACTAGGTTTTAGCGTACTGTCCAAGTTTGCAAAGTCGAAAAATCCAAACAACCGTGCGGCCAGAGATGAAAATTTCAGATCCAGATTTTGCCGTTCATTTTCTTCCGAACGGATGAAACCAATACCGTGTCCGGTACTCGATATCTCCGCATTACTTTTTAATCCCATCCAGAACGGGTACTTTATGACGGTCGTAAGCGATGCATATTGTCGCGCGCAGCGTCGAACCGATTAAATCGAATTCTGTAACACGCACGCGATAATTTCGTTCCCGTGTTTTATCGGCTTTTTCTCTCTTTCTCTCTCTTTCGTTTCTTTAATCACGGGCACAGAGCGCGCGCGAGTGAGAGAGAGAGAGGGAGAGAGAGAGAGCCGGAACACCTATTCCATGTCAGCGCGGCGTTAAAACCGGCACGCTCGCTTCGATTCGTATGTTAATAACAGCGGGCGTTATAAAATTTTTGCTAATGGCGCAGGAGGGCTGGGAAACACGGTCTGGAAATGTTCGCGATCGATGGACAACCCCGGGCCGAGGACAATGCAGCTGGGAGAACTCGACCCGACCCGACCCGGCCTGGCTCCGGTGATTAACAGTATGTCCAATTCTCTGTCGGATTTTAGCCGATTGAAATTTGACGATAGCCAAACAATGGAATTCCGCGCGCCGATTCGCGATCGTTTTGGCAACCGGCGTGTGTATATGTGTGTTCAGCCATTTTGTCGGCTTCCCGTAAGCGAGATAGCAGATCCGCGATAGAGACGGCTCGATTTCGCAGTTGGCTAATCTAGATTCCAGCTGAACCGAGCGCTGCACGTAGACCTAGATTGATCTCGGTGTAAGGCACTCTCGATATAGTAGTCCCGAGTCGAAAGTTTCCACGAAGTGAGCATACACCGGAGGATGTAGTTTAACCTAAATTAGAGGAAAGTAGCACGGATAGAACTTGTCTTGGTTCTTTCTTCGGAATTATTCCGGCTGAACGGTTCCGGTTATTAGGAAGTTTGACCAGATAAGAATATTGCAGGGCGTAGCGGAGAATTTGATGGCTGGTTATGATCGGTTTTTAAGTGTTCGAAGGGCTGAATTCGAAGTTGCCCAACCTGGATTCGGGTTGAGGAGTTTGAGCCTTGGATTGGTCTATAGAGGAGCCCTTAAAGCGGATTTGGGTGATGTTAGAAGCAATTCGCAGGATACTCCGTTTAATCTGGAATCTTTTGAATTATATTGGATCCCTACGCCTAACCTGGACCTATCTTGGACCTTCTGAGATGCAACTTAGGCCCACCAGAACTTTTTTTAAAATTTATACGGGGAAAATGCAATTACGCGCGTAGTATGGGACTCGCCTGAGCCTTACTCGCTAAAAACCCCACCGCAGGTGTGAAATGCGCGTTTACGCCTGCGTTTACGACGCATCATCACCGAGAACAAACTGCACTCGAGGGCTTACTCATTTCCGATAGGCCCACCAGACCTAACTCGGCCTAACTCGGACTTAATTTCTGTGAAACTCACCTGGGATCCTTTAACAATTAACTTAGACCCCTCTCGCAAATTTCTAGCGCGACAGGAGTTCTCCGATACTGAACCAGGGTTCTTACAGAATATTCCAGGATCCTGTCAGACATTTCAAAGAAACGACACTTCGAGCTCACCCGAATGAGCGTATCCCAGGCCCGTTCTTTCCGTCCATTTCCCATGGAGTAATCTGTAATTGGAGTCGAAGCCTCGGAAGGTCAGGAAAGGGTGAAGCAGAGGACAAGCGATCGCGGTAATTGAAGCTGCAGAAGTAGATAGCACGTGGAAGGGGTTGAAGGGAGGAGTACTAGGGAGCAGGGAAGGAGGAGCAAACACTTCTCGTCGTCTCGCGGCTTCTTTCCCCGGGGTCTATGGTTGTCCAACGTGTCGAGAGCCGTTTGAATGTGTCCCCGGCCTCATGACTTATGGATCCGTATTGCACTTCGACGATCAGTCCTGACTGCTCCTATTTTTCTACTCTGACAAAACGATGGGACGGCGAACGCCTAGTCTGGTCAACCTGCTTCGTTAACCCTTCGCCCTTCGGGGAAAAAATTCATTTTCGAGCTCAAACTCGAAGCCTGACTCGATTCGCTATAAAACCACACGAATCAGGAAAGATCAAAGTAGTATATACAGGGTGGTTCACGCAACTTGCACACCTACACTCATACGCGAAAGTATTCCAACGCTTACAATTCTGACATTCAACTAATGAGATATGTATGTTAGATTAAAGCATTTGATGTAATATCCCACATATAGCAAGGGACGAGTCTCAAAGACTACATACACGAAGTTAGAAAATAATTTAACAATATATATCGTTTTTGCGATACGTATATTGTAAACACGTACCACACGCGGCACACAAAAGTATTCGAACTTTGGACAACTAACAATTTCCGACGCTAAAAGAATGCAAACAAACAATTTCCAACGCTCACAGAATGAAAATAAACGTTGCTTGGTTCGCTAGCAGTCAATCCAGCCGAATCAGTATTATGAATTCCTGTCACAATTTTCATTATAAACGCTATAACAAAATGAATCGCAAGAAATCCGAAACAAGCAAGTCGATCAGAGTATTAATAATAAAATGGTATAAGGAAGGCAAATCGTTAAGTGAAATTGAAAAACTTGTAAACTGAAGTAAGTCCACGTTTCATTATATCGTGAAGAAATTTAATACGCAAGGTAACATTGCTACCAAGCCCCGTTGTGGACGTCCAAAAAAGCTGACTGAAAGAGAGGAGAAAACAATCGTACGAAAAATCAGACAAGATCCTTTGATTTCTGGATCGCAATTGGCATCAATGGTGGCTACACAGAATTGTGTCGTCGATTATTAAGAAATAATGGTTAACGTGCACGAGTTCCAAGACGAAAACCATTTATTAGCAAGAAAAATAAAATTTTGCGTTTACAATTCGCCGAAAAATTTATTTATAGAAATAATTCGTTCTGGGACATGCTATTATTCTCTGATGAGAGTAAATTCAACGTTTTTGGTAGCGATGGACGTAAAAATGTTTGGAGGAAACAGAAAACAGAATTGGAATCGCGAAATCTACGGCCGACTATTGAACATAATGGTGGATCTGTATTACTTTGGGGCTGTGTGGCATCTAGTGGAACGAGATACCTTGTGTTCATTGACGGAATAATGGAGAAAACAAGGTACTTAAAAATTTTGGAGGAAAACCTGAAAGACAGTGTAGCAAAATTGAATTTACCAAGTAATTACTTTTTTCGATCGGACAATGATCCTAAACATACCGCTAAAATAGGCAAAGAATGGGTATTGTATAATGTTCCGCGCGTGTTGCCACATCCACCGCAAAGTCCCGATTTAAACCCCATTGAACATTTATGGAACGAGGTGGAAAGAAGATCGAGAACTAGTCATTACTTCGAAAGAAGCGTTCAAACGAAATATTATTGCAATATGGCAATCAATGGATCCAACGGTTACTTCTACGTTAGTTCGCTCAATGGAAAACAGACTTAGCCGTTATAAAAGCAAACGGTGGTCCAACTTCCTGTTAAAACTTTAAATTATTCAATTTAAATAACTATTAAATGTTCCGTTCGAATACTTTCGTGTGCCGCTTCTAGTACGTGTTTATAATAAATGTATTGTAAAAACGCTATATATTGTTGGATTATTTTCTCGTGTTACTTGCGTAGTCTTAAGGTCAACCTCTTGTTATATTTGGCAAATTACTTCAAATACTTCGATGTAATATACATATTTCATTAGTTAAATGTTAGAATTGTAAGCGTTCGAATACTTTCGCGTATGAGTGTATATAACTTCCAAAGTATGCGCGTTGCACAAAAAAGTTTTGTATACAGAAGTTGCATGGTCCGAAGAGGTACATTATGTAGTGTATTTATTTTTTCTACAGATGGTTGCGTTTCGGAGATTTGAAGGTCGACTTTGTTTTTTTAAATGGAATATTATATATATTTTTTATACCAAAATATGGAAGAACGTCGAATTCTGAGTGAAAAAGTATTGGCCTTCGTTCGCCATAAACCTAATAATTAACGAGTAATTTCACTTTATTTCGTATATCACGATGCCCTGCGGAAATAAATAAATACCTGTAAAAAATAAATACACTACATAATGTACCCCTTCAGACCATGAAACTTCTGTATACAAAACTTTTTCGTGCAACGCATACATTCGAAGGTGTATAGGTGTGCAAGTTGCGCGAACCGCCCTGTATATTAAATGAAACAACATCTGGCAATTTTAAGTTCGTGACGTGTTAATTGTTTCAAAACGTTGATGCAGAAAGTTGTTTTCAAGCTCAAACTCGGAGCCTCATCCGACTCGACAACATTAGAAACTATACAATATCGTAGCACGGTGTATTAACTAAAATAACACCTGATGATTTACAATTCGCGACGTGTCAGTTCTTCTTCGATCTTCGAAAAATAATTGCATCGTTCCGGAAGCAGACCCACATGCATGAAACAGTCTGTCAAGCAGAAGCCTGCGTCTACCTTCGTATTTTCAAATTAACCGTCGGCGGAGCTCGCAAGAGGGGAGTCTACAATATTGCACTAACAGCCATCGGAAGGCGAATAATTCCGCATCCGGAGTCCCCGAGCTGCCATAATTTCGGGGGCTGCGTTCCCAGCCCAGACCGGAGCTAGTCGAGGGACCTATCGACTGTCAGCCGACTACACGTAGATTACAGTTAACCTTCTTTGCCCAAGATCTACATAATCCAAAATAACCGCGGCGCTAAAGTTCCTAGGCCGGTGCGAGCGACACTAGACTTAATCCCAGATTATACTGTAGCCGTGGAACACCATAAGCTGTACGTTCAGGCGCCCATGGCACAGACAAGATAGAGAGAGAGAGAGAGAGAGAGAGAGAGAGAGAGAGAGAGAGAGCACCGTGCAAGGAAAAACCGTGGCCCCTATCTATCTTCTTCTTCTTCTTCTTCCTCTTCTTTTTTTCCCCCACTCGTTCGCCACGGTGCGCCATCGCTCTTCATATTTCAACGGATCGCCTCTCAATTTGCGCAACAGATAAATTTGGGAACGCTCCGGCGAATTGGGCGGCCGGTTCAGCGGAATCGACAAAAACATTTTTTCTCCTGTTCCTCGTGTTTTTTCTTTTTTCGGCTGGACCGGCTATTTTTTTTCGAGGCGAGGGACGAGCTGCGGCCGGCGCTGGAACACTTTAATCACCGGACAACGATCGGACAACTGGGACGGGCGGATCCATTTTCTTCCCGACCATTCGTCCGCCAATGAAATCCAGCTCGACAGAGTGTTGCTACTAAATTGAAACCAGCTGCCGGCCCGTCTTTTGTACGCGTCACGCTCCAGAAAGCTGCACGAAATAATTGCTGAAGTTGTTTCGCCGACCTTTCCCGCGCATCCTCGCAGTCAAGGACGGAGCATTGTTCTTGCGCTGCTGGCACGATCTGTGATTAAATTCCCGGTGTGCCTCGCAGATCGCAGAAAACGCGAAATACAAAACGTCTTAGGCCAATTGATCGAGAATTGAAGTAGGTGTTCTGTCCGCTTACGGTCAGGTAGCTGGGATTTTTTCTTGCCTGGTAGTTGGTCACTGTTCATTTAATTCCATCCCGAAGTAAGGTGAAATGCCCTCAGTGTGGACAGAGTTGTGCAGAATTACGATTGAAATACTCCAGGAATTAAATGTGCAAAGTAATCGAGTTACATTGTAATTCAGTCATATTGTAATTTATAATTCAGATCTTTATTCAATTAAATTGCAATTGGAGTACAATTATAAAGTACTTTGTAATTATATTACGTTAATTACGAATTACGAGGACGAAGAATAGTAAATACGCCGCATAGACAGCAAATAAGTATATGAAAAGACTTCTTCAAAGTTCTGGGCTATAATTTGAAGAGCTGCGTTTCAATCATATTGTATTTCAATTACACATCCGATTGAAATAATTAGGAATTTAATTAATTGAAAGGTTTGTATTATCCAATTCAGTTACGACGTAGTTGAATTACTATATAATTGAAATACAATGTAATTCAATTACGTAATTCGAGATTACAATGTATTTGAATTAGGACAACTCTGAGTGTGGACAAGCCAAAAGTGATGCCGAAATCTGGAATTTTTTTAGTAAAACTAATAATTAACAGATTAAATAGTTATTTCATATATTCTGAGGTCTTAGCTACAAGTAGGTGTGAATATTACTTGATTAAGACATCAATCGAAATTTAAAAATACATTCAAAGTTTATCTGAAAACAGTATACGAAATAGCCTATTTTCATGCGAATCATGTGTACATTTATTGTTTGAACTTTTATTACAAAAAAAGATATACTTTAAGCCTTTAGGCAAGAAATAATTATCACGCATAATAATATTGATATTTTAAAATGAATTGGCAATCGGACATAACGTAAATAATAATTATTAATTCAAATATTAGATGTCCAAGTTTAATTAAGTTAATTAAGCCGGAAACGTGTTCGCGACTAAAATCAACTCGTTTTTACTTTTAAATGGCAAATTGATTAACTAAGTGTACGTATAATTAGTCTTCTATTAGCTTGTAAAAAGTGAGAAACAAAATCGAAAATGAAAAAGAACATGAAATCAATAAAAATTTACTCGAAAGGAAAAAGATAATTGCACAACAAATTAAAGATATTACGTTAATAATCGATGATAAATTAAAAAAAATTAAGGTCTAAAGCAACTAATGAATATAAAGATGATAAAGACGATGGTTGCTTTACAACAAAAAGAAAATGAAAATTATAATAATATTTTAATGGTACTAGCTTCGATTGGATTTAATATGTCCAACCATAGGTTAGAATTTTTCTTGTTTATACAATTAAAATATTAATCTAAACGATGATTTTGGGATTTTAAATTACTTTACAAAATCTGAATTTGTTGTTAAAACACTTACACAATTATTTTTGTTCATCTAAATTGATAAAATTAATGGTAGCAAAAAATGTTGTCTAGGCTTAGGGAATTTCACCTTACTTGTACTAATTTGTTCAAAATTTTTGAATTAATGTGAACTCGAGGGTTATTTTTTAACGAACAGTGCAAAGCCGTTGGAAAGGGTACGTTTTAGGGTACTTGTAGTAATTTTTTCAACGCTGAATATAATTAAACAATGGATTGATTAGCGATTTTTATACACTCCTTACACGTGCTCAAACTAGGGCGTCTGAAACGCGTTCCACGTGCACCGGAGGGAAGAATATCGATCAGGTTAATACTTAAGGGGAATGTTTCCTTCGGCGAATTCCGCCCCGACGCTTTTGCTCACCGCGGAGTCTGTTCTCAGCCAGCTAATTGGAAATTATGTAATGTCACAGCCACGACACCGTGTTCCCGGCGAAGAAACGCAAGAATAATGGCGTGACTGTTTTCCCTCCCCTGTTCTGTTTCCCACCAGCAGCAGCTTCTATTCTTTTGTTTCACCCTGACGGAGAGGGAACGTCGCCGCGACGACGACGACGTTGCTCGACTCGTTGGCCCGTGACGTAGACGCGAGTTATTATGGGTGTAATTAACTTTGCCCATGAAGCCTCTTATCTTCTTCCTTGCCTGGCACTCCTGGACGAACAGCCAATTCTGCCCGAACGAATTTTCTTCGGCGCGAACGGTCAGCTCTCTCAAGAAATCGTAGAACTTTTGATATAACTACGGTAGAGCGACAAAACTTTTTCGAAATTGAAGCTAACAGCTTGTAGAATGCGAGAAGAAGAAGTGGAAAGAGTGGTGAATTACTTGTCACTGCGATAACATTTATTGATCATCGATTAACGATACTTCTTTGAGAAAAGGCTTCCCGATAAAATTGTAGATCTTTTGGTAAGATTGAGATAGAGCGATGAAACTTCATTTTAAACGAAGCTGAACTATTACAGTGTATATATTGCATTCGCGTGACCGTGTACGTATGTATTTCCAACGTAATTCATCGTAACATTCCGTATTCGCGAAAACTCACATCAATCGCACCTCGCGGTATAAAACCGACAGCCACAGCAATGGTCGCGTTAACGAGATTTCTTTGTTAAATTTTTCAATATTTTATGCTGGCGATGCGGCGGAGCTGATATTTTTATACATACATTAATATTTTGTGCACCGTGCTGCCGTGGTGTTTGATGAATTCAAAATTTTGTTAAAACTGCGTTCGACTGCGGAAAATTGCAAAAGATCCATTCAATTGAAAAATCCAAAGGAAATTACTGCCGTCACAGTGTACAAAACAAGTGGCTCGTAAAATGCGGATAAAGTCAGAGAAGAACCTAAAAATCGCACCGCTTGATAAACAGTGTTGCTAAAAAAAATCGCGTTGAATGGAATATAAATGATTAAAATCGGATCGTCGACTTCGTTCTAAAAATCGTCGAAATAAATCGCAGCGTTTACGACGTGAAAAAGGAGCGACACGCGATAGACGTGTGTTCTTAGAAAGCTGTAGCAGAGCACGTAGAACGACAAATAAAGAACGCGAACGATCTTGGGGCGAGACAGGGGTTGGAACGTTCGAAATAAAAGGCTGTCCGTGCTATAGGTGGTTCCATGACGTATCGTTGAAGAGATTCGATCCTCGGCACGGTTTCTGGCGTGCCGATGTTCCAGGTCGGGGCTTATCCGTCATGTTTTCGGTTCAGTGGACCCGGCATCGGTTAGGGGAACGATGCCACGAGGTGGCAACCAGTAATCCAGCGTCGCGCAAATTCCGCAGAAGCAGACACACGCGAAGCAGGAACACGCACGAAGGAAAAGCCGAGGGATGATGCGTGCGTCCGATACAACCGATATCGATCTCTATCGAGGGGTGAGAATCGAGTGGCCGGGATCCAGCCAACAAGCATTCGACACGATATCCACGAGAGACTTCCGGTGTGCGAGAACCGATCGCCGACATTTGCGAGGCTAATAAATCGGGCCACCTGCGACTACGCCTTCTTCCCGTTTAACGGGTCGGTGAAAGCCTCCGAACCGGAATTATCATAATCTGTGAACGCTCCTTTCCACCCTGTGCTTGCCATCGTGCAGCTAGATGGTTCCGCGGAAATCGGAGCTAAATCGTTTTCGGAGGAAGAATGTTTTTAGAGAAATAAAATGTTTCGGGATTTTTTGGGCCTCGAAAATTCTGCTTTGAACGACTGACAGACTTTTTGTGAAGTACTCGCGTGAACTTTTTGCAGCGCGATTCTGCAAATGTGAAGAGAAATTGTGACACGAAAGTGGTTAGCTTCGGAATTTTTGTTTTCTTGAGAACGTGTAAGCTTTTTGTGAGAAAGCGATTCAATTCGATGCTGCAATTTTGATTGAAATGATTTCGCTCGATCGAAGAGGGTAGTTCTAAGGATAACATATATTTGCGAGGGGAAACAGGCACCTTCGGAATTTTTTATTTCCGATCACGAAAATTATTTTTCAACGAACGTTTTCCCGAAAGTACACGTTGCAGACTCCCTACAATAATTTACTGAAAACAAAATACCGCCACGCGACAGAACTACGATCTCCAGACGGGGCTCTGTTAAAGAATCCAGGATTCCAAGTCTGCCAAGATCCTCCAGCATTTTTATCCCAACTTTTGTCGTTCCTTTGTCAGAACGACGCCACTTGGCAAACGGTCCGAGTTCTCTCAGAGTGTCGATCGAATCGTGGAAGTGTTTCTCGGGAAAGAACGGCGCCACGCGGGACCGGTTCCATGTAATATCGATCGCTCGAAGATGAGCTCGTTAAATGTTGCAGAGACGCATCATTCCTCCGCTTTAAATATTTATACGACTGCTGCTCGCTTAGTGCCGTCTGTGATTCCCTTCATCGTCTCACTCTTTCTCTCTCTCTCTCTCTCTCTCTCTTGGCACCCCTTCTCGTTGTAACGAGGGATATTACGATGGCAGTGTAAACGGCACGAAGGTTCGCTGCTGCGGTACGCGATATTACGTACACTGGAACAAACGGCGGAGAAATTACCGGGCACGATGCTCCACGGTCATATCTTCCTGCGTTTTCAACTATTTACGGAGCAAGCAGACTTACGCTCGGTGAAAGCACATTTTCCCGAGGCTAAGTGAAAGAGACGGTGAACCTCGTGAACTCGGCTTCTCCCTTCGCCACGGTTTGGCTTTGTTCACTTTTTCATCGTTGCGGCCCTCGTGATTCGAATGTGATCTTCCATCCCATCTGTTGCGGCTGGCTTCTCTCGGCCCTCCTGCACCGTAATGCGCTCTAGCGATCTCTACAGGCCCTCTGAAGTCAAATTATGCTGCTGAGCGTTTTTAGTAGTCGGATTCTTGTACTCCTTTGTTCAGATATTTGTCTGAATTTAATATCGAGGCAACATCTTTATTGCCGATGCTTTCGACTGTACTGGGATTTTTCAAGTAATTTATTTATCCATCGTTAGGGACATGCCTGTTTTATTCAAAATTATTCAGAATCAAAATTATTGATCGAATTGCTTCAATTCCGTCAGCATTGATATAGTTTCGAACACGTTCCCTTTGCACACCATTCAAAAATCACATCAAAGAAATCTCGTTACTTTCAACACTGTACAACGTGTTATAGTAAACGGCGGTTTGCATTTCTTGTGGAAATTGTGGTTGTCGTCAGGTTGTTGGGGATAAACTGAACTTACCGGACTCAACGTTTGTGCCTTTCTCCTATAAATTATTTTGTGTATTTGGTATGTAATCCGGTAGATTTGTACCCGGGGCGGCTGCAGAACGAAGTTTCGATCATGTAGAATCAATGGTTCAGGAGTTATACTTGCTTAAAGTTGAGCAATCTGCAGTGTTTTTTGCACGTTAGAGCGCCGCCATGTTGGTTTGTAGCGACGATCGCGTGCCGCTTACCGAGCAGGACCGCTAGATGGCAGCTCGAGCACACAGTAATATCGCTGACATAGAAAAAATATGTCAGAAAATGTTTGAGAAGAAATATCGTGAAAAGAAATTACATAAACCTAACCCAGATCTAACCCAGACCAGTTAGAACGCAACATCGTCTTCCAAAATTCAAACAACAATCGCAATACCCGCTCTATATTATCATTGATGATTTATAATGATAATTTATCAACATTAAGGCGTGCCCGTACTGCCATCTAGCGGTTCTGCTCGGTAAGCGGCGCGCGATCGTCGCTACGAAACAATATGGCGGCGCCCTTACCTGTCAAAAACACTGAATAATGCTCAACTTTAATCAAGCATAACTCCTGAACCATTGATCCTACAGGATCGAATCTTCGATCAGCAGCCGCACCGGGTACAAATCTACTGGATTATATACCGACTACATCATAATTTATAGGAGAAAGGTACAAATTTTGAGTCCGGTAAAGTAAAGAGCTGCCGATTTTGGTGTTATTGTCGGGACAAATAATCCACAACGAATAAAGAAATTTCCATTTAGCTTCGGCCATTGTACCTTTCCATTCGCCTTCTTCGATTTCTTAAGGAAAAGCGCGAAGCGATTCGGTTTCCGTGCGCGATGCAAGCGAGTAATTATCTGGAGCAGCGTTCAATTACCGATCGCGACGTGGTCCAGCTGGGAGCAACACGATTCTATCATCTTTCCCCGATAGCAATCAGCTACCTTTGTCCCGTGACACGTTCCCATTGAACGGTAGCCGAGGGGACGACTTTAATTCGCAACGACGTGCGGATTATTCGAACGCAGATGCTCCCCGTCTCGGTCCGGGAGAGTCTATAGTTAGTCCCGGGGACGTTGCTGAAACTATAGAGTCACCTGGTTGCCTGAGGACACTACGGCTATTATGGCTTTTAAAGTACTTGGACCCAGTTCTCGCTTGTGCGTCTCGAAATCTTTAAACTTACGGGATCGTCCGTCTTAGAAGCTTACGTCTAGAATATTTCGATCCAGAGTATAATGGATCTTACAATATACTTCGGTTTAACTTATTACGAGTCTCGGAACGCTTACTACAAGGAACGCTACAGAGGATTCTAGAATATTTAGAGTCGGGCGAAGTCGTGGAACAGTGAGAACATTAAAGCTAGTATACTTGGACCTAGCCTCTCGTATGTGGGAGACGTCGTGGCTAGTGTGGCAGCTTCTTTGACTGTCACTGGTGGGTCAGGGTTCCCCCTGGCAGATGCCATGTTGCGAATGATTCGTCACAATACTTTCCGGGATTAAAAATTGTTCACGTATGAAAAATTTTAAAGATCCAAATTGGATGTAATTTGGACAAAAGAAAAATGGTTAATTTGTATGGTTGTTCTAGAAGTAGAATACCGAACTCTCTAGATCATCTTGAGTTGAGAGCGATATCGATCATGGATTCTGCAAGGCTTTTATAGAAACTCTAGAGGACGTATAAGTAAAATGGTAATTCTAAGATCCCCTTAGAAACAAGCTAATTTTAAATCTAGTAGAAAAGTTGGTCATGGGTTATTTGGTCAATCATGGTATATTATGGGTTGAATATGACTAGGAGAAAAGAAAAATGGTTAATTTGTATGGTTGTTCTAGAAGTAGAATACCGAACTCTCTAGATCATCTAGAGTTGAGAGTGATAACGATCATGGATTCTGCAAGGCTTTTATAGAAACTCTAGAGTAGGGATAAATAAAATGGTCATTCTAAGATCCTTTTAGAAACAAGCTAATTTTAAATATAGTAGAAAAGTTGGTCATGGGTTATTTGGTCAATCATGGTATATTATGGGTTGGATATAACTAGGAGAAAAGAAAAATGGTTACTTCATATGTTTGCTCTAGAAGTAGAATACCGAACTCTCTAGATCATCTAGAGTTGTGGGTGGGAACGATCATGGATTCTGCAAGACTTTTATAGAAACTCTAGAGGAGGGATAAATAAAATGGTAATTCTAAGATCCCCTTAGAAACAAGCTCCTTTTAAACCTAGTAGAAAAGTTGGTCATGGGTTCTCCAAGGTCAAAACCTAGTAGAAGAGGTGGTCATATGTTCCTATGGTAGGTTTCAGAATCTACTAAAGCGAGAGAATGATCGCAGTAGACGTAATAAGAAATGGTAAATCATCCTAAACGGAGCCTAGTATGAACTAAAATTGTGACTCCTCTGATATATGTAACCAATCCGAAGTTTCGAAAACCGAATCTCCAAGGTACATGTCAGCTCTTACGGACCTGAAAGTACAAATTCCGAATTACCTAAACTCATCTATCCTAATTACACAAGATGTGAATCATTTAAACTCGAACTATCCCCATCTCGTCTTCTCTGCATACGTCCAAATATTCTTATTGCCAGTTTAAGCTACCAGGAACTTTGAAGCCAGGTTAAAGCGGGAACAGAGAGCGTCACAGGGTAATATCTTCGGTTGATTACACAAAGGCGGAGCAGCGTTGTACCGTAGGGGTTGATTGGCTGATAATCAACGCAGTATCGTGAAACGAAAAAAAAAAAATCAAGCTGGCTCGGCATTATGGCGGCGATCGACTCCCGATACTAGATAAAAGCGGCCCAGTTTTCAAGCCTGATTATTCGCGACGGCGTGAGCTAACATCGTTTCTGGCCTCCCTCGGAACTAGTTTAATTTCCGTCGATGATAAACTGGATACGCGGTATCAGCTCGCATTGTCGGTTTCCAGGATAGATTGCGCTCGAACTGGGGAGTGAACGCGCGAGCGCGCACGGATATACACTCGCAGAGAGGGAGATCCAGTTCACAGAAATACTGATCGTTTGCCGCGAGAACTACGTTTCACATCCTGTTTAACGTCTTCATCAAATATACCCAGTCAATCATACTTCCCTGCAAAGTTGAATGCACCATTCCCGACGAAAGTGCTCGGAGTGCAATGTTTCAGTGATGAAATTTTTGTAGAAGTCATTCACATTCGACTGTGGTTTCCAACAATTTCTAACAGTCCTTCTTCAAGGCTGTAAATACTGTACTGCTTTACGTAAACACGTTTGAACCAGTTATTCCATCGAATAAAATTTTATCGACCGAGAGCACCTTGCGTATTTATGGCGAGCACCGATGGGAAAAAGCTGCGGGGAGAAAATCTTTAATAAAATTTAATAACGATTCCTACCTTTCCCATGAATCCATCAGGACGTTGCAAAAGTCAATTTCCTTTGGTTATTCAATGGGCCTGCGCAAACAGCCGTAATCCACTTACATGGAAAACCAATTCACCTCTGTCCGATTTTATTTATGTTGATACAACTTTTCGAGAGGCAGTGGCGTGGTAATAAATAAATCCGTTTGAACTCTTCCCTGAGAAAATTAAGCCAGGATTTATTAAAACGCAGTAGCGTATGATAAGACTGGACTTAATCGATTCGGTATGTATTTTAATGAATGCACACTGGTACTCTCTTTTGGATTAAAACTATTGAAATGTGTGTAACTTTTGTGCGCTACGCGAAACCAATCGCGCAGCAGTAACGGTTATGTGCGCGCGCAATTCGGCGGACAAAAGAAGAGCATCTTCTTTGCAGAAAAGCGCAGTGTGTAGATCGCGCGAGTGGCTGTGCGAGAGAGCGATGCACATCGATCGATATAATGTTAATTTTAAAGTATAGCAAATAAACATAACTCTTATATAGTTATTAAAATGATTAGGAGTGTTCATGTGCAATTATTTCGGTAATCCTGAACCACGATTCTTAACAAAAACAATTCTTTATTTCACGACGCGGGAGGAAGCTCTTTACTAAACGAAATCTTAGCTTTGACCGAAGCTGAGAGGAAAACCGTCGGAACCCCGAAAGGATCACAGGGTCCCTTTGTATCTCCAAACTGTTTAGGTTAGTCTCCACAGTCCACAGGCTCTTGAAACAAAGAGTATCGAATAGGATTCTTCGAAATCTCTGTTTAGAAACAATTCTGAGATCGTTTCATCGATACTTCGTAATCTCTGTTTAGAAACGATTCTGAGATCGTTGGTTCATTTTTACGAAGAATAAGTTCATTGTGCTGGTAACTTATTGAGAATCCAACACGCTGTTACCGCGAATATCGTAAAATTTCAAGACTGAATAATTTTCTCCATAATTTTGTGAAAAAGGACAAGAACCGAACGAACCTTAAGGGGGTAGCCTCCTTTTTCCAGGATTGCAATGGTGCGGGATGCGCGTTCTCATTTCTCGATAATACAAAAATGGGATTTTTCAATAGTCAAAAACGCTAGATAAAGATCGATCTAGGGCGCTATCTCCCTCAAAAGTTCTATTTTTTCGTTTACGAACCCTGATTTGCATTATTCGGCAGCTATTTTCATATCTACGTGCTGCCGAATAATGCAAATTACGCCTCGTAAACGATAAAATCGGACTTTTCAGGGAGATAGTGCCCTAGATCGATCTTTTATCTAGCATTTTTGATTACTGAAAAACTCCGTGTTTGTATTATCGAGAAATGATAACGCGAATCCCGCACCCTTGCAATGCTGGAAACAAGTCTACCGCCATAAGACAAGCGCCTCGTAAACTAGGACCGCAAAAATCTGGGGAAAACATGTCTCCGTTAATTATACTTAATTGGTTACACCCAGAACGGTTCCAATGGTTTCACAAGTTCGTCTATCAGAGAGCAAGGGTAGTCTGGGTGTCGGGCAATCAGCGAAATACACATTGAAACGGAAAGTAACCGAAAGACGAAATCCGTCGCGATCGACGTCGGGTTGCGGTGTGCTGCTAGTCAACAGGTTAATTAAATCACAAACACGGGGCCCTGCCGGGGCGCGTACAATTGGATCGCGTTGACAAACAGCCCTCTCTCGGCGGCGTTGGCTGTTACGGGTGGGGGTTGAAAAGGAAACAAGAAACATTCTCGGGGAAGAGGTAGCGTCCTCTCCAAGTCGGACCGGAGCAACAAGCTCGAACAAACAGAGGAGGACGGGGGCAGAGAAGCCGAGAAGAAAAAGAGATAGAGAGGGATGGGGTGAAAAAACGACCATCGGAAACAGGAGAAAGCCGTTGTCTCGCTCGCTCCTCGAGACAACATTTATCACGGCGCGCGGGAAACTGGAGCAGCAAGGAATAATACTTCGCGGAACGCGGGCAAGACTGCGGGACGGCTCGGTACCGTGAAAAACCGTAGTTGTGCGACTCCTAGGAGCGCGGGGAGTCACTTTTTCCTCTCCCCGACAAAGAAAAGCCCGTGGAAACAGGGACGGGAGGGTTCCGGGTTCGACGTAGGCCACGTCAGCGACCCTTTGTCGAGAGCTATCCGCCTCTCGCAGCGATTTTACTCCGTAACTTCAGCGCCCGGTACGAAGACGAGGGATGATGATCGATACTTCGAGAAAGAAGTCACCGGTCGAGGAAACCGAGGGGGTTCGGTCGCCCGTTGGAAAACAGCAGATCGATCCCCAGGACGACTAAGCTGCTCGCCTCCTCTCCCTTCTCCGGTAAACACAGACGTATTTTAAACTGTCCCGCTCAGAGCGCCGTTTTTCTGTTTCCGGAACGATGAATTATCGCGAATTGTGTCGCCGGCGCTGAACATTTTCCTCCCTGCGGCTGAGCCGACTAAAGCCACGCCGCGAGAGACGCCTTACCTGCGGCCGTTGTTTGCGCGATTATGGTCTATTGCTGCTGTACACAGGGTGTCCCATTTGAAGTTTCGCACCATATTACTTCCTGAACTATTATTCCACAAAATATTTCAAATAAATCTTACTCTGTTTCGGGAGGGACATTGTACGGTAATCAAATTTTGTAGCAGACCTCCACTTTTTCGTTAGGAACTGTATGTCTTCGTTTAGTTGAGCAAACGTGGAGCCTAATTCGAGACGAATTCAACGATATATGTATAAGACTTTCGTCTTCCAAGGTCATTCAAGGTCATTCGGTGCTATTCAAAATTTAATTTAGCCACTTCTTACGGAGGATAAACTTCGATCTTACAATTCGATCAACGATTAAATCCGACGAAGAAACTAGTCGTCGACTGTTCAATAAAAATGATTACTCTATCTAGTGGAAGAGGAAGAGCATCCCGTCAGAAACTCGACGCGTTCGGGGTTCAAGGGAAGCGATGCCCGCTGCGGTTGTTACACAGATTCCAATTAGGGAACTTAAAGTTTTATTCAGCAATTCGACTGGCCCGACCAGAAATGTCTACAAGGGCTGCCTAACTGGCAAACAGTGACCGGTTCTCTCCCTTCCCAAATTGCCCGTACAGTTCGCTGAATCTCTCTCGGCCGCGGCTTAATTCATGTACTCCGGAGCTGCGGCTAGAAATTGGTACGCGTACTTGTTGTTCGTTAGCCGTTAGCGGTCGAAATGCGTTAACCCGGTCGAAACATCGGGGGTGGCGGGTAACCCACCCCTGTGCACCTACCCGCATGAATATACTGGGTGAATCTAGCAACCGGGACGGACTGTAACTTTGTTCTCGTTGAATTTTCCATTGTAAACCGAAAAGCAGAGCCCGTAGAACAATTTTACTTCAAGATTCACCCTTCGTGTTTTAAAATACAGGGTGTACCATTTATGAATGGATTCATTTTTCACTCGATGCTACTCGTTATTCCATACACAAAAGTACTAGATTACTTTTGGCGAAAAGTCATTAGAAGACTGCGGATTTCTAGAAAAATTCAAGAATATTGTAATGTTGTTTCTAGGAGGAAATCAATTTTGATTCTACTTCTGGTTGCCACAATCGATGCAGACTATTTTTATTTTGTATAAAGATTCGCGGTCTAGTCGCTAGTTTAGATGATATTTTGAGTTTCCTATATGTTTCCTCCTGCATTCGACGATTGCAATAAAAATATTTCCGTACAGTCCACATCTTAGACACCATTTACACGAATTTTTTCACTGCAACTCGCGAGCGTACAGCTGACCAAACAAATTTTAAAGGCAACTATTTACAGCTTTGTCCGATGTGCAACAGCAACGTCTGAAACGTTTCTGCGAATCTGTTGGATCTCGGAGGCGTGCCGGGTGCATCGATCACTCGAGTGCACGCTGCACTTCGGAATCCGGGGTGTCAAAGCTCGGCGGACGCAACATGGCGTCCGCATTGTAATTCTAAACGGCGTGGTTCCTTCCGGGGAACTCGTCTGTCTCCCGGATTAAACGATCCGGGGAAACGAAACGCGCGGATTCGATCGCCTCGAGGTTTCGTGATCCAGAGTTTCTCTCAATAATTCTCTATGTCTCTCTCTCTCTCTCTCTCTTGATCTGTCCGTCTAGAAACGGTCGAACTCCTCCGTGACGGAATCATGATCTACCGTTCGGCGAGGTGTGCGTTTTGCTCTGTGACGCGTAAGTAAGTTTCTTTGTCGGGCGACGCGTAACGTAATCAATAAAACAAACGTGATCAAAGTCCGCCGCGGCGCCACACCGCGTACGTAATCGCCTGCACTGTACGAGCCAATGAATCTATAACTCAACAGGATTCGTGGGAATTTCATCAGCGATTTCCAACCAACCGTGGGTCTGCTGTAGCAAGCGATACGCGTGTACAGGGTGAGCATAGCGACCCGGATGGTGTTTTCTGTTGCAACGGAAATTCTTAACATTAACCCCTTGCCGTATCGTTTTCTTTACAGATATTATTTACACCGATTGAAACGTCTTCGTCCCGAAAAATCTCGTAGAAGAGAAAAGAAAATTTATATTTTCCGTATGGCTACGTTTATTGTAATGCTCGAACATTGATTACAAACGAATCAAATTTTATTTAATTTAAAAAGAAACGCGTAACATTCATCTGTATTCGACTTTGGTTGAAATCTTCGTGACGAGTGTGGCTCGTTAAAATACGGCAAGGGGTTAAACAAGTGTAGACGTCGAAAGTAAACATATATTATTTTCATTACGTTAAAATGATTAGCGAACAATATAAATTTAGCTCTCGCGTTGCGCGACGGATGCGCAAACATTTTATTTTGCATAAAGATCCGGAGTAATAGTATTTGATATAATCATTTCATTCTAAAATCAACGTTCCATATGCAACAACTTGGTACCCTGAAATGGCGAAGTTTCTAACGGCCTCGCCACAAGCAACGACTGCCCTTGGTATCCCCGATCGCCTAAACGACAGAGGCCAGTCCGCACCCCACTCAAGGAACAAATTACGAGGTCGAGGAAACCTGGGCAGCTCGAAGGACACTAAAAATCACGGTGACAGGATAATGGCGGAGGCGGACGAGGGGATGGAGCATCGGAACCGTAACTTTTCCGCACCTTCAACCCCCAAAAGGGCTAACCGTGTTATCGCCGTCCGGGCATTTACTCGGAGGGTAGGGGGACGTGTATAAGCCGCAGGAGTGCCATCGAAACAGGACGAGGGCGAAAAAAAGAACAGCATAGCAACGAGAAAGAGAGCAGGAGGAAAAGTGGTCGAGGACAGGGGGGAAAACCGAAGAGGAAAAGCTGGGTACAAGCTCCCAGAAGGGCTGCCCGGGGACTTTCACCCTCGTCAGTGAATTAGCTTCTGGCCCGTTAGCCAGTCTCGTTAAAACGGCCAGTTCAAGGAGAACCGGCTACATCCATGGAAAAAGGGACACTGTCGCGTCGCGTCGACCTCGGAAAATTGGGAAAATTGTTCACGCGCTTCGCCCCGGAACCATCGACTGCCTCTCTTTTGTCACGACTCTCTACGACTCCTCCTCTCCGCTTTTTCGATTCCTGTGATAATCGAGTCCCCCGCAAAGTTCAACATTAGAATTCGTCGCGGGGCACGCGGGAAATCGATTAAAATTCAAACACAGCTAGTTTCCATGCGCCGCGGGATTCAATTACCAACTTCCCGCGAGAAAGTTGTGTGACGAACTTTCGATCCGCGCGCGCCCGGGAAAATGACTCCGCCGCCATCTTGTGGCTTCGATTCAATCGTATCGTATCGGACATACAGTTCCGTATAAAAAAGCAGAGATCACCTCGAAATCTCGATTAATAGATCGGAAATAAATTTTGATATCGAATATTTTCCTACAATTTCCAGCATTTACGATCAAAAATTCGCTACTCCGAAAAGACAAAGTCTAATCTTTTTGGGCGCTCCATGGACTCTTTAACGATCCACACGAATTTTCTCGCGCTTGGAATTCCCATAAATTAGACCGCAAAGATAATCCGCAGAGTTTGGACACTGCGAGCCCGAAGATCATTGGAAACCGTTCGCGTAACTATCGCGAGTAAATCGAACGGGAGAATTGCGGGAAATGGGGATGAGGGGTGAGTGGTTGTGGAAAAAGCTAACGGTGGCACGAAGGAAAGGGGTGTCGGCCGTTTTCCAGCGGGTCGTTCCTGATAAAGCGCGATAAGCGGAGACACGGGACGTTATGAGAACGGAAACGATAACGCCGGCACATTTCCAGACAACGTCGGCTCGCTTTTCCGGCGAGCTCTTTGCTCTTTTCGAGCTGCGGAATGGTTCTCCTATTTCTCTCTCTCTCTCTATCTCTCCCGCGGAGCGAGCCTTGACACCGGATACGGGGTAATTGAATGTGTCCCGAGCGTTTGTGCTCGGATTAATCCTTTGCTCGAATTAGTCGGTCGTTGTTTGTCTCGCGACCGGTGCCGAACCAACGGTACACGCCGTTTGCCGTTGGAGAATCAACGGGCGAATTAATTACAGACGATGGATTGGTCGGGAGAGTACGGCCACGCCCCCTCTACAGAACGATGGAATCACAATTTTACCAAATCACCAAACTCGAAAACACTCGTGTATTACTTTCATCTTGTTGCATATTAAACAGCCGACTTGAGAATGCAAATGTTGTGACGTGTTTTAATCAAGAAATAATATTATAAACTACAGGTTTTTTTGTGACACCCTGTATAATGGATCTGCTACCGAATGAATTTAGACTACTTCAGACTCATTGATATTATTAGAAGAAAAAATTTGTGTTTATAGAATTACAGGTTTACCAAATCATCAAACTCGAAAACACTCGTGTATTACTTTAATCTTGTTGCATATTAAACGACCGACGTGAGAATGCAAATCTTGTGACGTGTTTTAATCAAGAAATAATATTATAATCTACAGGTTTTTTTGTGACACCCTGTACAATGGTTCTGCTACCGAATGAATTTAGACTAGTTTAGACTCATTGATATTATTAGAAGAAAAAATTTGTGTTTATGGAATTACAATTTTATCAAATCATCAAACTCGAAAACACTCGTGTATTACTTTAATCTTGTTGCATATTAACCGGCCGACTTGAGAATGCAAATCTTGTGACGTGTTTTAATCAAGAAATAATATTATAATCTACAGGATTTTTTTGTGACACCCTGTACAATGGATCTGCTACCGAATGAATTTAGACTAGTTTAGACTCATTGATATTATTAGAAGGAAAAATGTGTGTTTACATAACTTTTTATAAACTCAGTCTAATCGTGATACACTTGAGACATTATTATGAATTTATTATGTGTTGTTTCTCGCTACTTCCATCGTATAATTTGAACGCGACACGCTTTCGCGCTACTTTCCCGGCACAAGATGGTGCCGAGCAGCCGTAGAAGGACCCCGGGGCTCGCCTCAGCGAATCATTTCTAAAACTTGCGAAAACTGGAGCACGCCGGAGAATTATTTCGCGAAAGTACCGAAATACAGCGAGGTAGAAACGCGCGCGAAGTGGATCGGCCGGCGAAAAAAAATGATTTCGAAAGTTTTCACCGACGGAAAGGAGCAGGCTTCCACGGAGAACACCGACGGATTCACTCCCGCCATATTTCTTTGGCCCCCTGGATCCGAGCCTTCTTTCGACTTGGCCATTGTTTCTGCCGACGTGAAACAGCGAGAGCGAGATGAGAAACGAAAAGGAAAGCGAAAAGCCCGGACTAAAAATTATGCGAGCGCTCAGCCGCCGATAAATAGGGGTTGGAAACCAGCCGTGAAGTTGTGTTAGAAGTCAATTCGAGCTTCGACTACCTCCGAAACTAGGGGGTTGAATTTTCGTGGGAACTACGTTTTCAGGACGTCGTGTATATCTTAAAATACAAGAAAAATCTATGGAGTTTGATGGATTTTCTTGGCGATTCCACCGAGTCTTTTCAAGTTTTGCAACTAGGAGAGAAATGTATAAATGGATGTATCTATAAACGTTCCAGTGGTTGTCTCGTTAACTATGCCAGATGCTCAGCCACGTTCGGGTAATAAATCGACGCTGACAACTCAATAGAGTAATTGCAACGGGGCGCTGTCATCGATCCTTATCCCTGTCTCCATAATCTTACGTTCTTCCAGCAGCGGAACGTTCCCACCAGGCGTTGCTTCACACGCGAGATATCAAACGCGCCTCGATGATTACCGTTCTCCCTAGGATGAATTCCCTAGGCGCCATCTAATCCCTGTCGTGACACCAGCTGCCACCTGGTAATCCCTCAACCCTTCCCAACGGATCACCGACACACCCGACGATCGGTTTCAATAAAAGAATTTCAATAATCCCCCCCCCGAACCCCACGCCGTTAATCCCCTCGCACGATTAAACGAAACCATTTTTGCACATAGACTTCGATTTTAAATGTACACTTCGCGAACTTCAGCCGTCGAAGACTAATCGATGGTCGAAGCGATTAACCTAACCTAACCTAACCTGTCGAATTTTTTCGATATTTTGCTGCCGAAGCACTTCATCGATGCTCAATTTTTCATATTGGATTTTCATATAATTTTTTTCATATTTGACCATTCGCTTGATCAAATTCCTATTCCAGTGGCTTTTGATCCAACCATCGCACAGTGGGACGAATCGAATTTTAGGTGGAAAAAAGTCATGTAAGAAAATAGATATAACATTCGTATACAGGGTGTATCCGTTAAGTTATGTCACAATTTTTTAGGTATTTCCAGTAGTGCAATTAAAAAATGTTTTAGACAAAAGTTTCTCAGTACTTGACGAGCTACATGTTCGCATATTCTTAAATCTGAAAAAAATGTTTTTTACGTAAAAAAGTAAAGGTCACCTTGACTTTTTTAAATGGCACTATATGTTTTGGACATCATAGGATTGTTTCTGACGTCGAGACGAATTTAACAGTGTACTATACTATGACCTTGAAATGACCTCAAATAAATAATCTAAATTGGCCATTAGGCACACAATAGCACGTGTAAGTTCAATTTTCTTAAAAATTCCTTTATATTAACAATCGAGTGCTAAATTGATACTTTATCTATAAAAAATTACATGTAATTCAAAAATTTTTGAAGAAATCTTTTCAATCATTTTTTTTGCGATAAAAATTACCATAAACTGAAAGATAAAGATCTCCTCTTTACAACGACGCCAAATACGTTGATATCACTAGAAAAAAAAGGATTTTTTTCCACCTAAAATAGCCCATTCATTCCATTGTGCATCGGCTCAATAAAATTCTGAAAAATTGGTTAAACGAATTTTTGGATTGCGCGAGTCTAGTCTCGGCTATAGTCATCGAGAACCATTTGATCCATCTAGAGAACGACTGAAGGGTCCAGGGCTCGTTCACCCCCGTCAGTATCGTCTTCGAGTAACGATCAACGTTCAAAGTCGCTGCTCAGCGACGCTCCCATCAAAGAAATCCCAATTTCCTGTTGATTCGACGGCACAAAAGCCGATCGTTGCACAAAAGCTTACCCCCCCCGAGGAGGCCGCTGGCATTGTTGCCAACCAGAAGCTCCCTAATGATTCAGGATTACTGTCAGTCGACCGGCGAAATAGTTGTCTAACGATCCATCCACCGCTTCTCGATCCACGCGGATCATCTTACGTCGTGTGTATCGCACGCTCGTCAATTACACGCGATGGCCGCCCGATAGACACAGGTGATCAGCAGACTGACAGACTGAGATTGCATCTGTTACAACATATTTCATCGATATTTATATTCAACATAATACAAACACATAGGAAGGCCACCTAAATGCCTCCCTCATTTTTTATCAGGAAAACTTATGAGTTTTGTTTGCTCCATTTTCTGACTTGGTTTACAATTAACCTAACTTTACAGATTTATCTTATTCGCACGTTCGGTCCATACCTTCTTACACTCGCTTTCTTTGTCCCACTCATTCCTATTCTGACCTACTCCGATCGTATCCTAATTATTACTAACCCAATTATTGCATCCTTCCCCATTTCCTAACATCTGTTTTTAGTTTGGCATCTTCTTTGGTGTATTCGTGCTCTCTTTTCTCTCTTTCTCCTTAACTTCTCCAACCACTCTTCAACATTTCTATCTTTCCTCCCGTTAACTACATCCTCGATCCTGATAATGTCTCTCATTATCTTGTTAAACTTTCTAGGCTTCCATATTTGTCCTCGCAAAGGTCGCATCCTCTAGCCTCGTCCTCCAACCAGTATTTGTTCCAATTCAGGAAAACTTGTATTCTCTTTTATTTCATCTCGTAGCGGCTGGTAAAATACATTTTAATATTTTTAAGTAATGATCTTCAGGTGACCTTGAGTAAAAGAAAATGTGAAATAAATTGTCTTCAACTCGTTCGGATCGATTAAAAGTGGCTACAGTTTCATGGCAAATTGATGTCAATCGTTTTTATTTTGAATAAAGAGAAGTCGTTGCTGAAAAATGAGTACATACTATGAAACAGCTGCGGGAGAAACTTGCCGAGAGTGTTCTAGGCATGTTTGCCCATTCTCTAGCAGGTGCTCCAGGCAAATAAAAATAAAAGACCCGCACGAGGATCTTTGGCGAGGCCGTTAATTGGCGAGTTAGCCTACCGTGTCAGCGGGTCAAGTAGCAATTTATATTCTTCCCCGAAGATATGCGGTCCACAGGTTCATTTATTTCTCTCCGCTGAACTGTGCCCCACTCTGTCTGTTCCAGGGAGTGTTCTATGTTCCTGCGTGTATTCCTGATCAAAGTAGACCGTGTACCAGTGATCCGGGACTTTCGTGGGTGTATCTCGGGCGTATCGATAGCTCGAGCCAGGAACCAAGCACAGGAAAAGTGTCCTCGACTGGAGGAGAGCGCAAGTACTCGGCATGAAGGGTGAGTCCTTTCAAGATCTCTCTTTTTCTCTTCTGTACGTCCATGCATTCGGACCGTGCGCGCTGCGTACAGTCAGTCGCAATAATACTCGGGCATCGTTAAAAAGACAACCTTTTAAACTATCCGAGCAGACGACTTGAATTTTTGTTTCTGAAGTTTGAACAATTAGTTTACTGCGTGACGCGAAGGAAAAACATTGAAGAAATTGCAAATTTTCTGCATTTGCAGCTCGTTGCAACGTTTGCCGGTTATGACGAAATTTTCAGAATTTGTTTATGTACGAGTAGAGAGTTTGAAGTAACTATTCTTTATTAATGAAAGTAACACGACTTCAATTAAGATACAACAAGACACAACTGCTTCCCACGCCGAATAAACATACAATCCTGTCGCCGTAATTCGTGTTCGTAGTCCGTATTCGTTAGCCGTTTGTCGTAGTCGTACTCGTATAGTATCGTATCGTAGCGTAGCGTAGCAACGAGCTCTGTCGCGTGGTCGTTTTAACGTGAAACTGTCCCCGCGGCGCGGATGCGTCCTTTTATATGTTCCGCGATAGAACATTCTAGATATTAATTAGTCGTTTACGTTTGTTTTTGATATGCCGCGGCGCTCACACATACACACACACATTTTCACGCAGGAGAGTTCCAGAACCTCGATCAGAAGTTTTCCGGTATTGATTAGGTTTGAACTCTCCTTTTCTACGCCTGCATCCTACATATAATTCGCACAGACCTACAAAATGTAGTTAATAAAATTGTTAATGCTCTCGGCGCAAGGGTTTGGTCATTTGTTACTTAATTTAAGTAATTCCGACGTTTCGATCTACATTCGGATCATCTTCAATGGTTACCAGAATTGCGTTAGCTTTGCGATGAACATTCATAAATTCGACGTGACACTGTAATACTTGTTGAGTGCATGCCGGTCATCGAGACACTGAATAGTTTTGCAAAATTAAGTAACAAATGATCGAACCCTTGCGCCGAGAGCATTAGCAATTTTATTAAGAACAAATACGATCGATAGAAAACTATAATTATAAAATGTAGCGTTTAAAACTAAAGTTGTGGAAAATAACTCTTAGTATTTTTTAAAATTTCTTTTCCATGTAGTAAACTAATTAGTAAACTAATCTAGGACGAAACACCACCTTTATCTCCTCCCATAGAAAAACACAATTCTGTAGAAACGTGGTCTCATATGACGTAACAAGATTCAAATCCGAATCGAGATACGTTCGGAGTGTTACAAATTAGCTATATAGTGTAGAATTTGATCGAAACCGTAGCGCCGAGAAAATTATTCTAAATAAGTAAACTAATTGTTCTAACATTTTCGACGAAAGTCCAAGTCGTACGGTCCAATATTAAAAACATTATCATGTTATCGAGAGTGTCCGAATATTGATGCGAGTGACTGTACGCGTGTGTTTGCGGGTGTTTGCGAATGTTTGCGAAAACCCCCCGGAGAATCGAGGAGCATCGAGCAACGTCGACGTCTTCGAACCACTCTTCGTCGCTGCGACGATACGACCGACCGTCCTTTAAATGCACCTCGTGAATTAAAACCCCGGGGCAAGCCACTTCGAAAGAACATTCCCGTTCGATTGCCAGCATCTTCGAGGAAAACAGGCGATCCTTCCACCGAGAACTTACGACCGACATCGGTTCTATTATCGTTGCCTCGCTGGATCTTCGTTCCGAGTATTTATTTTTACTCGTGGCGTATATCATTGAATGGAATACAAACAGAAGAGAATAATACCAAGGCTGGAATTGTTGGGGTTGAGAAACAAAAAAATAATAAAGTAGAAAACAATCCCTTACGATACGGATGCTGTTCTCGCAGCGTAATTAAACTGCGGATTTGATGCAAACAATTTTTATTTCGCATCAAGATCCGCAAGAATGTGATTCGCATAGCGTTTCCCGAAATTATTTTGACAGTCCCTTTCGCGTCTCTCGGGACAATTGCGCCAGGTTTCCGAGGCCCGGCAATTTTTCCAGGGGTGACTTTTTTCCAGTCCAGAGGACAATGGTTTGAGAAACGAGGGAGGAGATCAAGATCGAGGTGCGCGAACATCCGAGGAAGAAGAATATCCCGCCGTCGCGTCGGACGTTCGCCACCTGCGTTGCTTGTCGTTCTCATCGCTCTATACCTGAGGGTTGAGGGTGCGTTGTGAAAAAAATGCCCGGAGGGTTGGAATTGATCCAGACAGAGAAAGAGTCGAGTTCCACGGCTGTTTCGGTAGCCGGCCGGCTGCGTTGAAAGTCGCTGGCCCACTCGGCGTATTTACTACTTTCGCCGCGGTCGAGCAAACGGTGGAAGCTTTGCCTTCGGGGGGTTGTCGGAGAGGGGCAGAGGGACGAGGAGAGGATGGCGGCGGATGGAAACGAATGCTCGAATTCGCGGGAACGATTTAAAGAGACCGAAAACTCCATTTTTACCCGTGGACGACGGGAATCGCTCCCCCGCTCCCTTAACTTTTCCCATTCTTTCTTCCGCGCGGCCCCTTTGCAATTCTCCGCTCTCCTGTCTCCTTTTTCATCCCCTCCCGCGAAGCTCCTCGACCCCCTTTCCACCGTTCTGTCTTTATTTTTCTCCTTCAGCTCCCCTTTGTTTCCGTTCCACACCCTCCTCCTCTGTTTTTCCCGGTCGTCTCCGTCGCTGCAATTCTTCAACCCCCACTTTCTTCTCGCTCCTCACCCCCTCGCCACACCGTCCTCCCCCCCCCCCCCCCCCCCCTGGTTGCCCCGATTTCTTTCGCACACAACAGAGCAGGCCCCCTTTTCGCACACGCCCCGAGACGCGAAAAGCTTGGGAATCCGTGTTCCCCATCGACTACGCTCGCTGTTTCCACCGGCACTCTTGTTGCGCTTTCATTCGAATGCCGGTGTACGTCTTTCACCCCCGTACAACCCCGTACACCCCCGCACCCTATCGATATCAGACCATAACCGAGCCCTCCTCGCTTTCTTATTTGCGAGAACGCTGATTGCGGGACCAGTTCCGCCGAAATTCACCCCCCGGCACGCTCGCAGAGGTGCTACGGGGGTGAGTTTTACTCGAGAGAGTGTTCCTCGCGTAAGCCTCGCCTTCGATAACTTGGCCCTGTTCTGTCGATTTATGAACGAATGGATTTTATCATCGGAGTTATAAACGGGGATCGTAACTGTTGCGAATAAACTTTATGGCAAAAACGAGTGAGTAGAATTTAGAACGGAACAAAAATAATTCAAAAATGCCAATCTATTATTCTCGTTGAAATGACCGGTCCTAATATTTTAATCTCCAATTATTGAGATTGCAAACATGCATCAATGAGAAGTTATTCAACAAATTGTTATCCCTTTGAGATAGGGTTTGAGGGTTATAAAAATTGATACCCATAATTTTGCGTCATAATTGTTCACTTGTTGGTTCAGTCTTCTTGTTGCTGAAAGTTCATCGCACTGTGCAACGACGCTGTCTTCAGCCTCTCTTTTGGACCAGGCTGTGTTTAGGCAGAATTCCAAAATCGAAGGAGGGGAAACCACGCTAACGACCTGCCTAAAAGCATTCCCACCCCCTTCTCGCAGTCGTTTCACCATCGAAAACTGGACGGTCCGTGCCGCGAAAGCACATTTACCCCCCGTCCACCCTGTTTCTCAGTGACCGCGACCATTAGTGAACTTGAAATCGAGCAGATTTACACTGATGCGAGTCGCCAGCGAACACCCCACGGCTTCGTTGACAGCGAGACGAATGCGGTTGATTGACGAACTGTGGACGAGTTGATGTTTACCGATCTCCTCTGACAAGTATCCGCATCTAACCGAATTGTTTACGACGATACGTTAACACAGTTTCACGATGCTCGGTAAGTTATTGTCGCTGTTCAGGAATAGCGGGATCGTGGAAGGAGGTGGAAATTAACGGCACTGGAATCGAGAGCTTAGTGTTTCGGGAAAAGTCCAGATGTCCACTTTATTAAAAACTCTAAAGTATAACTTATTTTAAACTAAAGAACCCGACACCAACTCGAACAAACTTAGCAAATACATTGAAA
>CM052191.1:5899056-5950011 GCA_028455805.1 Lasioglossum figueresi
AGCGCGCTAGATTTATCTTTTATCTAGCGATTGCGACTATGGAGAGGCCCCCAATATGCATTAGCGAGATGCTATTCTGTAAATCCCGGACCCTTGCAATTCTCGTGTACGTACATGCGTCTAGCGGTGTGTGGTGTACCACACAACTCATCAATTTGTCAAGGCCAAATTCGTTCCTACTCCGCGAAGAATTAACACTCTAGAGGAAGCCTTCGAAGCACAGAGACTTCTTTGGTTTTGGAAGCACGGTTTTAGCTCAACCATAGCGGGAGTTTTGAAAAGCAATTGACTTTTCGGGCAATCAGCTGTGTGCCGAGGAGTCAGAGGAGTGAGAACGGCTGGGAGAGGTGACGAGGAGCCTCTATTGTCGCGAGTCATTATTATTAGGGGTGTGCGAGTGCCCGAAATTTCTGGTTCGGGTCGGGTCGTGATCCCGAAAGTTTATAAAGTTCCGGTACCCGAAATGGTAATCGAGTCGGGTCGGGTCGAGTCGGGGTCCCGAAAGTTTGCAAAATTCCGGTACTCAAAGTTAAAGTTGGGTCAAGTCTGCGATCAAGTCAGCGGTAAATAACTCTGTGCATAATACGGAATAGCTGTGCATAGACGGCCATCATTTCGAACATTTATAAAATACAGGTATTCTGCTTCCATATTTTAGTTTTTGTAGGACGGTCGAGAGGTTTATTAAAAATAAACTGTAGTCAGGTTTAGCAGTGGATGAAAAATATATGTTATGTAAGGGTTGGTTACGATCGGCTAGATACGCTAGGACTTGGCTGTTACTCGGAGTTCTTCTTTGACGCTACTTCGATCCCTGACAGATATCTTGTCGTTGACACGCTGCGTTTTTTATCCATATCCCTAAGTGGGCGTTTTCCTATGACACTCAATCGCTAGGTATTTTGGTCAAACACCCGCCCTCGAAATCAGTGGAGTAAGGGAAGGTCATGACCGGTTACTGTCGTCTCCAGCATTTCGTCAACCATCTGGGGTTTCGTCCGGGGTACACGAGTTTTATGGCGCGTTCGTCGCTAATAAAACTTGGGACTCTTGGCAAATTTAGGAAATCGTTTTAAGTCCCCCAATTGACTAAATGTCACGTCTGCACCCTAAAACTCTCTTCCCGTCTCTTTGCTCGGACCTTTCACCCCTACTTCGGTCCTTCTACCCAAAAAATGTCTACATTTTATACGTTTTTTCTGTCCTAATGAAAGGGACTATCGTTGTAGGTGTTTAAAAAAGGGTGGTTTCATTTTTAAAAAGTCAAGGTGACCTTGATATCTCTAAAAAAAATGACATAAAAACAAAATTCTCTTTGGCATCGTGTCAGCTCCATTGTAACATTCAACTTCGTCCTTACCATATTTTACGTATCTTTGGAAACAACAAAGATATTTGAGGTGCAAAAGTTAGGTGACTCAGCCTGTATAATAAATACAACTTTAACTTCCAGAAATCGAATATTGCAAACTTTCGGGACCCCAACTCGACTGAACCCGATTACTACTTCGAGTATCCAAACTTTGTAAACTTTCGGGATCCCGACTCAACCCGACTCGATCATTGTCCGACTCGCCCCGAGGCTCGGGTACCCGCACACCCCTAATTATTATGGTTTTTTTTTTAAATCTTAGAAAAGATTTATTACAACGTTAGGTAATATTATAAAAACAGAAAATTACATGGTAAGAAGTATTGACAATATAAACGTAGAGGTAGAGGTGTACAATTATCTTTTTTCCCCCTTTTGGGTGACACCTGAACACGCAAATTACAATTATTTAAGAAGGATATAATGTGATGACATGCCCCAATATTGGGCCCGGCTAGAAACAAGGAAACATCCAAAGGTAACTGAAATCTTAATTTGTGGAGTTTCTCCAAAAGTACTAATCTTTGTGCATTATACAAATCACACTGCCAAATAACATGGTTGAGGGTTTCGCTCTCAGAGTTGCATCTACACATTGGGTTATCAATGAAGCCAATACGGGCTAGAGAACTGGCCAAATGATAATAATCAGCTCTGCATCGGTTTATAGAGACGATAAAGTGACGAGATAAATTTATGCCTTTGAACCAAGGACGACGGTTATTCCTAAAATAGTGCGCAAAATAATATTTTCCTTTAAACAACCCTTGCTTTCTAATTAAGGATAGAGTATCGGTATATGCGTTTTTGATAAAGAGTTCGTACAGATCGGTATAAGGAACTCTCAAAATGTTTAAGGAAAGGAAAGTAGTGGCACTTTTGGCCAGGCTATCTGCTATCTCGTTGCCCCAAACACCAGAATGGGACGGAACCCAGAAGAATTTAATTTAGTATTTATTTGAGTTAGTCCCAATGAATTGATTATACTTTCTCTTGATGTCGAGAATATAGGAATTGACTCTTGCAGCAACTCTAACAGATTCAAGACCTTGAAGAGCACTCATAGAATCCGAAAAAATGCAGTAATTTTGCGGAACGTTTTCTAGCACAATGTCAAGTGCACTGCTTAAGGCAGCACATTCAGCCGTAAAAACTGATGCATTTTTATCAATGCTAAAGTTGTTATGAACATTAAGATCAGGACAAAAGCAAGCACCGCCCACATAACCAGCGTTTGAAACCTTACTGCCATCCGTATATATAGAATAAGCAGAGCAATCCTTTAGGAGGTTACTTACTTTCTGGGAGGGGTCACCAGAACCTCTGAGATCCATACCAAATTGATAATTAACGGGAATCGAAGTAAATATAGTTGAAAAATTATGGCAAAAGATATTGAAATGAGTATTAGAATTTATCATGCTAAACGAATCTGAAAAGGACAAAGCACTCGAAAGTAAAATACAATTTGAGCTGACGTTTATATTTTTGGCCCTAGCTACATCGCAATAACCCTGAATGGCTTGCAGACATAGGGAACTCTTGTTAGATGAGACTTTTGCAAGAAAACTGTGGCATAGATAGGTAGCTCTATCTTTCGGAAAGACCAGCCCAGATTCAGCCAGTAGGATGTTAGTTGGAGTACTTCTTCGATAACCTAAAGCCAACCTAATGGCTGAGAATTGAAGTTTTTCTAGCTTGTCACGCAAGCTTAGTTTCTTAGGAAAGTAAATGAAAATACCGTAGTCAAGAATGGAGCGAATGTAGCTTTCATATAGTGTTATTAGGGTGGCAGGATCAGAGCCCCACCAGGTGCCACGAAGAAATTTCATCAGATTAAGAGCATTAGAATTATTATGGTTTTGGCAAACCCGTCGCCTCTCTCGCCCCTGTCCCATACCAACCCACTTGCCGCCGCGTAGCTCGCGCGATCCGGAACAGTCTCTCTACGATGCGTAAAATCGAGACGCGAGAAGATGTCATCCGCACGTAAAAAGTAAAAACGGTGTATCGCCGCGAAGAATAACTGCGCGACCGTGTTCTAGAAATCAGCGGGGACCGGTTCCGAGCGTCTTCGATGATCGAAAAGGGTCAGGGGAGGCAAATGGGTCAAGAATTGGTGGAGAGGGCGTGCGCCCGCGAGAGCGGAAGAACGTCAGCGACGACTGCGTCACTCGAAAAACGATCGGGTTCGGGTAGCCTCGGCCGGAATCCGACATTGCGGCTGTGCCGGAGAGCTGATGACGCAATCCAAGTTTACAGTATACGGTGCACAATGGCCGGTATCTGGGTCGTGGTGTCAGTGCTACCCCTTGCACTCGCGCGCGCGCCCGTGTCGGCTGGGCGGCTGGCTGCACAGCCCCAATTCTGCAGCTCCACGGCGTGCTTGGGAAACCTCCGATATATCCGCCAACCGACCAGGAGCCCTACCGATCACGCTGCCGCCGCCTAATTCGCCTAACCACGCTCCACCGATCCTTTTTCATTTTCACGAGGAACCAGCCTTCGACGATCCTCGCGCGCGCGCTGATTGCTCGAAGAACCAATTTGTTCGACTGTCCGTACGACGTTACAGATTCGCTCGCGGTCCGCTGGACACTCCAGTACCCTAAACGAGATCTACGACCGTCGTCTCGAGATCCAAGATATTGCGACTCGATCGAGGATTCTCGACGGTGGAGGATTCACGACCGTTTTAAATATTATCAAATATTCTCTCCATGCTTCATTTCGTTCGTTTAACTAATCGTTCTCCGGATCCACTTTCCACGTTTCTCCAAGCTTCGATATTTCATTTGAACCCTCCGTCCGTGCCCTTATCTATTGTGTTGTTCGGAAAGTCATTTCGTTTTTTTTTTGTGAAAATGAAAGACAATTTTCGTATAATGAACAAATATTTTATTAAATTGTATATTGGCCAGTCTGGTCCAATACCTTTTGCCATCTTTCTGGTAGCAACACGATTCCAGGCTCATAAAATTTTTGGTCTTTTCTGGGAAAAAACTGATCGAGGTGGTTTTTGACCTCCTCGTTCGAAGCGATGGTTTTACCGTCTAAAAAATTTTCCAGTGACCGGAACAAATAATAATCCGAAGGTGCCAGATCTGGAGAATATGGTGGGTGTGGCATTGTATCCCATTCAAGCTGTAAAAGCTTTTGGCGAGTGACCAAACTTGTACGAGGTCTCGCATTATCTTGGTGGAGCGCTACACCTTTTCTGTTGAATAATTCTGGCCTTTTCTGTTGAACTGCATCATTCAGTTTGTCCAGCTGATGACAGCAGACACAATAATTAAACAAAAAATAACAAAAATAAAAAAAAAAACTTTGCAAACCAGTTCTGGCACTGGCGTACCGTCAACGCATCTTCTCCATACACATCGGTTAATTTCTTTCTGTCTTGAATAGCATTTTTACCTTTTCTATAGTAAAAAAGTAAAATATGACGAAAATGCTGCTTGTTGCTCTCCATATTTAAACGTGCACCAACCAAAAACTACTGCGTAGAATCAATTGGACTTTTTCACACACAAGCCTTGCTATAATGCATATAATGCTATAATTGCTCGAAGCATATAATGATTATGCCGCATAAGTGTGAAGTTGGGTGCAAAAAAATACAATTAAATCCTCTGTCGGGAAAAAACGAAATTACTGTCCGAACAACCCAATACATCAACATCTGTCTATTGCACCAGATCGTCCGAGTTTCCGATACATCTCGAAATGTTCTCGAGCACTCTCGTCGCGTATCCAGATCATCATCCACTTACTTTTGTCGCTGTACACAGATCGCCTGAATATTTTCGAGCAAAGGAAAATTCGAAGGCAACTGCGAGTGGAAGCTCGAAGGTTTCCATCGATTTATACTACACTGCAAAAGGGTCTATAGACTTCATCTAGGTATTGCAGACGTTAGTCAAAGCGGTGAGGGAACTTCTGTGAGCAATCGACGGAGAAGTTTTCGCCGAGTTATAAAGGGACTTTTCGCCTTCGGTTTCTTCAAGGTTCGATGGACGCAGTCGGTCAGGGATCGATCATGCACAAATCCAATTTCCCTAAACGCGAGGTAACACGGTCCAAAGAGATAGAAAGAGTGAGAGAGGGGACCGTCGATATCCGCACGCTTCGACAGCTTCTATTTCGGTTCGTCCTTCGCCGCGTTCTCGGTCCGGGCTCTCTCCGATTCAAACGTTAAATTCAATAACGAGATAATAGAGCCGGGGTAATTAGCGTGGTAGGAGGAGGGCAGAGAGCCGGCGACTTTATTCGTCGCGTTACATCGATCGGATCCCCATTAAAGCCTTTACCTCGATTCAGAAGAGCGTTAAAAAAGAACGACGCGCGCGCCGTTCTATTTCGATTCCGTTCCCGATCCCGACGCGCGTTTTACCGGGCAACCGCCGAACAACCGGTATAACTGTATATCGGGAATATTCGCGAATCGATGGGAAAAAAGTCGCTTTTCCAGGCATTTCCCGGCGACACGGATCTGCTAAACCGAAACGCTTTTACGGATACCCGAAGTACGCGGTAGTGTTTTTGCCCCTCCGATCTCGCGAACCGATGAAACGAACGTTCAGGAGTCGGCTCAATCGGACAGAATTCCCGCGGAAAATTGCTCGACGCACAGAAGACGATTCACCCGCGGCGAAACTTATTGCTCGGCTGAAGCTTATGATACGGAAACCGCTGGGGATACTAGCGTAGTGCTGCCTTCCGCCTGGGGAATTCAATGTTTACGATGTGGAAGAATTCTGTCCCGCGATGGGAAGAAATACGATTTCTTCGATTAGAAACGTTCCGCATACGGTAGACTTCGAATAACACGCTGACAGTGTCACATACGCGACGCTCGCAATCCTGTCTACTCGAAGGTAGTCAAATTAATTTTATCCACCTATGCATTGAAAGTCTTTGTCCGTAGGGTAATATTCGGAAAAATTTCAACGATGAAGCTGAGCAATGAAAAATAAACGGATATGTTCACCCAGTCAACTAATTGTTCTAACGTCTCAAAAAACTCGAGTCGTTTGCTAGAATTTTGAAAAGTTTATTAGAAGGTGCCCATCTAATTTCGTCCCCGTCTATATATTTGCAATAGACATTTTATTTGATAACAAATGCCACTGTGCAATGTACAGGTTTGTTCACGCTATTACTAGCCAGCGTTTTTCTTGTAAATATTAAAAATTAGAAAAAAATGAAAGAGGAAAAAGTAGTACTGTTTATTGTACACAACACAATGGGATACGTGATTTTTTTGCGTTTGTACTATTTTGTTAGATACGAAGGTGACCTTCCATTTTTTAAATGGAATGGTGTATATTTTTTTACAACACGCGAAAGCGTGTGTCTAGACGAATTCATTCGTATACTGCACAGTGACCTTCAAGGTCATGGAAGGTCAGAAATGGAAGAAATATTTTGAATATTTCATACCAATGTGTTTACAAGTATTCCTTGTTCATACGAATCAGATGACGTTATCATTCCCTATCAGAGTGTTTACTTCTAGTTTCTTCTATGACGATACAATGTCAATATTACTACCGAAACCAATTAGTATAATATCGCATAGTAATGTATTCTTATACGTGGACGAGAAAACGTATACGATAAGCATTTATTACCAGTGCAATGGAAATAAAAAACAAAGTAAATTGAAATACCTAGAAGAATATCCGGACAGAGTGCAACCAAATGAAAATCAGTTTGTTTTGCTTGCGAAGCGTTTGAAGAAAACAGTGTCTTTGCAAAATAAGCGTCGCAATCGGAAATGTCTTCTTTCTGAAGATAAAAAATTAGAAGTCCTCTTACATTTTGAAGAAAATCCGACAACTTCGGTAATAAAATAAGGAATACTTGTAAACGCATTGGTATGAAATATTCAAAATATTTTTTCCATTTCTGACCTCGCATGACCTCGAAGGTCACTGTGCGATATACGGATGAATTCGTCTAGACACACGCTTTCGCGTGTTATAAACAAATATACAGCATTCCATTTAAAAAATGGAAGGTCACCTTCGTATCTACCAAATAGTACAAACACACAAAAATCACGTACTCCACTGTGTTGCGTATAAAAAGCAGTACTACTTTTTCCTCTTACATTTTTTTCTAATATTTACTATTTACAAGATTAACGCTGGCTGGTAATAGAGTGAACACCCTGTACACATTTTCTATGGTTTGTTACTTTTTATTTCGTTAAGTTCGGATTACAATGTGCTTTGTACCGAATACAGTTTCTTTAGGCGAAATCTTGGGATCTAGGTAATACTATGGACATCGATCTAGTGGAAGCTAGAGGGCCCAGTATCAGTGAACATTACCGAGACCGAAAAGAGAGATTGTCCACGTTATAGAAGAATGTAATTCGCCTAAATGGAAGTAATAATCCCGCTACATGAAAGGCAGTACACGCTAGGGACATGGATCTAGTGACTAAAATAGTGGATCGATTCGAATCGCACGGTAATTACGTCACGTTTTTTCGCATGAAAAAAGGCGTGATCGCCGGTTTACTCATTTCCTAATGAGTCTTGCTTTCCCGTAGGAATGGTCGGTAATTGTCATGGAGCACGCGTTAAAAGCTCGCGGGGACTTTTCCTTCGAAACAATTGGAAACGAACGGTGAAACGGTGAAAATGTGGGCCGGGAGAGAGAGAGAGAAAGAGAGAGGGGGGTGAGAGGGGGGGGGAGAGGCGAGCGATGGTTGCGTGCGAGCAATCTGCGTGTTCCGTCGATCTGGGTCGCCGGAATCACTGGAAACGTAATTCCAGGATACGCGCGTTCGACGCCCTTTCCACCCCTCGCCATTTTCTCCCGACCGACCTCCTTTTTTTCTAATCGCTCTAATGAAACAACACTGATTCTCTATCTCCCTCCCTCTCCCTCTCTCTCTCTCTCTCTTTCCCGACAGTTCTTTTTCCAGGCGTGGCTTCGGCGGAGACGCGGCAGCTCCGTCGTTTTCTTTGTTGGACTCCAGCGAAACCGTTTCCAGGTCTAACCTAACCTAGATTCGGCTTTCCGCGGAATGGGAATAACCTAGATTCCATTCTTCCTGGAAACAGGATACCCCGAGTGCCGGTTTTTCTAAGGTACAATTCATCTGGGTTCACAATTCGTTGGATACGGTTCATCGTTGGCCGCAGTTCCCACTGCAAGCTAACCCGTTCCCGGTTACCGGGTTCCCTAGTCTCAATTTATCCCTAGGTGGTGCTTTATCTCGGCGAAGACACCGCTAACGTTTACCGAGATCCTGATAGGCTAAGCTTATCTTTATCTCTGCCCGAATTATGTCTAGGTACTGTTTCCTCTAGTTGCAATTCTTCCCCAGATACGGTATCGCAGATACCCTAGGCCACTGGTTCTTAACCTTTTCGAAGTCAGGGAACACTTTTGATTACATGAAAAATTTGCGGATAGCCAAAATTAATGATCCAAAAAACAAACGAAAACATCCCGCGTAGAAATAAATATATTTCAGAAAATATATTAGTGAATATATTTAATATATTTCGCGGAACATCCCAATTGGATAGAACACGAAATTTTTGTAGGCTCAAGACAATCTAGATATTCTACCTTTGTTTAAATTTAATTTGCCCGTATTTCTGTAGACGCAATTTGTCTCTAGATATAATATACACTAGGCTCGATCTCTGACTGAATGTAACGCAGTTGTACACACATATACAGTAGCGGACAAAAGTTTAAGACGACTATCTTTTCAGTAGATTATTCTAATAAATTGTTAATGCTTTCGGCGCAAGGGTTCGATCATTTGTTACCTAATTTACAAAGCAATTTTGCAAATTACTAAAGTAATTCACACTTTACCTACCGGAAGCCTATTAATAGGATTTTCAATAATTGTGCTGTACCAAAAGAAAGCATAGAAATTTTCTTCTACATTGCAATCTTAAATGATATTATTAGCTGACGTTATTGAGGATGAATTGTTAGTTCGCAATGTAAATTGCTGTTGCTATCGAAGGTTTCATTAGAAAGTGTTTAACCATGTACCATAGAGTTTTCAAAATTATGCAATAATCATCGGTCGGTAATGTGTTAATTTGTTAAAAAATTTGTTCACAGACGCAATTCTAGTAACCCTTGAAGTTGATCCGAATGAAGATCGAAACGTCGGAATTACTTTAGTAATTTGAAAAATTGCATTGTAAATTAAGTAGCAAATGATCGAACCCTTGCGCCGAAAGCATTAACAATTTTATCGACAACAAATACGATCGATAGAAAGCTATAATTGTTATTGCATTTTGTTAGAGATGCCAAACGTCTAATAGTTCCCAATTTCTCTCAAGTGTCGAAGTTCGATAGAGTAACTTCTGACGGAATTCGATATATCAGACGTCGCAAAGATCTTAATCCAAACTGCACCGTAGGAACACTTAAGCACAGTGGTGGTTGTGTAATGGTGTGGGCATCGCGAAACGGTCCAGAACCAATTCGAAAAATTAATGGCATTATGGAAAGGTTTGAATATCTGGACATTATGAAGGAAACCATGATACCTTATGCACGTGAATACGTCCGAGACAATTTCATGTTCCAGCAAGATAATGATGCCACACGTACCTCTAAAATCGTGAAGCGGTACTTTATACAAGAAAATATTACTGTTTTACCATGGCCATCGCAATCACCGGATCTCAATACGATTGAGAACTTGTGGAACATTCTTAAATGGGACGTACACAAATATAAATCTAAAAATTTGAGTGACCTTTACACCGCAATTGAAACAGAGCGGAACAACATTTCGATAGAACAATATGTGTAAAGCTAATAGATTCGATGCCGCAAAGATGTGCGGCGGTCGTTAAAAACAACGGTTATCCCTCAATATATTAACTTTTAAAGAAATTATTGTTACTTGTATCAACATAAATACCTTTTTCGAAAATAAGTCTTAAATGAAAGTCCACAGCAAATACAGCATTGAAAGTTTCATGCGCATTCTGCCAAATACTGTTTATGTTTTGAAAAGGTCTAGGTTGTTCGTAGATGGAGTGCGAATATATGTGGAAATGTTAAGAACAATTGAGAATTGTTCGACGTTTAGTATCTCCAATAAAATGCGATAATCTACTAAAAAGATAGTCGCCTTACACTTTTGTCCGCTACTGTATATCGCTATTATAGGATCTGGTCGTCAACGCGGATGGATTTTGCGTTGACTTCGGGCGAGATAAATTATATATTGACAATTTTACAGCTCGCGCGACTCGGTACTCTCTCGCTCTCTCGTCTACACGATACAACTCTCTTTAATCGACTGATCTCGGTTTTCGAATTGTCGTCGGTTATGCATCGCGGGTCGTTTGTCGTTTGTCACGCAATGTACAACATACAGTTTGGGGGTCGTCGACCCCGCGCTCCACATCGTACACTATATTTTTCTACAGGCCTAGACAAAACAGCCCCTCAGCTTTCTCCAGGTGTGATTTGTTCGCGGAAACAGAATACCCTAGGCACGGTTTCTCCCAAAGGTTTCCTCTTGACCCAATTTATCCCTAGCTCTGGTATTCCCTCGAGTACAATTTATCTTTCTATATAGAACACTGTAAACTCGATTTATCTTTAAAACAGTCTTACCTCTTCTACCATTTGTCTTCAGCCAATATTTTCCCTAGCCATCAAATCCCTAGCAATCTGTTCGAAACGTTTGAATGGGTTTCATTCGTTTCTAACATGGACAATTCCTCTTTCCGATGTCAATAATATTAGCTGATTCTGGGCACTAGTTTCCACTAGATCGATATCCCTGAAATTCCCTAGATTTGTTGACTGCAACAACTTGAGAAATTGATTCCTCTATCGAAGCGATCAATATTTTCAATCGATTTCTCTGATGTACAATATTATTAGGCTTATAGCTTTCACTTTATCTGGTGACAAATTCCAAGTAGAGTGGAACAAGAACGATTGAACTGCTGTTAGACCGTAGTTTTCCTTAGATTCACGTTCTCCTGTAATCCCCAAAGGCAGATTATCGAGTAACTCCGACCGGGTCGAAGTTAATTCGAAATTTCCCTAGCAGGGACGTTAGTATGATAATTATTTCTGCGGTTCGGGGGCGGTCTGCGCTATCTCGAACGAAGGGGACTTGCGTCAGAGGATACTTTCGACCCGGTTCGCCCCATCTTTCTCGTTTCCTGCCGTCCGGCTTCTATGTAGGTCGACCGATTAAAAGATAACGCGGCAGCCACTTGAAGGAGATAAAGGGTCGATGAAGTTTTTAATGGAGGCCAGATTACCGAGTTCGAGAGCACTGCCACTCGATATAGCCCCCTGTGAAGCAGCAAAGAGAGTAAGAGAGAGAGAGAGAGAGATATATATAGCTGTTGCGTTTCGTTTTTACGAAGCTTGGCTTGCGATCCCGGGTAATGTTCAAAGCGGACGATGATCCGCTTCGGTGCGGGACCTGCCGAAACGACGACGGGACCACTGGTTTCCATTGACCGCTTTGTTTTCGAGAAACCCGGGGAATCGATGGGATCGAACCCATCCACGCATGCTCCGCCGCTTTCCAAACCTGTTTCGCCGAACGTTCGAAATAAACACTCTCGCGGTTAAAAAACGTTTAGCCTTTCTGAATTTTGTCTTTCATAGCGGTGTCCCCGCGTAACTATCGAAAATGACTAATTAATATTTTGGATTCTGACGCCTCGAGGGGTTATCGATTAACGTTTAGAAAAGTTTCTTCAAATTACTTTAAAACATGAACAATTCTAGTACCTTCTAATCGATGCACGAACATTTTATTTCGCATAAAGATCCGCAGTCCAATAACGAGTTCTCAGAACAATTGGTTTCAATTTCTGGATTTTGACTTTGAAACTGTAGTAGTTTGTGGTTCATGGCTGTTGCGCGTGTTGTTAGACAGAAGACAGCGGTACCTCTCCGAATGTAAACCGATCAACATCTGTAATCCGAGCAACGTATAATATGTTGTATACCAACGTCATTTCATTGTACATTCTACATAGATACCAGGCTTCCTGTTTTTACTATACAAACTCGTAATTTCATCCTTGACTCATCCTGAAACTCTTCCCCATCCTCGACCTCTGTCCTTGCCACATCATATTCGACCCATTTGCTTGGAACACGTCATCCTCAAAACTCTGACCGTATCACCCTAGCCCTAACAATTCCTCAACCCCCACCATTCAAGTTATAACTTACATATAAAGCCCCTTTTCCCTCAACATCCAGGTTTTTCTCTCAGATTCACTCTCCGACTCGCTGTTCTCCTAAAATACTCATTCGACTGTCGTAAACTACGGTATATTCCGCTAACGTACCACATATTGTCAACGCGTTGACGATTAAACTCCGTTGTACTGTACGAATAAAATACTAATTCACGGAGTACAACATATAAATCACTTTTACAAGAAGCCCTACACGATAGTGTCTCCCGAAAATGGCTATTATTTTGGATTTTGATGGCTTGAAAAGTTCGTTGAAGATATGAAAATTCAAAAATTCAATTTTGGCCAGGAAAAACAGGTTTTCGGGCGACCGTGCGGCGTTTGTGCGGTTCGAGGGAAGATGGGTCACAGCCGGTAGTCGTTGCACGAGGGAGCCAAGCTGGAGACGCTTTCGTCGAGCGGTTCAAAGGGATTCCAGAGCTTTGAGAATAACGTCTCGGACCTGTGTTCGTTATCCGCGAGCGGTGGCCGATCCATGGAAACGCGAGCGAAGGGGCCAAGGGCCCGTGTTCCTCGTCCTTTGCATCTGTGCCGGAATGCCCGGCAGTTCTTTGAGCCGCGGCCAGCCGCGAAACTGATCCCATTCACTCCATTTGTTCGTTTATTTATCCGTTTCGGCCGTCCACCCTCGGCTCCCGTGAAGTTCGATCGCGGGTGCCTCGGATTTTCTTCGTCGACCGACGATCAAAGGAGATATCGGCTGAGAAAAAAAGAACGAGGACGAGAAAAAGCGAAACGAAACGTTTCATTTAGCTGGAATTCCACGGCGAAACGATTCGCGCCGCTTCCGTCCTCTTGGCTGCTCGGAACGAGCTTCTTTTATCTTCGAGCCAGCCAACATCGATCCACACCGTTCGCGTGTCTCTTCAAGGTCTCGGAAAATTGATACCGTCGGCCCTCATCCGGGATCGAATGAAATTAAATATGGCCGGCGACGCCATCTTGGGTGCACGTCCAACGACATTTCAAATTACCGGGGAGATTTTTGGTTCGTCGTTTTGTTCTTCGGGGCGAATCCACCAGAAATTATGTAGGCACTCTGAAATATCTTTTTTATCCTATTCTTTGCAGTGTTCATAATTTATACCCTGAAATATTTATTACATCGTTTTCCACAGCATTTCAATTTTTAAACGCATCCACAGAATTTGCTGGACATTTTTGTATAGCGTGCATACCATTATAAAAATTGTAGTATGTAAAATATGTGTAAAATTATTCATCATAATAGAATATTTAAAGATGTTTTCAAAAATTACAATACTCTAGAAAAAGATATAACAATTCGATCTCCTTTCTCAAAGATTATAATGCAACACAAACAACGATATAATCGATATTTAAAGGTGCTTTGATAATTTATTAGCACCGTAAAAAATTACATAAAAAGCATTTGCTGCTATTTCCATGAACGATTTTACACCGTCAAAATGAAGCAATGAATGCTCAAGCGTCGTTTCCAATATTTCCAGTTTCATAGTTCCTTTGACGTGCTTTTTTAAACTCGAAAAAATTTTTAAAATCCATCCGATGCCGTCGTACAGATTCACCACGGATTCGAAAGGCTCGGATAGACTGAATTGAAAAGGCTCGAACAATAAATTGTTCTTTTCCGAATACGGTTTATTATTATTCCCGCAGCGGCACGAGCAGCGTTCAACGGGAAGAAATATTCGATAAATGAAAACGGCGCATTATTCCCAGAGCTTTTGTTTCCCCATCTTCATTTGTCGAAAGACATTTATGGCCGCTGGATCACGCGCAGTTCGTACATTTCCGTGAAATTAACGACTGGCTACGATTCGTCGTCGATACGTGCCGACACGTCCGCGAAAACCGTTTTAATGGAGTTTACCATTGCTATAGCGTCTGTTGCCGATAACAAAGACAATTTCGCTGAACGTGGAAATCCTTTCGCCATCGATCATGCGGTTCCTGGAACGGTATACTTATTGTTCCGTCGTTTGTACACGTTCGACAAATCGAGAAACGATTTTAGTCCTCTCGGGAATCGAACATGCTGAATCGAACGTTCCTAGGCCATTTAGAGTGATCGATTACGAATTTTTTCGAAATCAGTTATATCAAGCACTGTAACATCGAGTCGATGACGTTATTAACCATATTAACCGTCTGTTGCATGAATTTTATACGAATTTTCATGAAATAAATAATCAAATTCTATTAGAAAATGTTATTTATTGCATTTTATAACTGTTCCCGTATGGAAACTTTACACGTATGCGGTTTTATTCGTAAGCACGATGTTCCCCCTTGGAACCAACACGCTCAGAGTCTTCGGTATTGTCTACTTAATTTACCGTAGAACATTCGAAATTGAAGTCCCCGGTTGAGAACGGAATGCAATAGAGAGTTAATTGAACGAAAAATATCTTTTAAAATATTGGTAGAGGAAGCAGTGGGAAGTCCTAAACATCATCGATTATAAGAATGGTCCGCCGTTCGAGTGTTAATGCAAATTTCACCGTGGCTGTTTTGGCTAGCCGAGCTGCGATAACGGGATCGTGTGAAAGATGATCGGAGATAAAGGCGCAGTGCTCGAAATAAATCTCGTCGTGCGCGTAATGGCTTAATGCGAGAACCGGGACGAGTATGGTGGGGGAAGGGGCGGCAGCCCGTTCCATTTACAGGGTAGCTGCACGCCATCTTATTACGATGAGCGATCGTCGGAGACGCTCGTTGCGCGTTCGCCGTTACTGCGACCCGGCCAGATTAGCACTTTGCGGAACTTTCGTGCTTTCCGCTGCTGCTTCTCGTCGCCAATCCCCGTCCCAACCCCCTCGAAATTTCGTGACTCGGAAAATTTAGCCCCTACCCTCCATTTGCGACGACAGCGTAGCACTTTTAGCGGGAATCGCTCGATGGAATCCCTCCGGGAACCGTGGAGCCGTTCCCCCTCTCGTAGTTTACTTGGATATCAACTCGGGAAACTTTCGGGCCGTTCCGAGGTGTCGGCCCGCGTGATTCCCTTGGCCAAAATTATTCCTCGTCACCAAATTCCCCGTGACTAACGCCCGAAAATTGATCAAAGAAGCCCTTTCTCCGCGGGTCACGGCGGTTCTGTGAAAAAGGGGACTGCGGAATCGGCACGCGCGTCATTTTGTGCGTTGCGAAAGAGTGCAAGGAGCGACTTCGACAGCGATTCTCTTCGAAACGAGACGTCTTAGGCAAGATTTTTCCTTTGGGAACTTTAGACGTCTGAATTCCTGCAGGATTTGAGCTGGAATTTACCTTCTCGGTTGTCTCGCTGTGTGAAAATTTTCTAAAGGAGGAACAAGTTAAGGCTGTGGAAGAGGAGAGTTTTCTCTTTCAAATGAACGTAGGTAGAGTGCTCCGCGATTTTTTTTAACACATTTATAGTAGGTTAAATATTACCCATTTCTACAAGCTTAAAGAACATGGATCATCACGATTCACAGTTAAAATCGTAAGGTTTTACAATCGGGTGTGTATAAATTCCGTAAGAAACGTCTGAAATTCGAGCATCAGAAACGGCGACTCTCGTTTACGCTACTCGGAGTCGCAAGCGAAGAGAGAACAAAACACTGAAAGAGGTAATTTTTTGCCACTCCGTGTCCCAGACGAACGTTTACAAACATCCTCGACATTCTTCGTGTACAACAGGGTTGGCAGTCTGAATCTTTGAGCCATTTTGCTTCGCATTTTGTCCCGGGTTTGCTCTCGCGATCCTTTTAGAAGGACGAGTTTACAATGTAACGAGGAGGAAACGGGAGTAGGAGGATCTGCTAACGAAGCCATCGGAAATTCCTCCGAAAAGCCGGTCTCGGCGTTTCTTCTGCAGCAGTAAGAGAGAGAGAGAGAGAGAGAGAGAGAGAGAGAGATAGGGCAGCTGTGTGTACGCGTGTGTATGTTGGTTGCAACACACGGCGACAGTCGGATGAGCTTGCAAAAAGCGTTCACCTTTGATTTTTCGACGCGCGCCTCATCCCGATATTCGCGCAAACGAGAGACACCGAGAGTCGATGCACCGCGCGCCGCGATGCAAGACCGGAACGCTTTGTGCGGCCGGCATGCGGCAGCTGCACGCGTCGCGCGAACAAACGGATCCACAAAGGAACAGCGAAATAAAAGTATCACGGGGAACACGGCCGAGAGGGAGTCGCCACGTTTTTCCAACGGCGAAACGGATACGCGAAACCAATTCGGGACGGGTCTGAAAGAAACGGAGGGAGAGAAAGAGAGAGAGAAAGAGAGTTTTTCCCGGCGATGTTTCACTCGAGGCTCTGTGTCAACGATAAAACGCGTCCTTTAACAGGTTCCTGTATCGATACCGATATTATTTTCCACCGTTGCTTGTCTTTCGGTCTTTCACCTCTGTCGAAACGTACTGTATATTTTACTTTTGTATTATTTTAGTTGGAGTCACTTGGGCGAAGGCATTGTGCCTTTGCGAAGTTACCTTGTGTTTTCAGCGCAATCAGTCACCCTTGGGAGTATGAATTACCCTGTGTATATGGTACACTTTCATGGACGTTCTATTTTTACACGATTCGCGTTAAATAAATTGTCTAATCATTGTCTCTCTTCGAAATACCATGTGTGTCCTACATTCCTAATTATCGAATTACTTTGTGTCGAGGATCCTTTAATAGCAGAATAAGGATTGAACTCAATCGACTGTAAAAGAAAACTGTTTATTGATAAAATAAAAAATGTAAAGACACAGAGATCACAATTCGAATGAGCAAGGCGTTGCTCGGTTGAGGACTGTTGCACGACTACAGCTAAAAAAGGCGGAAGAAGGGAAAACTTTGCCGTGAACCCTGCATCGCCGAAACGGTCAGCGGACACATGGCTTTTATGGCCTGACCTGAGCCTGCGTCAGGCAGGGAAACTCGCAATGGAAAATTTAGAATTTCAAAATACAATCTCAATACTTTGAATCAACCTGTACGAAGTACAGTTCTAACGACGTTTTATTTTTCATGTCAAACAATCTGAAATACTCTTCTCGTCGTACATTCAAAATTGTCAAATTATTTTGAATCTCCTTTTGCATACGGTATAGTAATTTTACAGAGGTCGACTTGGACGAAATAAATGAACGTAAAGCGAAGGGTTGGATACCTATGGTTAAATACAATTGATCCCTCCTTCTTTCACGAGGAATTCTGAATCGCCCTGTACAATCGGCTGTATCCCCGATATTTGGCAAATGGTCTCTCACAAACAACAAAATAAATCCTAAAATCGCCGGTGATCGTCGAATTTCCCAACGAAACAAACTCGGAGAGTGTCCTCGTTAGTCGTTGGGAGGACGGGCGGGTCCGACACGCGGTAGAGTATAACGAGAGACGAGGCGAGGGTGTCCAATAACAGAGTGGACAAAACGGTACACCGTTCCCGTAACGAGACGTCGACGTTGAACGGCGCACGACGCGTGACGGAAGAGTTGTCGTCGACGATGGTCTCTTTTCTTCGTCTATTTGCCTGTTTGGCCGGCCGGTAATCCGACTCGGAATCACGCCGTGTAAACAGACCCGAGGGCCGGCGAGGCACGGCACGACGCGGTATGGTGCTCGAACCGTTTTCGACAATGACATCCTCCTTTCCGAGTTGTTTGAGCAGCCGGTGGCTTCGAGTAAATTAAGGAGAGAGGCCCTCTCGTTCGCAGAATTACGGGCGACGCACCTCTCTCGCTCTCTCCCTGTCTCCTCGCTCTGCTCCCACCGCGGTGCGCAAACACTAGACGGCATTAGGCAAAGCTGGTAATAATTTTCCATGGTACCCAGGGATCTTTGGACGCCTGCGAGCCGCCCGGCGTGCGTTTAACGCTCCCGTAATTAACGCCGCTTAACTGCATGCAATATGTTCGTCCCCCGACCAGGATGCCGCTGTACTACAAGAACTCGAGCTTGTAGCACCAAACTATTCCGAGTTTTGCCTCCCCGGGACTCGCTTCTTCCGAGCCATCCTGTAGAGTATGGATTCACCATTAGTTTCCTTTTTCGAGGGTTGACCTCCGCTTGTGAACGGTTCTTGCGAGGTTATCGAGATCCTGTGTTCATTAGCCGTATAACGTTTGGCTGTGGTTCGGTTCCTGCGAATCACCCTGTAGAACATTGATCCAGCTACATTTCCTGCGAATCGTCCTGTATGCGAATTGTTTTTTAATCCTGAGTGTATTACTCGTTGTAAGAATATGGATTTGTATGTAACCGCTCTTTACGAATCATCTTGTGGAATGCAGACACGCCGTGTTCAAAAACGAGTTTAATTAATTTGTGACTGATGCCTCGGGTTTACGAGATTCCCCGAGAATTGTCCTGTACGCGATAATAAATTTATTCCTTCAGGCCTCTTCATTCGAGTCACCCTGTACAGTATGCATTCGCGATACATTGTATTTTCAGTGGGATAATTGATTTAAGTTTGATTTCGAAAGTTCTCGATGGCCTGTGTAAATTATCCTCGATACGAATGTATATTTATTCATGGCATACATTTTCTGAATCGCTCTATAGATTTTGTACAATGGTTCGTTGAATCCAGAATAAATTTCAAAGCAATTTGTCGATTTGTACATACAGGAATATGCTTTTAGTCTTCCTGCTTCGCGGGAATTGCCTCCTGTATGAATATATGCATTCGCATTCGGGGTTGAATTTTTGACTTTTATTAATCATCCTGTATAATTCAAATTAACGAATCACTGCGATTTCAACGAACCGACTTGCACGTGATTCGTTTGATAATTATCAAGATTTTGTGACCATTACCCTGCTGATAAATTGATTTATCCAACTCACTCTGAATCACTCTGTACAATCTACATGTTTTACTATGCACAATCAAGTTAAATTCTACACAGCCAGCTTCTAAAAATGCTGGAACACCGATCACCCTGTACAAGCACGATTTTATCCATGGAGCCCACTACGTTTGAATCACCCAGTACAATGTACATGCTTTGCTATTTATAAATCCACGTGAATACGATAAATTTCTGAAATTCTGCACAGCTAGCGTCTAAAAAAGCTGGAACATCGATCACCCTGTAGAAGAACGATTTTATCCATGCAGCCCACTATGTTTGAATCACCCAGTACAATGTACATGCTCTGCTATTTATAAATCCATCTGCATACGATAAATTTCCGAAATTCTTCACAGCCAGCTTCTAAAAATGCTGGAACACCGATCACTCTGTACAAGAACGATTTTATCCATGCAGCCCACTACGTTTGAATCATCCTGTACAATCTACATGCTCTGCTATTTATAGATCAATCTGCATACAATAAATTTCCGAAATTCTTCACAGCCAGCTTCTAAAAATGCTGGAACACCGATTACTCTCTACAAGAACGATTTTATGCTTGCAGCCCACTACGTTTGAATCACCCTGTACAATCTACATGCTCTGCTATTTATAAATCCATCTGCATACGATAAATTTCTGAAATTCTTCAGACTCTAGACACGCGATCCGTCATGAAAAATATTATTTATTCATAGTGCACTGTTGTTTATATTAATATCTATCCACAATGAAGTTAAATTCTACACAGCCAGCTTCTAAAAATTCTGGAACATCGATCACCCTGTACACTACGTTTGAATCACCCTGTACAATCTACATGCTCTGCTATTTATAAATCCATCTGCATACGATAAATTTCTGAAATTCTTCACAGCCAGCTTCTAAAAGTGCTGAAACACCGATCACTCTGTAGAAGAACGATTTTATTATTATTTATTATAAACGGGCTGAAGCCCTTTTTACATATGAGAAAGATACAGACTACTCGTATAATAACAAAGAAGGGACATGCACAGAAAGGAAAATTTTGATAGTGGTACAATCGATATGGTATTATCATATAATCCTGCGTAGTTGCATTTTAAATTTTAGTAAAGAATTATTGAAAAAATCAATACGTTCATAAATAGTGCTTGATTTTGCAATAATGCGATTCATTGGATTAATTAGTCCGCAAGTCGATTTTGCTTTAAGTGTTTGAAAACCCGTTCATGTTCTCAATTCACGTTCCGGTACGTAAAAATTGATTTGCGCAAGTAGAGAGGAACAATCGATACGATTATTAATTAACTTAAAAATTTTATCCATGCAGCCCACTATGTTTGAGTCACCCTGTACAGAGAGCCGCAGAAGCCCGGTCAAATCCAAGAGCGATCCGTCACCAGGCACCCGTTGCAGCGTTTTTAATCTGCTTGTCCGACTCGTTTGGATGCTGGCCCGCATTCTCGATCCTTTTAATCAGCCTGTAGGTCGTGTCGATCGTCGAGCAGGAATAAATTCGGGTGCAACAACCGATTTTGTTATATTTTGCTGCCAGCCGAGCGAGGCCGGCGGTTCGAAACTGTTGTAAAACGGCCGGGTAATTGAGAATCCCTCCGCGAGCCAATTTTCCTGGGCAGGAAACGTTCGCAAAGCCGGTTACGACACTTTTCGGTTTAATTAACGATGCGACTGGTGGCGGGGATGGCCCCCGGTGGCCCCCGGAGCCGGGGCCACGCGCTCTCGTCGTCGGCTCGTTATAGTTATTTACACGGCTGGATAAATCTCTTTCCGATGAAACGCAAGAATTTATTGGGCGGTGTTGTCGACGCCCCCCTTAAATATGTAAATGGCGGCGCGGTGCCGATTCTGTTTTATGGGGAGGACGCCCGGCCGTTCGAACGGGTTTTCCAATTAAATTCTATTCTTTCGTCGAGCTGCGTCGGGCGAGCAGTCGAAACGCTTATCGAACGATATTTTATCCGAGCGGTGCTGCTGCTGCTGCTGCGCTGGCCCGCAGTATCTGTGCCAGACGGTATCGCGCTTTATTTCATGTCCGCCGGGCCCGGACAAAGATGGCAACCCTGGGAATATAATATTACAGCCCCGGAGAGCCCTCTAGCTCACCTCGAACTCATTTCGAGCGCATTAACGAGCTTCGAAACACCGAGCACACAATCTCAAACGTGTGCCAGAAATACCCGGTACAACCGCTCCTTGTACCGTGCTACGATGTGTCTCGGTGAATAGCACGTCCGACTACCAATCCTCGGGCCAGAGTTCGAAACCGCCTCTCGGTTTCGAGGAAAATCAATTTCATCCTTTCCCGAGGGTTTTTCGAAAAGATTGAGGCCGTCGAAATGCGTGTACAGTAGTTGGTGTTCCTCCAGAGTAAGTTGGAAACGGAATATTTCTCTTCTCACGCCCCTCGCCAAGGATTTTTCCTGTGGGAAAACAACCCCCGGAAAAGCATCTACTCTTGAGCCAATGCGAGGGAAAAGTTTAAAGCGCGCGAGCAGCGACGCGACGGTTGCACACGGGACTCGAAAAGGAGAAAAACGGGATCATCGATAGGGGTTGAAGGTTCAATGGGGAGAGGAAAATGGGGGAAAACAAGCGACCGTCCCCCACCCCCTCGGAAACTTCTAGGAACGTCGAAAAGTAACTGAGCGTGGCCGTTCTCGCAAAGAGCCCGGGACCGGATCGCGTGTAATTTAATTCGTGGCGTGCTCGGTACGGCGTCGAGGCACACGAGCGGGGAGGGGGTTGCTCCGAGGGGTGATTTTCTCGAGGGTGGGAGTGCAGAAATCCAGGGGCGAGGGAAAGGGGGTTGTGCAGATACAGAAGTTGGAGAGAGGGAGAGAGGAAAGGTATGTGCCTGTGATCTGCCCCTGGTGGTGGTGTTAAGGTAGATGTCGTTGTCAAAGTGCACCTAGCCGAAAGACACACAACCACCCTTCTGCTGCGGCTGGTGAATCCCGTGCACCGTCACGATCCCGTTGTCGGTGGTGGTGATATTGATCCACCCTCGGAGCGTGACCGGGGTGGCTCTCTCCTCTCTCTCCCTTCGTTGCAGCGCGTGTTTGCGTCGGTGCATTCTCGCGGTGCCCCGTTCCTCGGAAAAAAAAACAGACCGTCTTTCCTCGGTTCATCCACTTTCTGCCTCCCGCGTTTATTCGGGGGTGCGCGAGCAAGGGCTCCATCGAATACCTGTACCTCCCTTCGCCTTTTCTTCCCACGATCTTTCTCTCCGTGCTACGCAATCCCATCTCAAATTAACCCTCGGAATTGATCAATCGCGACGCTGTTTTCGATTCAGGAAACGAATAAAGATAGAAGGGGATGAAGACGGGTTTTCGGAATATACTGTATTTGTGGTTCTTTGGAGATAAGGTATCTTCAAATAAATATTTCACTCCATGTTATCGTTTCATTGTAATTATTACTTACACGACCGCCATTCTAACCTATCCGTACGCGTCCTACCAACTTTTCACTCAGGTAGACATTACCTCGTCCATGACCGAGGTTATTGGCGGATTTATGGCACAACGACCGTCCCATCAGCCCGAAGTACTGATTCGGTTGCGGATACGAGTTATCCCCGGACTCCCACGACAAACACGGGACAGTGGGATCCTGGGTACTCGGTTTACGACGCCGTGTTTCCGAAAATCGTTTCCGAGAGAAGGCTGTTGTTAGCCGGTCGTTCGAGTGCTTAATTCAAGGTCTGAACCGCCATAGCTTTTTGCACGGTTTCGCGCGGACTTTTTATCCCCGTCGATCGATCGACGGGCCAGTAACGCTCGTGTCGGTACACGACGGTGTCTATCATCAAGTGTCAGGGAAGACGGAACTCGTGGAATATTCATGCGGACTGCATTATGGCTGCTCGTTGGCAATAATATGACACAACCGCGCCACGTGTGCCGTTGACAACCGTCTGGTCGTTATGTACGCGCGAACAGTTACTTTCGCCTTCGCCAATTGTTTTCTCCGTCGAAAATATTTTTCGACTACGATGATTATCGGTACTTCGTCTTACGAACGCTTTACAAATTGCCCGTATTCGATCCGACATAACTTCGTGAAAAAAAATCGTACAGCATCGAGCCTGGTCTCATTTTAAAGTATAAAACCTCTTCTTCCGCGCACCTAACCTGCCTTCTCTCTACAAAATTTTTTCTCTGCACAATATTATAAATTATACGCGAACAAGTCGAAACGGTCTCACTTAAAAAGTTACCCTCGTACAGTCCTCTCTGCAGGCCGCAAAAAATTTTTTCTACGATTCAACGTACGATGGTTTCGAAGCTCGAACATTCCCCTTTACAACGAGCTAAAAACATCCAAGCTGCCATTTTTCCTTCCCGCTTGACAGCGCTTCGAACGACACCTATGAAACAGCTTTCGGAGATCCGTTAATTTGACTGATGCGTTCAGTTTGATAAACGGGAACTATACAATCGATGGACGTAAGATAGAACTCAATTCCCAAGAGCACGTTCGTTGTACACTTGTCAGACTATCTCGATCGCGATTAAGCCGACCGTCCGATCTCGGAATCATCGGTGTGAACGATAAGCGAGCATCAGCATGTCGGACCGCAAACATCCGAAACTACTTGGCCAGCCTTGCGTCTGACCGTGGCCTGACCAAAATCGCCCGACTCCACTGATTCGGGCTTCGATCGGGTCCCGAGGAACGGAATGCTCGAGAGCATCCAGCAATCTCGAGTCCTGGCCACCTGTGATCCTTGTTTGTTCCGCACATAGTGGTCCCGTAGCTGGATTTCAGAATTTCACACAAAACAGTGAGAACATCAGATTAATTTCGTATCGCTGGTACATTACTTCCGACCTATTATAATTACTATCTTTTCTTAGAATTGATACCATTTTTGTTGAAATGATTTTGTGTATTTGTTGAAGTGATTTTTTAAACTAATTAGAAGCACAGTACTTCGAACCGATTAAAATGATTATGAAATCAATTTTTAAGTAACTTCCTTTTCTTGTAATTGTTACAATTTTCATTTTGTGTAAAGATTTGTGGTCGTATTTGTTGAAGTGATTTTTCAAATTAATTAGAAGTACAGTGCTTCCAACCGATTAAAATGATTATGAAATCAATTTATAAGTAACTTCCTTATCTTGTAATCGATACAATTTTTATTCTGTGTAAAGGTTTGTGGTCGTATTTGTTGAAGTGATTTTTCAAATTAATTAGAAGTACAGTGCTTCCAACCGATTAAAATGATTATGAAATCAATTTTTAAGTAACTTCCTTTTCTTGTAATGGATACAATTTTTATTTTGTGTAAAGATTTTTGGTCGTATTTGTGATTTTTCAAATTAATTAGAAGTACAGTGCTTCCAACCGATTAAAATGATTATGAAATCAATTTTTAAGTAACTTCCTTTTCTTGTAATTGATACAATTTTTATTTTATGTAAAGATTTTTGGTCGTATTTGTTGAAGTGATTTTTCAAATTAATTAGAAGTACAGTACTTCCAACCTACTAAAATGATTATGAAATCAATTTTTAAGTAACTCCATTTCCTTGTAATTGTTACAATTTTCATTTTGTGTAAAGATTTGTGGTGGTATTTGTTGAAATAATTTTGTGAATTAATTACTAGTAATTACCACGTGCTAGTTTAGTCGAATGCAATTTAATACTGTCTATTTCGTCAACGAAAAGAGAAATTTTGAAAGAAAGAACAATGTACGAACTTTGTTGACAAGTGATGATATTAGAGTTACTCGATGTTCAAAAACGTTGACTGCGTGTTGAAAATAGGTATTTGTTAGCGACAAAGCAACGTTGATCAAATTCTCCTGCTGTTCTACAAGCCAATTAGCCAAGTTTCGAGATTCTAATCCGGGTATTTCGATTACCAGCGACCCCCACGCTCTTAGGAACACGAACTCTTCGTGGGCGTCGAAATAATCCTAAACCGCGACTCGTAACTCGCCGGGAATCGATTTATCGAGACCTAGGCCTGTTGTGCCGGTTAATGGCTGGGTAATACGGGTACAATACGACTCGTCGGAAGTTGCGATTAATTTAGAGGTAGCAACAACTCGATCCAGTCGTCCCACGAGTTACAGAAACTACGAACAAGAATTATCGCTGGCGATGTCGTCTGATTGAGGCGAACGTTTCCGATGTTTCTTGCTTCTGTGGCTTCCAAACGAAACAACTTGCCTTGCCAAATCTAAGAACAATGGGAAAATATAATTCTACCTCATTTCTATTCCAGACAAATGGCGCAGTTCATTTTCAAATCATTTTTAGGATTTGTAAGAATGCAAGGAAGGGAATCAATACTTTAATTTAAAAGTCTTTCCAGTGAACATTAAAATAAAAATCCTGAAGAACAATTTAAAGCAAAGACACATTAAATGTCACATATAAATGGGATTGTGTCCGATCAATTAAATTCATTCGTAACACAAGCAGAATAAAATCAAAATCCTGAAGGACAATTTGAACTAATTAGAAGAAAATGAAGACTCCGCAGGATAATGCATGTTGAGAATGGATAAAATGAATTGTATAAATAAAATACTGTGCATGTACACTCATTAAATTCTCCGAGAGATTTCCAGGGAAGTTAGCAAACTTTCTGTTTGTTTCCGCCAGTACTCGTTAGCTGTTTCCGCACTCGAAGCCGAGAAAGTGTTCCGAATAATTATTCAAATCAGTTTGCCCAGGCCAATGATAATTATTTCAGGGAACACGATGGAAGTTTCCAACGGCGTAGAACGGCGTAAGACTTACAGCCCTTCTCGTACCGTTTTCACGGTTTCGTAATATTTATTGAAGAAAGTTTAACGGTTCCAAGGGACGGAAAAAGAGAGGGGAGAGGGGATCACGATGTAGTAGAAGGAACGGCGAATATTGAAACCCGTTTCGCTGCCATAAATCCTCCCGGTAGGGGTGCGTTGCTCCTCAACTTAGGGGAAATTGAAGAGAGGTCCCGGCGCAACTACTCGAAAAGTTCGATTAATTTGTGCCGGATTAAGGACCTCCGCGAAACCGGAGGGGGCCATTTTGTAAACAGACGGACAAACATTGCTGGAAAATTTGATCCAATCCAATTTCGACCTTTGCGCATGGTTTTTTTACACGTTCCCAGAGTCACCATTATCGGGAGCGTAGATTTTATTTCCGTGTAAATGTTGTCTTTTAATTCGTTGAAACCACAATTCCCTTCTGTTTTTTTTCTCTTATCCTGATTGGCTTTCTGTCGCTTAATTTCTGTCTCATTCTGAATTACCACCGAGACAAAGTCAAAGAACTTTCGATAGAAATGAGATAGAGCGATGAAATTTTTTTAAAATTAAAGCAGGAACTTTGCGGAACATGAGAAAATAGGGAGATTATGATACGAACGTTTTTTAACCTTGAAATAATTGGTTAAACTTGCACAATTTCAAGAAAATTTTGGTTTTTGTAATTTTTAAAATATTCGTCGCTCTATCTCATTTTTATCGAAAGTTCTTTGATTTTGTCTCCGATTTCGTCCAAATTGACCACTAAGCAGCGAGCAAAATTGAAGGTTCATTTTTTCTTTAAAAAATTGGCCACGTTCGAATTGTTGTAACTTAAAAAGTAAATTATAAATGTTCCTGCATTGCAACAAACCGTAGTCACATAAAAATTGATTTTCTTTCTTAATAGGTTGAGTACAATAAATTTTAACATTTTTCCAATGTTTTTACTGTTTCAAATTACACCTATTCATTTTTGTCACGAACGTAGAAGATCCGCGCGGACCAACGATCGAACACAGAAAACGGGATAAATAAATGACGAGAGAAACTTGCGATCTATATAAACAAAGAGCGAACAGTATTTCATACATTTATGACAAAACCGGGTGGATGAAATGCAAAAGAATCGGATAGAAAATAAATAACGAACCCAGAGGAAGAAATGTACTTTTGATCCAGAGATAAAAATAAAAAAAAGGCTGCAGAGTTCGGACGCGGTGAGAACGACTTGATTCGGCGAGTTGGACACACGCGCGCCCCGGATAACTGCACAAACGGCCGGGGAATTTACACCCGGAGCCGGAGACTGTAATGGCGCGACTGGGAATTGGGTCGAAAGAAAATGGCGGCGTCGGTGATTCCGGAATTCGGGGACGACGGGATCGGGAAAGCGATTTTTACGCTCGAATGTGACTCGAAAGAACTGCCCAACGATCATCGCGTCGCAGACCGTGAAAAGTCGGGATTCAGAATCAACGAGGATTGAAATTTAACGGTCTTGTCGAGTCAGTGACATTTTGAAACATTTTAAAGAAATTAATATATGATTCTACCCTATACCCGTCTAATAAATTGATTTACGCTTTTCATTACATTTTTATAATGCTTCTTGAACCAACTTATTTTAATTTACCCTGTTGTGTCCGTTTTTTGAGATCAGTCTTTTGGATATCGAATTGTTTGGTTATTTACTCCTTACTAATTCTATTTGTTTTCACAATTGTAAAATTCGATTCTGTTCATTCTTTAACTTTAGCTTGTCGTGTCCTGAATTGTTTGATCTTATTAAATTGTTTATTCTTTACTGTCTATTTATTTTTCACACATGGAAGTTTCATCCGTTCTTCTAATTCTTCAGAAACTTAAACAATAACTAGGTTAGAAATGCGCCAATGCAATGATCCAATATAATTCCACTTACAAGAAAAATGTACAACAAAAGCAAAAAGATACTTGGTGCCTTCGCGAAACAATGGATGAAGTTTAATTAAGTTTCCGCTAAATTGATCGTTCGACCGGGCATTTTTAAAACGCCCCGCCTGCTTCGTCATCTGTACCATCCCCCTCCTCCCTCCTCCCCTTGCACATCCATTTCTCATAAACTATAATTAAGATTGCTTAACAATGCTAAAGGACAAGGATTGTTCTAGGACAGTTGGTTAGAGGATCTCCAGATCGAGATAAGAATGGAAACGCGTTCTCGGAGCGCCTTAATCCGAGAACCGCGGGGATTTCAAATGGCCGAACTTTCGGCGGAACTGATTTAATTGCAAGCCGAGGGTCGGGTAGGAAAAGCTGGCAGAGGGTCGAGAGGAAATGCTAGGAGAGGTCCGAGAAGAGAAGCGAGAACAGAGAGCCGTTAACTTGACCGAGCGTGCTGCCAGGTGCGCAGCCGGTGAGAGAGCAAAGTTCCAAACGAGTTCCCGGAAAATTCCAGCCAGCGGGAGAATATCATTACCGTGGTACACCCCTTTAGTTTAATATGATGTTGCAGAAAACAATTCGAATATAATCGATCAAGCTATCCAATTATACCGACGAAAGCGAAAGCTCCGGATTACATTCGATTTCATACTGATTCACATTGCAATTATGTTTCCGACCACCGACTATTACTTTCTGTAATTTGCAATGTGATTTTTGGCTGCAACCAGTCCAAATAGAATCTCTTCAATATTTTCATTGCATCGTTGGCAGTTGTTCAAGCCTCAGCAAAAATTTCGTATTTGATTTTTCGGGATCCCAGTTGATCCAAGTAGAATCCTATGTGCTACTTTATTCTATTAAAAAGGATCGCTCTGGATTTAAAAAAATTTAATATTCAATCTTCTGGGATCTCGGTTGAATCCTTTCTGCTTCGTTATTGCGTCAGGAAAAATTGTTATCAATTTTTAATCCTCGCTGTTAACCAGGATTCGTCCACGGAGGGTTCATTTAAATCGTAATTAAATGAATCCTAGTTGCAACTTTAAACATTTCAAATCGAAACATTTTCAGTGCGAAAATAACGATAGCGACGATGAAGAGGAGTTTGCGAACGCAGTTTTCAACGCCCCCGGCGACCCTAGACCCGGAGACGCCCGGCGCCGAGTTATTAGCGTTAATTACCCCCGATATCGAGCCGGATAATTAAGGGATTAGCGGGTTTCCGTTTGTCGGCTGGTACGGCGTATATTAGAAACAGTCCGAGAATTACTGTGTTTGGATAAGGGTGAGCGGGGGCGGAGGTCTAGGTCGCTTAACGGGCTTGCGATTCCACGTGATTTATGCGAGTCTGCGGTCGATACGTGGCACAGACACCGGATAATCCTATCCGAGTTATCCGAATCGTTAGTCCCGATAAGAAGCGCGATATTTATCACGAAGAAGAATACCTTTCAAATTATGATAGCGATACCAGACTACAGAAAATTGTGCGATACAAGCTATCAAGTACAGTGTACACGTGGTGCTCTCTTCGTATTAGAAGAGACCTCTCCTTTAAACGCATCAGGCGATACTCATACTTTTCAACGTGGCAACCGTTAAGGACTGCGTCTCCTAGACAGACGACAATCGCGCGTGACTCCACACAGTCACCACATTACACTCGCACACCGTTAGACCACGTATACGTACGCGAGGATTGCAAGGGTCCGGGATTCCACTCTTGATTTCTCAATATGTAATGCAAAGACTTTCTTAGTAGTCGAAATCGCTGGATGAAAGATCAATGTAGGAGGCTATTTGCCTAAAAAGTCCTACTTTTACGTTTACGACGCGTAATTCTCATTATTCGACAGCCACGATAGGCGTCAGCACCGTCGCCTGTCCATTGCTTCTCGCGGCTCCGCGACATGATGCCGAATAATGAGAATTACGCGTCGTAAACGTAAAAGTAGGACTTTTGAAGCAGATAGCCCCCTAGACTGATCTTTCATCTAGCGATTTTGACTACTAAGATATCCCGTGTTTGCGTTATTGAGAAATCAGGAGTGGAATGCCGGACCCTTGCAATCCTCGCGTGCGTATACGTGCTGTCTGTCTAGGAGACGCAGTTCTTAACGGGGAAGCCATAATAGTGACGGCTGAACCGGTAAGAGATACAATTAATTAGATCTCTCCTAGATGGACCGTCATGTACGGATCGATACATTAATTGATACCTTGAATACGGAACATACAGCAAACCACAGTCATATTTTAACACTTTTAAAAAGGATGATATTTTAATGTCAGATCTTGCATACTTTCTTTTAAAATTAGAGCAATTAGTTTACCGCAAGCCGTGAACTTTTTAAGAAACTTGCAATTGGTCAGAATTACAAAGAAAATACAGGAAATTGTTGTTTTGAACTTTTTTTTTATGGGGGCCTGTATTGAAAATTTAAAAAATACATTTTGTAGATCTGTGTCAATGATACATATTCTGAAAATTTCATCGAAATCAACGTTAAGACAGAAAATAAGTTTTTATTTCACTCCAGTTTGTTGCAGTTCAGATAGAAAATGTTTATATTGCTTAAAAATCTATGTCTCGTATAGACTGTACAAGCTGATAAATGAACTTGCAGAAAAATGAATAAAATAGCTTCCTAATATTCCAGAAAGATCTGTCAGCATCTCAACAAATTTTCTCCGTGAAGTTTGTCAAAAGTTAAAGAATACATTGAATGTTTTGATCGCAGTATAATTTGGAAATCGATTCGAATTGGAGAGAGGGAGAGAGAGAGAGAGAAAACAGAGATGTAAATCGTTGCGACCGTGGTGTCTCGGCCGGGATAACGCAACGTGATTAAAAACAGTATAGCGGTTAGAAGGCAAGCGCGATGGCGTCGACAATGGCGCCGACAATGGCGTCGAATAAGCCCGAGATTTGGAGGGGCCCGAGGTTTCCATTGCCGCGAGGGCTTAATATACAGGCCGCACAATTTCCTGGTCGGCTCGGCCGGGCATGTGTTTGCCGCGATGGCGGCTAGGCCTCGATTTTCATCGAGCAGTGTTGCCACAACAAACCGGCCGCGTAGAACAAAAGCGAATTGAAGTTCCGTAACCCGACGAAGCCAGAGCCGGAGCCTGCCCAGCACAGCCGCACCGTTGTTCCCCCGGTATCGTCTTACTTCGCCCATTCAAATTCACGAACATTCAAACTCGGCGAATAATCAAACTTTACTTGGTAATGTAATTCCGCTGGTCCCCGGCTGCCTGTAACTGTAAATGCGTTTCCACCGAGCAAAAATACTTCGGAATATGGAGAGAAAATTGGCGGTACTTCGGATGGGAACGTGTTGTATTCGTAAATGCGATTTTTAAGTCGATTATGTATATCCCGCGCGCGAAGCGATGTGATTTTCCGGCGAATGGTTAATTCCATTTCGTTTCGAACCCGTTTCCCGCTCTTCTGTACAAAATGGCGAGATTGGTGGGTCTCTTACATCGAGTATTATTTCAGGGGACAATTTATAGTTCTTTTTATTGTTGAGGCGCTTAAGTTGGTTCAACATCGACACTGGAAACTTGATTTTTTTCTAGTATTATAAATGTACGATTTCTCCGAACAAGAGTTTAAATTATTACTATCGGCAATGTTCCATCAAAAGATCGGTTGGAAACAAAGTCTCCAAGGAAACCATGACCAGTATCGAATCTCATGATACCGTCTCACTTTCCGTTTACAAAATAGCGGAGGATGTTGAAGAGCGTCTACCATCATTACCGAAGCTATAGAACCGCGTTCTCTTCCTCAAGGAACAATATCAAACTTCCTAGAACGAGCTGCTTGAAATCTTCCATTGCAATATGTAATTTGATGCTTCACTTATACATATACTCCCTTGATATCGTTTCCAAAATGACGGACTAGATGAAATTACTATTCATCTCGTGAAACAGTAATATCGATCTTCCTGCAACGAATTGTTAAAAACCTGTTGCAAAATGGCGGATGAATCGAAGATCCCTAAGAACCTCTACCGGAAACAATATCGTTCCTCCCACCATCATTGCACGAAAACCTCCGGTTCTAAAATCTCATTCGTTGCTTCGTTCGTCGCTTGCCTAATCCCTCTCGCAAAACAGAACACAATTTCCCCAGTCTTTTGATTCACGAAGCGAAAGTCAGCTCGGAAGAGCGCGTATATTTGCTGGATCCTTTTTTTTTTTTAAACTCGTGCTGGCGTTTGATTCGCAAAGGAGATCGTTTCGCGGCGAAACGTCGATGAAGAACTGGAACAAGGGGGTCGGTAGGTGGCACAGTAGGGGATGCAAGTTGCGGGTTGCCTGCGTGGCATCAGCTCGAAACAGTGGTCCCGGATTGCAACTCAAACGGCGGGGCAGAAACCGCGGGCCGAGTGAATAAGTTGAAGTTTCGCGGCGAAACGTATCGGTACGCGAAAATTTCTCTCTTCCTCTCTCTCTCTTTCTCTTTCTGTGTGTATGCGTGTGTTTGCGAGTGCTCTCGAGTCGCAGGAATGAGCGAACGAACCCGTCGGGGGGGTTCTGTTTGCGTGTACGCAGACATTCGACGGGTTTCAGGGAGCCGGGGCACGCCCGAAAGCAATTTCCTGCGGCTTTCGCGTCTTTGTTTGCTCGTTGCATCGCATCGTCCGCTCCGCCTATCCCATCTGCCGGCTTTTTCCCCTTTGGGCGAACGGGATATGATGATCGAACGCGTAACACCTTCGCCAAGACAGCCCCCGGGGCGCCGGAGTCCGATCCGTTTGTCCGGTGACCTACCGGTGAGGTATTGCTGCATCAGTTTCAGCGTCCTCGGAACAATCCTCAATTCCAAATTCCCTTCTTCGATTTTTAGAAGGTATGCGTGAAATTAGTTTACGAATTCCGTGTACCGAATTCCCAAGTTCTCTCGCCGTCACGTTGTCGAACGAGTCGATAAAATCCAACGAGGTGAGCTCATTTTAGGAGGACAACTGAGTGGAGTAGCACGTAACGCATTACACTGGCGCGCAAAATTTATTGACAATGCCTAACTTATTACGAAATTATTAACGTTCGGTAACTCTAACAGAAATTTCTTTAATCGATGACGGTAAACCGTACAAGAGCATCATTCTACGACGTTTTTTCATAGAGTTACAACACTTTGAACAAAAATTTAGCGGTCTTTTAATTTTGTGCGATAGCGTACTTTGAATTCAAGACATAAAGGTCGCGCGCGTACTTTCAATCGGAGTAAATGAATGGAAACGTGCAGGATCAAGCGAAGATCGTGATCGATGGGGTGGTGGCGCGTGGGATCGAGGCGGTCTCGAATAAAAAGTAATCTCTTCGATCGCGGAAACGCGTTTCTCTTCGTTATTGCCGGTTTCCGGTGTTCCCGGTGTTCCGCTCGCATATTTTCCGCGAAATCGAAACGTATTAGGCCCGGCGTTCGCGCCGGGCTATTCGCTAGCATTTCGAAAGCTTCTGTTCTCCTCCCTTTCTTTCTCTCTCCCCTCCCTCTTTCTCTCTCGTGGTCGATCTCCTTTCCTGGGATCGATCCCGACAGCGAATCGGCCCCGTCCGACGGTTTCAATGGGGCCAAGGGACGTTGGCTTGAATGCGAGTTCCTTCGTCGGTATTCGAAGGCATCGTGAGGTTTATTGGAGCAGAGTGGGCCTTTTTAGGTGTACTGGCCGGGATAGACTCCTCGAACGAAACCCCGCGTCCGATATCTTCGACCAGCATTCACAACCGGCAACCTTCCCCTTATCGGTAAACTATAATTTATTATTTCCACAAAATTTAATTTCAAATAAATTCTTCACAAAAAATCTTAGTCACGTAATAATTGATTTCTTCTCGCAATAATTTCATTAGGTTCCAGAATAACGTACTCCAGCAATATTAATTTCATCTGACCTTTCTTCTATTCTTCGTTCCACCCATTTTTCCCATAGATGCATCAAATTTGTAAGAAACACGAGTATTTGTAATTTAAAAAGGTAAAAACATTAGAATAATTTAAAGATACTTTTAAACATATTAAGAAAGAAATTAAATGTTTACTTCATCCTCCCTCGTTGCAATTTGGTTAGGAAGCCTTTATTTTGCATAAAGATCTTCTTCTTTTTTTTTGTTAACATGCTATTATGTACTTTGAAATTCTGGAAAACGAACATGCATAAGATTGCGTTGCATCTAATAATGTGGCTCGTTGACCGGAAGAAGTTCTGATCTCCGAGGCACCCGGCGTGTACGAGATTGATACAACAATTCAGCAATTTTCAAGAGCAACGAGAAGGATAGAAACGTGTTCATTGCGAAGCAGATCTGAAGCAGATGCGAATCGAATTTGCGTGGCAGATGGAGCCTTGTTCCGGGCACGGACAGGGTGAACAACCGAATCAGTTCGACGACGGCACGTCAGAGTCCTTATTATCATTAAAAACGAGGCCTCGTCGAAGCCTCGTTACCGAACCCCCCCAGACGCATCAACGACTCTCGAAGGAATTGCACTTGTTAACGCCGGGGGGCTCTCCAATTATTCGGGGCGACGTGATCTCTTTCGACGAGGCCTAACTTCCTTTGACGCCGATCGCGATCCACGGGATCCATCGTGTCGTCTACCTGTTACAATCGACGAGTGATACTCTCTCCGCTTCTCCACATTTTCAATTACTTCGATGACGCTTCCGCCCAGTCCACAGAGAACCATTGTACCCAGGAGCTTCACCGTGGTGCAATGATACTTTCACTGGACCTTCACTCGTGTTCGCCATTTTGTGCATTGATTTTCCCTTTTGTTGCCCGAACAAATTTTCAAACACGCGTCGAAGCCTCGACGTATTGTCTTGCCGGTTAAACGAGGACAATAAGCATCAGACTGACGACTTTATTTTATTTATCAGAAAAATTCGCCAAATACGATGTACAAATATTTTTAATTATGTTTGAAAGGTTCTTCGACATCGGAGCTCAGTGATCATGCTGTGCATACAGTTGTTCGAATATGTCTGTTTTATTGACATTTATTTTCGTTAAAATGGTAGAAAGAAGTCATGTATTTTTACATAACTTCCTCCATGGTTCCTGGTTTTTTATTTTACAATTAGAAAAATAATAAAACTGATTTCATAAGAAACGATTATGTAGATATCTTTAGCAGCGAATGTATTAAATCTTGTCATTTTGATAAGGGAACATGTGCCAGTCACTTTTAAGGCTCGGTAGGTTTAGTGTTAAAATTGATTCAGGCTAGCTTTATTTTGCTCTATGACAATAATGGATTTTTAAAATACGAAACTGTTAAGACAGAAGAATCGACGAATGCTGTTTTTAATTTTCGACTTCCTGGATCGATCGAGAGAGGAATTGAATTTTTATTTAATTTTTATTTCTCCCAATTCCATCAGACGATTTTGATTTCGCGCGAAGATCGACGCTCTACAATTCCTTTTATTTGAAAACGTGAAGCCGGCAAGCAACGAGGAGGGCACAGTGTCGTTCGACGAAGAGAATATTGGTCCACGGTCAATTTTCAGTGGCAAACAGTGTCAAGTTCAGACAGAACCGAGCGAGTCGATAGTCGAAAGGTGAAAAAGCGAGAGACACGGGCTCTGTCGATTGGGCGGACCGATCTTTTTCCGCGGAGAGAGAGCGTTCGATGCGCCATCAATATTTGGCGAACTGTTCGAGAGCGAATTTCAAGCGGTCCGCGTCATCGATGTGTGCACTCTCTACAGAGATGCGCCCCGTTTAAATATGTAATTGTCTGTGCAGGCTGTTCGGCAACGAACTATACATATGTACACACTATATCGAAATATTTTCAACATTTCCCAGGCTCTCGAGAGAGCACGCGTTCCTCGCCGGCCAATTTCGAGATTTAATTGAAAGTCCATTTCGCGTCGCGTACTTGAACTGCGACAAAAACTGTGTCAGAGATGCATAGAGTTGCACTCGAAACGAATGCTTGCTATCAACACGGTGCTCGAAATAATTTACACACTCTTGTCTCTCTTGAAACAAAAACTGATACGAAATTCTTTCGATATTTGCGTCGCTCGTTCTTCGAAACTGTGAAACCCTTCGTTGGACTTTTCTACACCGGGTGTCGCATAAATTGTGACTCTTTTCAAATGAAAATTCCTTCATTCGGATTTCGGAGTGTGGAAGCAAATAAATAATTTGTTTCCGAGAACTGGTGAATTTTTTAACAGTGTTGCATTACCTATCCAACAGCGATATCGTACTCCGGATCTTCATGCAAAATAAAAAGTTTCGGCTTCAGTTGCAACACACAGAAAATAATATATTAATATTCTCAGTCTTTTAATCTTTTCACTGTTTTAAATCGAACTCATACAATCGTACTCATTTTTATCAGTTCAATATCCGGAATCTATTTATGTTTAATCATATTTTTCAATTTCGTTGCCAAAAATTTTATACTATTCTAAGTGTTTTGTTTGAAAATTACTTCAAAGATCAGTTTCTTGATTGCTACTAATTTTAAACAAGTTTGGTCGCTGATTATATCATATTTGTGGAGCTTATATTTGTTTTTAACTAAAAAATAAGAAATTAAGTAGGTAAAGGAAGAACCAAATACATATATATAAAAACCCGTTTCATTTACATTTTCCTTTCTCCGATGTCGAGTCATACTCGACAAAGTAGCGCAAAGGGTGAATAGTTAATCCACCGTTCATAATTTCCTACATTCTTTCTCGAAATTGACAAATCGCAATTCCCGGATAATCACACTATATTCTAATTTTCCCTGTCGTAGGACGAATTTTCAGGAGTTTCTTTCCGAAAAATGATTGAACACAATATGCGGGAAAATCGATTATTTTGAAAATGAAAAATACTTAAGTATCTTCTTAAAAAGCAGCAATAAGCGAACACAGGGAACGCGTCGGAGAAAATTAATTCGGTCTCGGTTAATTGCGAAAGCCGATTATATTACTGTAAGGTGGGAAGGTACCCGGGTTGAAGGATGGCTCGAAAATTCGAGGGGGCCTACTGGGACAATCACCGCTCCCCAATTAAATTAATTGGCAGTCCGAAGGGGTGGATTGGCCCGCAGTGAAATAAAGCCACCGGACACGGCCAACCGCAAATATAAATCCCTCTATTTAGAAAGACGCGGTTGGACGAACGTTTAATCCAACCACGTGGTCCATCCCCCCCCCCCCGGAAAAAGGAGAGAAAAGGAGAGGGAGAGAGAAGAAAAAAGAAATATTTACCTTCGCTGACCACCGAATCGCGTCACACCGCGGCTACTTTTTTTTCACGGCGATTCTAATTTCACGTTCGCCTGGTAACATGTTTGCACACGCCGACAAAAACACGGTTGAATCGCGCATCGATAACTGAACCGTTTGTTCATTATTCTACCTGACTCGAAGGCTGACTCGAAATGCGCAATGACACCCCCTATCGACATTAACGCTTTTTAGCAATTATTCTGGTCATCAGTGAATAAATGTTAGTCTCGGGATATTATTTCGAAGCTTGATTCGATTGTAAAATAATTTTCTACTCCTGCAGAAACTCCGGAAAAAAATACAAAAACATTCTCGATGCACGTAGTAAAAAAGTGTTTACGTAAGGGGTGCGATTTCAATAATTTTCAATAATTTTCAGGTCGAATTTTGTCTCGCGAAATCGTTCTGAAACGCGTCACTCTTTCTGGATGATCGTCGGGGAGTTTGTCCGACGCGCACAGACACAATATTTTCGTCCGGGGGTGGGTTTTCGGGGGTTGGGGGATGAAGTTTTATCTCGCCGTTCGATTCACAGCCTGCCAAACTTCTGGACGCGTGTTTCCCGTATCTGGATCGTGACTACAGTTAACGTTTCGTCGACCAGGCCCGAGTGAAACGTATTTTACCCCCGGAAGTTTGTCCCCCGCCCGAACCAACCCCCTACAGCTCGCCGCTAGAAGCATAACTTTCAGGAGGTCACAGTCCCTTGGAAACCGTGGAGCGGCCAGCTATGGAGCCCTGTTCGTTTGTGCAAATCTTTCGTCGGAAACTTTAATTAGATCGCTGAAAAACTAACCTCGCAAATCACCCCCCGCGAGCCCTTAGAAAGTCGATGGACCTTCGTACGATCCGATTTTTTAATTTAAATAAAAGGTTTTGAGACATATACTGCAATAATCGTAAATTAAAAAATTAAAATTCGTCATTTTTTAAATTCATTTTGACGTCGTATGCTTAAAATATGAAAATGTCTATCGAATTTATTGCTTAATAACTTTATCGTTAAATTGCTAGGAATTTACAATACTTCCAAAACGCGAATTAACGTTGGTCGAAAGGAATTGTGTTCCTAAATTTAAAAAAATTGTTACCTAAAGATTCCACCAAAAATCGTGCATTGAATTTACCGCAGTTAGAATGGAAGGCAAACATGCCGGCTGATGAGTTCAATTAAAAAACACGAGGAAGGGAAGGACCCGCAAATATTTGTTTCGTCGCCGGTGCTCGGTTCAATCTGCAAAATAATCCCCTAATTACGGGCGGCGCCATTTTGTTTGGCTACGTTCGAATACCACTTTCGGCTGAAAGTTTTTGCGTGGCGTTGCGCCGTTCGGTTAATTAAAATTATAATTCGAGGTCGGTCCGCAGTAGCGCGACGTTCAAATACAATTTCAATAAACTCGGCTCCGACGATCGAATGTTTTTTTTAATTAAATAATGGATCGCACAGCCCCCTTCTATTCGAATATTGAAAATTTCCTAGCTCTTTCGTGTATTTTAGTCGGTTCCCGATGATTGAGCCAATTTCATACCGGAAGGTCCACTAAAAAATTCGTGGATAAACGATATTTCAGATATTTATAAAGGCGCCATATTGAATTTTTGGGTACACGAACTTTCCGAATAAATATTTTAATTAACAATCCGTATTTTATCATTGTTTCTGAATAACGATGTTAAATCCGATAGAATAAAAACAGTCGCGGGACGTCTGTATTGTACATGCACAAGGTAATCATGTTAACATTCAGTATCGTGGATTAAATATTGCTGTGCATTCATAATTAACGTGTTTCTCGGATAACGGTGATTTTAATTGTATTCCATACGTAGCCAAATATCATGAAGAACAAATAACAGCGTGAACATTCGGTAACAAAAAGAATGACACTCCATCCATATAATACACTGAACGAAATTGTTTCTGCAGGAACAATAAGTTCATTTTCTCTGTTCGTTTGTTTAACGAATAACATTTTCCCCGCTGTAACGAATTAGTTCATTCGATTTTTCGTGTTCTCTGTGCTTTGTGTCGCGAAGAACAATAACACTAATATTTAATAATAAGCATGACAATGCAGAAGTATCGCGCACCGAGTAATTGTATGTCATAGTGGACGAGTGTATTTGTAATTTCGACTATCAATATTTCTGCTGGAAAATCTGTAATTTAATTGTTCTATATCGATGGTTGGACTCAACGGAGATTACAACGTTGATTGTGAGAAAATAAATTGGATCGATGCCGCTTTATTTTCAAGCGAATAATTCCGCTATCCCAATTAATAGAAGACTAACAAAATTAGTTGTGTTTTGCGGATAGCTAGATCCGATAGCGGTCACTAGATTGCGGATCTTTATGCAAAATAAGAACCGACTGCATCGATTGCAAGGAACGGAAACTAAAAATTTAACGTTATTTCTTCCCATAATTATTCGAATAGAGAAGCAATTATTACATCTTCAATTTTAAAAATTTTCCAAGAAGTTTGAATTTCATCTACTCAATTTTGCTATAAATGCATGAAGATCCGCAGTCTATCGATCACTGATGATCAATTACAACCAGAGTTGGACAAAAATTTTATTTAAATACAAATTTTTGCCCAAGTCTGATCACAACTATAAGAAGATCATGAGGGCGAGGCAGCTTTATTTTTATATATGTAAATATTCCAAAAGAGTAAAAGGAACGATACATTTATTTTCAGTAGAATCACGACGCTATTTAGGGTGTTCCAAAAATGTTATACCTTCTTGAAGGGGGTGATTGGGAAACGTTCTTGCAAAAATGTTCTTCGCGGCTTCGTTAAGGAGTTATCAACAGATAAAACGAACCAATCGCATCGCGACTGTGATGGACGGGGTCCGACTCGGCCAATGCCAGCCCCAGGCTCGACGCGAGCCGTGGAAGCCGCGCTCTGATTGGTCCGCGTGATTCGTTAATAACTCTTTAACAAAGCCGCGGAGAACATTTTCGCAAAGGAAAAAGTTACTTCAAACGACCTCAGGAATCTCCCTTTCGAAGGAAGTATAACTTTGGGACACCCTGTAGAGACAATCAATGCGTGTCCATTGCACAATTTCAATTGCCGACGGTTCTAATTGAAAAGCAACAATCGAGTTGAATTTGTAGGATGGCTGGACACCGCATCGATCGATAAAGACTCCAAGTAGAAGAGAACAAACGACGAAGCTTTATTTTCGATTGAATCGTCGCGTCGCAGCGTAGACCTGTGCATTCTCGCAGGAGTCCGCAATTAAATTCACCGGCAAGCCAGCGATAGCCACGGCCAAATTGTGCGCAGGTAATTCAGGAGTTGAATTTTCGTTGGCCGGTAATGGGAACGAACGCGCCTCGCGCTCCCACCCTCGGTGACTGTAATTGATTCATGCATTTGGAAACGAGCCGCCGAGCCGAGCCGGCTGGAATTGCGTCTATGGTTACGTGATCTTTAGCGGAGCGTTGTTAAACCGTGCAACTCGAAAGGCATTCCGGGGTAACGCGAACTGTGTTACAAGCAATATCCAACCGGAAACTCGGCGTATCGCCTGCTAGACGCGCTCGGAAGCCTCCTGTAACGAGGACTAATCGCACCGGAATTTCCCCAGCCCCAGGAAACACTCGATTTTTAACGAGCGGATAGCATAGCGTATAAATTATCAGAGAATATAGCTGGCAGACGGAAAAATCGCGTAGAGGCATTCCGCCATGTGTTATTTATTTAATAAAATTGATACTTATTTGTGCTAACGTTATTCTCCTGTTTGTGTCTCCGAACGCAGATATTTAAGTGCTAAATTTCATTGGACCGCCCATCTTCTTATTCGTTTCCTGATCCGTTCGAGTATTATTATCATTTTCCTCGGACATTTTGCTGAATGTCGTCTCATTATCATCTTTGTCGAGGTTCAAATCGTGACAAAGGCGAAAGATTTATACGTGATTTGAAGGGAAACCAGAGTGCCGGTACGCATCGATAATCTCGATGTTCCAAAAATGTATTTCCTTGAAAACGGTGATTCCCAAGACCATTTGAAATAACTTTTTCCTTTGCGAAAATGTTGAAGGCACAAGAACACGCTAAACCAGAGAAAACATTTAAAGAGCCCTAGACTGCGGAACTTCGTGCAAAATAAAAAATGTTCGCGTTGTTTGCAAGACACAGGTGCCAATTAAAAAATTTGTTCATCTTTCAATTATCTTATTAAGCTGAAACTAATACACCGATGTCCTCAAATCTTTTTCGTATGAACACTGCTTTAAATTGCGCGTAACCATTTTTATCGTAAATGCATAAAATCCGCAGTCTAATTTTTATCTTTTTCTATCATGCCAATAAATTGTAGAATTGAGGCCGCAGGAAACTGTATGGTCGCAGATTAGTTTACGAGGTTTTGCCGTTCACTTTCCCGTTGACATTGAAGTGGACCGGGTCGAAAAATCATACCAAGGTCGACGAAACCGGAAGACGTGGCTCGACGGCGCCGTCATCGGTCATTTTCGTGGCCGAAGAGCGTCGGGACGCCGTTGCACCGGGATGACGAGCTTCTCTCCCCTCTCGCGCCGATGAAAAATTCATCCCCTCGTTGTGAATACAAATCGAGCCATTAAGATTCAAAGTGCGCGGGCTCGGCGCGGTGTCACGCGAGAAATCCACCGGAAGCGAAGAGTTTAAACCGCGAGGATGTCTGTCGCGTCTGCGACCCTCGATCTCGGGACCCCGATGCTCGCAGACGTCGCAGAAATCGATCCACTATTCCAATCTGCTCGAGCTTACTCCCCTCGATGTCAATTATTTTAAAAAATACGCATTTTCCGCGAACGATTCCCGCGAGGTTGAAAGCAATTTATGAATAACAATAATCGTGTCTACATGAATTCTCAATCATCGATCTATCCACGTTTCCTTCAATTTTTCCGAACGGAAAACCAAGAATTAATTTTTGCCATCCAAATATTTCTTAATAATTATTTTCGGTAAGTTTACTGCACCAAAAGGAAGCTTAACAAAGTAATCGTCTTTTACATAGTAGTCCCGAAAGAAACGATTAATTTACGAGACGGGAGAAAATTGTTTCACTATTTAAATTGTTATTGCTATCGAAGAATCCATTGGAAGGTCCTTATCGATCGTAAACTTTCCAAAATTGTGGGATAACCGTCTAACGCGTTGACACAAAGGGAATGGAAAATTGCTACTAATCTCGAATATTAAATATTTCAAGATGACGCCCACGGTTATATTGCCGCGTCTGAGAAGCCCGATTCAATTTCGCCGGTATAGATCGTCCAGGATCTTAATTTTTTCGTTCGAGTGTTTAACGAAAGCTTCCCTTATTCGACAAAAATCGATCGTACTTTATTGACGCTCGTCGCAATTAACGGATGAAGCTTTCGTCGAGGACAGATTTCGTATCGGAAGCTTATCGGACGCCGTTACATGGGCGAAGAACGTAGACGACGTTAAGGAATATAGACGAGAAACATCTCCGTTTCTCCCGGGCCGGAACGCAACGCATGCAAATGGTTTATCGGCCGAAATATGCGGCCGTCATTTGAATAATCGCATATTCATGCGTGAGAATTCGTGAAAGTTTTGATAGCGCGAGCTTGGTAACCGAGCTGCCCAATTCCAAAAGATTCCGCGAATTGGCCAGAAATTTGTAGTTGTTTTACAGCCCGCAAAAAATTCGAAATTTCTTTGATTGGTGACGGTAAACCGCGTAAGAGCACCTTGACGTTCGAGCTGCGATCTAGGAGCGAGGTAATCGTGTACTTTTACAGGAGAAAATCCTTTGGTTCTTGGTTCAATACTATCTGACTTTCTGCAGGATTTTTATGGAACGTTAATGCTTCGATACTGGTCCATTCTAATACCAGCGGCACACTCTCCACTCAAAGTTCAATAACTCGGCCAAAAAAAATCGTACAACGACCATCGAGGTGCCGTTTTAAAGCTGAGACTCCAACCTTCAAATCAATGTTAGTTTCATTCGTTCGAAAAATTTTTCAACTTCTCCACAAACGTTTGGATTAACATAATTTTCGAAACGAATAGGTATCTTTACTATCTCACCGGTTAAATGGTGTAAATTTTTTCGAGAGAATCGAGAGGTGGATATCGAAAGTAGAAGATTCAAGCTTCGAAATGAGACCTGAACGAATATTGTACGACGTTTTTTCATGGAGTTACAAGACTTCGAACACGAGAAATTGTGGAGCGACAATTATCTGCACGATGCAGTTCCAAATATTATGTTCTTTCAATTCAACAGTTCCAATGGAAATGGTTACAGGCCACTTTTCCAATTCGAACGAAGTGACGGTCTGACGCGTTCGACGTTAATGAAAAAAAGCGGAGAAGGCCAGCTCGATTCGGAATCGATGATCAATTGGCGCATAAGTCATTCCTCGATCCACTCCTGCGGACACAATCGGAGAATTTTCCGTAGGGTAGGTGCGAGGAGGTTTTCCCGTGGAATCGAAAGCGCAACCCCTAGAAGTTTGCTGACTCGCGAGACTTTCGAGCCCCGGCAGCCTGCGCCGCGCGGCAGACTTTGAACAATAGTAGTTTGTACCGCGGCGGATTTAATTGAATAGAAATTAGACCATCGATCAGACCGGTCTAGAGGCGTCGTTGAACCGTTCCGCGCGTTTGCCCCGGCAAACTAGACGAGAAACTAGCCACCATTTTACCCGACTGCTTGATTAATTGCTGTTCTTCCGAACCGTATAGTTCCGCGTTTCAATAAATAATTTTAGCCCCCTTCTCTTCACCGGAAACAGTTCATAAAGTTCAACGCCGAATCTACCCGGCACTAAAAGTGACTCGCATGTCTCTTGTGTCACATTATTTACAATTGTTTAATAATATTTTAAACCTCCATATCTAAGAATTTTTTAATAGATCTTTCAGTAGCGGTAGCACAATTTCAAGTGTGCAACAATTCACCCTTTAAAATGTACCCACTCTCGTGTTTATAATTTGAATAATTGCAGAATAAAGTATAGAGGTCGTTCGACCAGTGGTGACAGGTTTAAAAATATGTTCTCAGTCATTCGTTCGTCGAAACTCTCACGGTTTATCTCCGTTTGATAAATTATTTCAAGCTGGAAGGTTATTCTCGATCAATCACCGATCCGGCTGAGACCAGCAGGCGATTTCGGGAAATTAATTGCACTTCACGGACACGGTGTATCTCTTTATCTGATTGTTGCTGTAGGATTTGTGCGCCGTAACTGTTTCGACGACGGATTTCTATCGAACGGGTCATTAAATTGTATTTCATCGTGGGAGTCTCATTTTATCCTCATATTCCCAAAAAATTAATTAATTGTTTTCAACTATAAATAATTAGCAAAACATTCTGAAAAAAATCTGAAATATAGAGTGTATCCACATCTTTTGTTTCCCGTTCATCCTATGTCGATACCTCTTCTCGTTTTAGAGCAAATTGCATTTAAGTGCGGGGGAATTAATCCCAATATCACCCTTATCGGTGGGGGTAGACATTTGAAATTTTACACAATGTTTTTTTTAGACATAAAACGATGTCTTAAAACAGGAATCAGGAAAATCGGAGCGGGGGCCGCTGGCCCATGCTTATCCGGCTAGACCCTTTGACGAAGTCAATTTTCTTAATTTTCTGTGTAGCGTAAAAAAAATTTTCTCGAGTTTTTTTCAATCTAAACTTATACAGCAAAGTTTCCCCTTTACGATAAGCTTTTAAAAGTCGACCTACGACTTTCGGCTACCGTTGCATCGAATTTTGAAGAGAAAGACGTGCTGCCGGCTTGAACTCGTGAAATTTCTCACTCTGTTTCGCAAGAAGAGAGTGTCGATGAAAAAAAATGAATTAGAGGGCTCGAAAGTAGAGTTCTCACGCTTTGAAACGAGTACCAGTAGATTGCTGTGACATTCTTTAACACGAAGTTACAGGTGATCGAAGATAAACAATTTCATAGATTGCGTTACGAAAGAAGAACGAGGTCGATCGAGGAGGCACAAAGGGCCAAGACAATTAGGATTCGATAATCTGTATCCGGGCGTGATTAGTATCGAATTAGTCAGCACTTCCTGAGGTAATCAGACTTCGATGGCCGTGTGTACGACGACGGTATACAGCCAGTTACCTCCTGAAGCGATCGGACAATGCCGGATCATTTGGGCTTTGATGATCGATGTATGTAGTGTTTGTTTGGCTACGAAGGGCCCGCTTCCCCTTGAATCAGCCATGGTTTCGCTGGGAACACCGTTGCGTCGAATTACGTTTATGGTTGCGGCTTGCGTTCCTGTTGCGACAAGATTCGCTCCCGAACGGATATTGGACGACTGTGGGGAATTAATATCCTTGAGACTTAGGCGAGTTAGATCGAGTTAGGTCACTTGTTCGGACCCAGCCTTTCTGATTCCTGCGGGAGTCGCTGGTACGGCAACTTTGCTTCAAAAATTAATTCGTCGTATATTTCGTTCAATTTTATAATACTAATTTTATTCTACATATAAATCTAGATCGAAAAGAAGAAAGAACATTTTTTCGTTTGCACCTCGTTTTCGAGAAAATCGAATTTGAAGATCCGTCAGGTTCGCGTGTTGTGACACAGCGATGTCGTGTTACTTTGCAAACGGCTGTGTTCTGCACGGAGAAATATCGCGTGGGGACATTAGTTTTTTGTGTCGGTCTACCGCGCCGAAAGTACAATGGAAGCCGAACGTAGAAAAGGACAGCGTGTAAACACGGATCTAGCTTTTTTTATAGTTTAGCCCTTTTAGTGCCGGGCGAAAAAGAGGTGCTTATGCGAAGATAACCGGCCGAATTTTACGATTTTTTCTAAGATTTGGAAAAAGGCTCATAAAAACCAAATGAAAAGCAATATTCACATAATTCAAAAAGCAGTGTATTAAGGACAAAATAGAGAATAAAACAGTGACGCTAATTTTTCTATATTCTTCTATATTTATAAAAAAAAAGAAAAATTGAGTTCTCTGTTTCAAATCGTAATGGCACATAGGAAAAGTCATCTTTTTATCATAACTTTATATAGACCGTTTATTGCAAAGTATATACTTTAAATTTCCAATATATTTTTTAACAAAATAAGTAGTATTGCACAAGAAACATAAAAAATAACTCCAAGGCACGTGGAGTTATAAGGGTCAAACGACGCCGCGCCGGCCGCTCGTGATGAATTTCTACCGTATCGCTCTCGCGTATAAATAAGCAGTCTCAACATCAACTGGCATAGAATATAAGGGAAAGTTAAACCGAAAAATTATTTAGTTCAATTCTCTCGTAATGAAATTAGACTATTTATAACGTATTATAAATTTATTTTGAGATAGAGGCCTCTCGCAATGCGAATATTAAAGTTCTACAAGGTGCGGGCCGATATATCGGCACTGGCACTTTTCGCCAGTGCAGCGAGGGCCGATATATCGGCCTCCGGCACTAAAAGGGTTAAGGACGGTTAGGAAAAAATGCATTTACGCACTGACATTTCTCCTAAAGATGACGGTCGGGGGGAAAGTGTTGGGGATCGACAGGGTATCTCCAAAAATGTACCGGGCCCGTGCCTACTAAAAAAACCTAACTGCCCAGGACTCTTACGAGACCTTTTCCAGCTCCTACGTTTCCAAAGATATGGCAAGTACTGCGACCCGCTATCCGCATTACTCCAGTACTGTATCTTCGGATCTCGTCCACTCCTGTTCTTGTCTTATAAAGCACGGCTCGCGCTGTTCTTCGTTGCGTCCGAAACTTTCGTCGTCAATTAAACCACTAAATACAATTGCAATTATATCGTGTTCAGTGTAATTTTAATCAGAAAAATGCCACAAATAAGATGGCGGAAGTCCCATAAAGAAATAATGAAAAATAAAGAAGTTTTGTTATCGGATTAGTAGTGGTTCGCACCGATATACCCGAGCCGAGATCAGATTACGCGGCACGTTTGCACTGCTCGAAGACCGAGCCCTCCAGACCCCACAGTGGAGGGGATAAGCATTTGACAAATTCTGAGTAGGCGTTTGCTGAGAAATAACGCGACTTTACTGTATCAGGTTATCAAGTATGAAACTTATAACCTGATAGATGTAGAAAGTAGAATTGGTCGATCATGATCAGACGCATCGGACGATCCCTATCAAAGGCACGCGTACTCGCTACATTTTCAAACTCGATTTTCTCGAAAACGAAGGTTCGGATGAAAAAATTTTCTTCTTCTTTTCTCATAAGGAATCGCTTCGAGCCCGCTTGTAATTCTTCTATCTTTTCTCTTCCGCAAGGCACGTACGATGTAAACGAATTATTGTTCGCAGAATCGTTATTCTGAGACTTGGGATCCAGTTACAGCGAGTAGAATAGGGTGCTAATTTCCTCATTAGTGTCACTAATTGGCCCGAAACGATGTGATTTCAGGCTTTTGCCCCAACGCCCGTAGAAAAGTTAGCCGCGGCTAATATCGGCGTTTGCTTTTGCTACCATTTAACTCGATTCCGGAAGTGGGGGCGCGTAGAGAAACTTCTTACCCGATAATTCAGTTCCTTCCGAGTCTCCCATTGTCCCCGGATTCATTAAATGTTCCCATTCGAGGCGACTCGAAAATTCCATCCCGATAATGGAGCCTCGACGTCCTACGTCGATTTTCTAACGGAAGAAAAGCTCTCTCTCTCTCTCTCTCTCTCTCTCTCTCTGTCTCTCTCTTTCTCTCTCTCGGGAGCGCTTTCGCTCTGTGGGCCCACGTCGAAGGTGAAGGTCCGATTTCTCGCCGGAAGCCACCACCCACGACGCCATCCTACCGTAAACTTCGAAATTTAATCTTCGGGGAAACTCGTCCGAGAATCGAACGGCCACGTCGTAACTCACCTTCTCCGCTTACCGAGTTTCGAACTCACGCTTTATTACACCGCGACGGTAATTATATTACGCCCTCGGCCCTCGGACATCCTTCATCTTGGAAAAATAGTCATCGATCATCCCACGGAACTTTCCAATTATTCGCTGTGCTACGCCCTTTCACCGGGGTGAATTAATTTTTAGATGTGTGGTAGTGTACCGTTCTGGATCGAGCTTTTCCAAGAAACTAGGAACAGTGCACTTTCATCGTCTATATTATTAGTTTCTGGAGAAACAACTTCTTCTAAATGTGATCTATTTTCTACACAAGGAGCCAGCTGAAGGCATGAATATTCTTACAGGAATATACATCGATCATTTGTGTTAATAATTTATGAGAAACGACGTCTTGAAAATTTGATGTATGTTGTATGCAAGAAGTCGATTTAAGGGATGCCTTATTTACAGGGATATGCAACAATTATCTGCAGGAAATAACGTCTTCAAATGTCATGTATTATGCACGCAAGGAGCGAGTTTAAGGGATGAACTTGATCGCAGGAATATACCTCTACCATTTATATTAATAATTTATGAGAAACAACGTCTTGAAAATGTCATGTATTTTGTAAGCAAGGGGCGAGTTGAAGGGACGAACATATTTACAGAGGTATACTTCAACCATCTACACGAATAAGTTTCTTAAGACAACAGCTTATAAACAATACATGTTTCGCACAAGTAGGGTGAGTTTGAGGGATGCTAATATTTTTAGCACTACCCTCTAACCATTTATATATCTTGTAAATACAGTCAGTCGGACGGGGGTGAGTCGAATAGTTTTCTTTTCAAGAAGTTATCCCAGTCAATTATTCTGAATATGTTAATAAAATTCCAATAGATGCCTGGACAAAAGAAAATATACAATAGTACAATCGCTGTCTTGAAACAAGAATAAAATTGATGAGTGTAAAATACACGTGTAAATGATCTATGAAGAATGCTCGGCGCGTTAATGAGGCCCGATAAACAGTGGGATCGCCGAAGGGATGAAAATCAGCAAGGCAAGGTGTAGCAGAGGGTTGAAGGGTGTTCGGAAGGCATGGTATGGCCGATGGCTGCTGACAGAACAATTTCATCGTTCCATCGTGAGAGTACGGCGGGAAGGGGATGGCGAGGGGGATGAAAAGCTAGATGGTGGCGGTTGCTTGCACCCTTCCGGTGTTTCAGGGCGCCGCTCGAAGGAAGGGATGCAATCGATATCTAATACTTGCGAGTTCTCGATCCCGGCGGCTCTGCCTACGGCTATTTTCCACGGGCGATCGGGTACTGAGGCCTCGAGGCTTTTCCCGCGTGTCGGGAAAGAGAGACTGAGAGAGAGAGAGAGAGAGAGAGAGAGAGAGAGCCAGGCTTCCGAACAATTAGAGGAATTTTGCTGACTGGCAAAGTTATTAGAGCCGCGGGGACAATGACTGCCTCAAACCAGCCCCCTCGCCTATCTGCAAAATGGTAAACGCAACGTCGCCGTTTCGTGGTGTTCGCAATTACTGGAACGCTTTTCCTGAAAATTGGGCTGGACATTCAGGGTTGCTATGCTACAATTCGCTTGGTACCGCTGCGGGGTGGCATCCCTCACTCAGAAATATTCTTTTCTTATGAAATAACTGTCACGAAATCGCGACACGAGCGTCTCGGCATTTTGTTAAACTTATTTTTCGTTCGAAAAAGCGCAAATTTCTATCTGTATCAAACGCAGCTGAATTGTTTGTAAAGATAATCCTACGTCTTCGGATTTGATAGTTGAAGTAATAAGAGGTGGTTTCCCTTGTACACCAATATTTTCATTAGACGTGTACTTGAGAAAGGAACCACTAAATTATTTTTCTAAATAATTGTGCGACTTCAATTTTGTATGCTTGGTATTCTTCATCCCCCAACATTTTTTCTTAGATATTTCCATGGAGAAAGGAATTAGTTACATTACTAGGATTGCGTCGGTGCCAAAAACATCTGAACTATTTTTTCGAATATTTTTTAATAAGATCCTGGAGATTCCCAGTCCACTAAGGGGATGAAATATTTAAGCAGTCCTTTCCGAGGTATAATAAACAGCTATTTTCAAAGGCAGCTGTCCTCGTCCAGAGAAAGGGTTAAATATTATCGAGCTGGGTCTTGATGAATGTAGAAGTTGATCGAGTAGGGGTAATTATCGGGTTCCGGTAAATAATTATTTAGGTTGGCGAAGGGGAGCGATGATTTATCGTTGCTAGATTGGTGAAAGATACGATTACCTCGGGTAAAAGTACCGGGTATCGATCACGGGAACAAATTCATCCCCAATTTAGCGGCCGGGCTCTGCGGAAAGGGTTGCAACAAAAGCTGGAAAGGAAAGAAGAATCCGAAGGGATCAATGCCGGCGTGAACCGTAATTAGCATTATCCGGAAGTCGATCCGATCGATCCCACCGAGACGAACTTGCGAACTACATGGCCAGATAAGTAGCGAGAGGCTTGTCTGGGCCGAACACAATGCTGGAACATCGGAAACAAATCGGAGATTCGATCGTTCGCTCTATTTGGAACAATGAAATATTTCAATTCAGTGGTACAGGCCTATATTTTCACAGGCAAGCTACAATCCAAAGAATCTTCAACTAGGTAGAAATGATATTCTTGATCTATTCGTTCAGCAACCCTTGACATTTCACGTTCAATTAAATGACTTCTGAAATTTCG
>CM052191.1:5950111-5966772 GCA_028455805.1 Lasioglossum figueresi
TAGTCGATAAAACCAAAGAAGTGTAGATGAATCGTACATCTTGCAGTCAATTTAATTTTCAGTAGTCACGGTGTACCATATGTCGGACTCGGAATGAAAATAACAAGGAGGAAAATGTAAAATATTATTTGAATTCAAACTGACTGAATACCTTGTCAAAATGAAACGTAAACGTCAGTCTCTTTAAATTCCTGTTTCTGGGAACTGTTTCGCAAAAATGCAAATTCCAGCGTCCACTGAGGACAGCAAACATGTCGTCGGGTTAAACAAAGATGACGTTCGAATCAATTAGTTTGGAAACTGCGGCAGCCGGGTCGGAACAGATCAGATTAGTTCGGTATACATATTTCGCTGAAACCGTGGTATTAATGGCTTTGGCCCGTAATTAAAATCCATCGATCGGCCAGGAGTTGTTAGCTGCGATCGTTTAAAATTCCTCGGGAGGGTAAACCGGATCAATATTCACGGTGGTATTGCATTAAATATTAACGGTACAGTCCGCTCGGGATATTATGCTGCGAAAACTCGCAGGTTACTCGATATTTTCGCGGCTGAACTTCCCAGAGATCCATCTATCTCCCGAATCTCGATACTCTAGTTTTCCCCGGAGCTAACTACTCTAGGAAATGATTTCCAGTCTATCGGCCTCGTAATTAGTTCGCGAGCTCGAAGAATTTAGAGGAGAATTCAGAGACGAAGATTTAACGAAGAATATCGATCGACACAGGGCCTCACTCAGAGGATAGAAATTCGTTTGTCAATGTTTCCCGTGTCCCCCTTGTCTCGATCATGCTAACCGCCCGGCCAGTTAACGTTACCCGGAGCCCCGGTTAGCGCTATCGCCGCATAATCGATAACGACTCTTCGAATTCATGGCCTGAATACACACGGTTTAGCTAATCGTAACGTGTCCGCCGATATTACGTGACGACGATGGAATCTGTCGATCGCTTGTCCCGCAATGGGACTCCATTGCCCGGCGAAAATTGCTTCCGCGATAATGCCTGCGTGTTCGACATCCCCTAATCCAAACAGCAACAACCATTCCCTCGTAGAAATCCCGGGAAATTTTCAGCTTTTAACAATTGCAGATTAGAGACGATTTAGGACCATGCGAAATCAATTTCTGGTTCCTGCTAATTGTTTTTTCAGCTGCAGACGACGTCACTTGAGGAACGATTTTTCCGATAACGAGCACTGGTAAATACGGATCTTCGGACAAATTAATAATAAAAATTGTACTCAACTTCCATCAACAACTTTTAATTTTCTGGTTAAAATGAACGAAGAAAAACAATTTTTTGCGATGATCCAGCGAATTACATAATTATACATGCACCAATAAAATTTTTGATGATACTCAATTTCCATGAACAACTTTTAAGGTTCTAGTTAAAATGAACAAATAAATACAATTTCTTGCGATGGTCCAGCCAATTACAAAACTATAGATGCACCAATAATATTTTTAAAAATTAGAAAATCGACGACACTCAACTTCCATGAACAACTTTTAAGGTTCTAGTTAAAATGAACAAATAAAAACAATTTTTTGTGATGGTCCAACCAGTTAGATCTAAACTGGAGACTATACGCTTAAAATGATTGGTGTTCCGGTGGTGCACATGCTCTATTCAAGTTATTAATTCACGTACTGGGAGTCCTGCAGTCTCAGAAGGTAATGGGATCCAAGTAGAATCGTTTCAGTCAATTTACTATCGGTGAGATTAATTTCGCAGTTCCAAGTGGGGAACAGCGTGTCTAGTAAACGGATGACATCGCGATCTACGAGTGAAAACGACGCCCGCAAGATCGTGGAATTCCCTTTGTACGGTGGAGTAACGCGGTCTCGCGGAAACCGTCGTGTCGTCAATCCGATTATGCGAATCCGTTTACGCGGCGGCCTCGAGGATCCGTGGTTGCCGAGGCCGCAGTCGGTTTCCGGTTCAAAGGATCACGATTTCCACCGTAGTCCCCGAAAAATCGCGAACGGGTTCCTCTCGATCCTAATCCGGATACTCAAATCGAAGATTTTCAAAGATAAAAATTCCTGGGCAAAATTGAAAAGGATAGGAAAACGAGAAGGAGAGAGAGAGGAAGCTTGAAGAAAAGTCGTAGGTAAAGCTAGGTCCGAGAACGATCCATCTTCGAGGATGTTCTTCATCCTGTAGCTCCATTCTTCTTCGAATGGCCTTCCATCGTGTAGACAGTCAGTTGGCTCGCTTCATTTCGATTCCAGGGTGATTATTATTTCACATTCGATAAAAAAAACTGCTGCGAATTTGAGCAGAGATGACTAATATCTATACTGCGGATTTTGTGGATTTATGACAAAACGAGCAGGTAAAAACAGTAAAATAATTGAAAGTGTCGAAGGAGACCAATATATTATTTTCGGCATATTAAAATAATTAACGCTAAACCTACTATTGACTTAAATTATAAATTCAGCCTACGATTGATTCAAAATTATAAATTTACTACCATGGAAAATTATTCGATGAAGCGAAACAATTTAGTTACTTAAAGTGCTTGGTGCTTGCAGGTTTAGAATTTATTTTGAATTTATTTTAAAACATTTCGACACCGCAATTTTTGAGATTAAAAGAAATTGAAACGGTTGGAATATTCTGGTTTGATTTAATATTTGCGACCGGGAGTACATCCACTGTCCTCCATTTTCTTTTGTGACACGTCGTAAAAGAGTGTCCGCTTCAGTCCGCCAAGCCTGTCTACCACCCCCGCCTCTCCTCCCATTTTCTTCGGGAGTCTTTCCCACCTCGCCAATCTGTCTTTATCGCGACGAAGAAAATTCCTTTCCCGATTACACGACACAGACTACCTTTACCGCCCTTCCCATAGAACATTTACCGAGATAGAGAGAGTAGGAAGAGAGAGAGAGAGAAAGAGAGAAAGAGAGCGGAAGCTGGACCCCTGTCTGCAACCGGGGAATCTCGTTTTTTTTTCCTGGCAACGACTTCAATCAATTTCAACCATTCTCTATTTAAGACCTCCAGCAGCGGCACCTTGAATTTTTTATTCGAAGCGTTCGCCCGGAGGCAACTGATCGCTCTCAACCTTGTCGGACGCACATTTTTCCTCGAGTGATTACACCAACCGAACGGCTTCCTGATGACTTTGTTCGTCGTTCGATCCTTCGCCCCATCTATCAATCATTCTACTAGATTCTAACTCGATTATTCTATTCGTTCCTTATCTTCGCGTCTACTTCTTTTGTAGAGGCTCTTTTCTCTTCGTTAGCTACAAATTCCGCTCATCTTTTTCGAAATTGAGTTGATCGTTGAGTTAGCTGACGTAACCTCTTCTTCATTTCATTCGTTAATTTCCAAATGAATCACGACTTTTCTGATTACAATCAATGTTCCGCAGCTTGAATTCTATTGTTTTATCTCGTTTTTCTTTTCTGTTTTATTGTCCATATTTATTTATGTACAGTTTTATTTGTACTACACATTAACGCTTGTTCTTTAATCAATTCCTTTTTTTCTTGACAGCGATATTAATTTTTTGCCAGAAACGTTAACTCTCCTTCTCTAATAATTTGTTTTTCAAGAACCCCTTCAGCTTTAATTCAGTATTGGCGCAATTAGTTGTATTTTATTCGTGTTTTATGCTCGGTACTCATTTCCTTCTCTAATAAATTTTTTTCAAGAACGCCTTCAGCTTTAATTCGGTATTGGCGCAATTAGTTGTATTTTATTCACGTTTTATGGTCGGTGCTCATTTCATAACGGTACTCATTTCCTTCTCGAATAAATTTTTTTCAAGAACACCTTCAGCTTTAATTCGGTATTGGCGCAATTAGTTGTATTTTATTCATGCTTTATGCTCGGTACTCGTTTCATAACGGAACGGTTTTTCTTCTGTGGAAGTTCTCTTCTAACTGGAATCATTAATTTCTCGAATCCAGTTGATTCGATGAAATATTTTTTCTAGCGCAGCCGACTATTTGAATTTTCCAATTTCCCACGTCTGTTCGCGCATGTTGATGGTCCTCGAGCGGCCAAGAGGTCGGAAAATCGAAGAAAAATGGTCGTTGGATATTCAGGAGATTCGAGAACCCGGGGCCCTTCGCGTGACAGCCGGGCGTTTTACTATTCGAGCCAAGGGGGGCCCATGAGTCTTCCTCCTTACTCTCCTATTTCCATCGCCGTAATTCAATTTCCGCGAAAGATTCTGCGCATAATTCACCAGTTACACGAGATAAATCGATTCTATATAATAGCCGGCCTTAAAATACGCCTCCTTAGGTACAATAACCCGGCCAATTTCCACAGGAGTTGCCATTCCGGTTCACTGGCGAAAACTCGCGTTTGCCACGAACGTTTCACTAAAACAAACCCCTCGCACATCTTAAATATTAACCAGCCCTAAAAGAACAATTCCCTGCAATTAATTTTTAATGCCTTCAACGGTAGCTCGGAAGCCAACGCACACTGTCTTGTTCGAACCATTCTGTAGAAAGAACAGGATCAATAAAAAATATAATAAAACAGTAATCGATCTTCGATATTAACACTAAACCTACCGAGCCTTGAAAGTAACTGATACATGCTCCTTTATAAAAATGACAAGATTGATTACTTATTTAGACTTTGTGCGGTCCCTATTGTAATACGCGCTCTACCAAAGATATCCATACAACCGTTCCTTATAAAATCATTTTTATTATTTCAATAATTGACAATGAACCGATCATTTTGACCGGTGGTGGAAGGTTTAGCGTTGTTGGAGATACCGACAATTTCAAAATTGCCTCGACTTTCTAAAATGTTCTTGTAATAAACAACGGTAGTATAAGAGCTGCCAGATGTGTCGCCATTTATCTTGAGACAGTCAATTATTACGGAAACCAGCAGGAATATGAAAAAATGTTTCATATAAAATATTCTTCGTACGAAGGGACACATTTATAATGACCCTTTACGGGTCGGATGAATGGCAACTTCATTTTTTCAAATGGAAATCCATATTTTTTATTTTATATTCTTATTCTACATCGAAAAATAACAATTTTTCGTGTAAATCATTTTTTTCCTGAACTTACCATTTTTTAACGATACCATGATAAATGTTGCAAAGCTTGCATAATGGCATACGACATGTATCGTGAATCTTCATCTTGTAGGCGGCAATAAGAAGCACGTACTTTATCAGATAATTAATAAAAGTCATTGGAGCAACCTACGCCACCTACGTCACCGCTTACTAGATTTTTATGAATTCAGATCAAACTCAGTATTGTTTGTCATTACAAATATTGGGATATTCACCACAATTTGTTTATTAAAACCGTGGCACGCTAGGTAAAAATGTTTTATACGAAATATTATTATTTTTCGATGTAGAATAAGAATATAAAATAAAAAATACGGATTTCCTTTTGAAAAAATTAAGTTGCCCTTCATCTGACCCCTTGAAGGGCCATTATGGAAAAATATGGGTAGCGCCATTAAATGTGCCCCTTCGTATGAAGAATATTTTATATAAAACATTTTTTGACTGTCTCAAGATAAATGAACCACTCTGTCCAAGGACCCCGTTTTCTTTTTCGAGTGTTTCCGTATCATTCAGGTCTTTCCCTAGTTATTTCACTGCAGATCCTCTTCAAGGAAAGACGTTTCTTTCTGTCGCCGTTAATAGATGCTTTTCTTAAAGAATAAACCGAGTTCCAGTTTATTTCAAATTTCCTGTAAAACCAATAAGTGTTAATGAACTAAAAAATCTGAAAAAATCTCCGATGATTAATTGAATTCGATTGACTCTAACCAATCGCGTTATAGTACAATAAAAATAGCGTCCGCCATTACGGCAGAAAGTTTCCCCATGAACGTGAGACGCAGCACACATTACGTTCCTCTCGAACCGGAGGAAATGATACATCGCGGGAAAAGGGGATTTTTCTGTATTTCCCATGGCTCGAAGGAGCCAGCCGGAAAGTTCGCACAGGCGGCGGCGGCGTCGCGGAAAGATTTCCGCGAGCGGAATCCTTGTCGTATCGCGTCTGCTCTAAAACCGCCCCCGGGGGCCCCTGGTCCCCTTTTATTTCCACCTGCTCTCTATTACTCGGAGCGATTCGATGCTTTCGGTGCTCTTCCCCGGGAAAACCGGGTGTCTCGCCTTTTTCCCATTTTTTCCCGGTTTTTCTTCTTTTTTTTCGGCGAGCGAGTGCGCCATTTGCCGCGCGGCCTCGTTTTAGCACGCGCGAGAGGCTTCAAATAAACGCGTGTTTACCGAACCCCCAGCCACCGTTCGAATAAACTTCGCCGTCGATCGTGTCGAACCCCGATGAATCTTCGAATCACTCGGATCCAAGGATTCCGTCGTTCCGGAGAAAAATATCGACCGTCTTGGAAAACTATTTTCAGTCTGCTGGGAGAGGAAGGCTGTTCGTTTTGGCAGTGGTGGTACAATTTATTTAAAAGCGTTATGTACCATTGGAAATGTAACTAATGCCTGTTTTGCTGATTGTGCCCTGTATTCATTTTTTTATTATATTGGAGGATTTTATCCTGTATTGATTTTTTATCTTTGCTAAAGGATTTTTATTCTCAACTAATTTTTTACTATTTTCTAAAGAATTTTTCATTCTCCGTTGATTTTTGATTCTTTTCATCCTTCGCCACTTTTTGATCGTTTATTAAAGGATTTCGCCTCTCAGTGATTTTTCATCCTTCACTGATTTTTTTACTCTTTTCATCCTTCACCACTTTTTGATCGTTTATTAAAGGATGTCGCCTCTCGGTGATTTTTGATTCTTTACTGATTTTTTACCCTTTACCAAAGGATATTTATCCTCAACTATTTTTGGTCCTTCACTGATTTTTGGTCTTTCATTAAAGAAGCGCAATTCTTTATCGATGTTTGATCTTTTAGTATTATAATTTCACTGAAGCATGCACAGTAAAGTCGATATTACTGTCCAACAGCCGTATTTATGGTGGACAGTAAGGTTGGTGCGAGAGTCCGAACATAGGGAAGGACAATGAAATTCAAAGGAAAATCCGAACATAGAGAAGGACAGAACGAGTGTCTCTTTCTTTCCCATACGCTGTCCTTCCTTGCGACCGAAACTTGAATCGTCGATTTAACCACTAAATACAATTGGAATTATGTCGTGTATGATCTTATATGAATCAGAAAAATGCCAGAAATACGATAGCGAAATTTCATTAAAAAAAATAATGAAAATTAAGAAAATTGAACATTTCGATTCGTTCGAGTCGAGTGTGTAGGCACTGGACATAGAAGCTGGTGTAAACAGAGGACAGTAATATCGACTTTACTGTAATACATAGATAAAATATATTAATTTAAACCAGGTGTTGCTCTATAATCAGGTCCCAGAATAATTTGATGACCTAAAATGGCTGATATTTTGGATGTTGAAGCTTCAAAATGTTATCAATCGATGTGTAGAAACATTTTTTTAAAAATTCAATTTTTGCCACGACGAGCTTCCAGTTTCCTGCTCGCTGCGCGCCGGAAGTGATCAAGTATGCATACATGGAGTGCTAGGTATTCCGATACAGGTACGATTCGTTGTTAATAACACCGGAAAGGCCACATCGCGCGTCTGCTCTCTCTCCTTAATCCTGGCGACGGGGAGCACTCTATCGCCGACGGATTCACCGACGTTCCTCGTTACGTTCCGTGAACAATGCAGTAATTAAGACCCCTCTCGCTCCATCTATCTCTCTGTCTCTGTTCGCCCGTCTCTCTCAGGCCCGTCGAATCGAGGAACAAGCTCGGATGAACGCGCGCGGCACCCGCGAAAATTGTACGCAGATTTCATAATGGATCCAGAAGGAGACGGAACCGCGGGAGCGTTAAGGGCCCCGCCAGGATCAGATTATTACATTAATCGTCGTCGTTTTGGAATTAATGAACGGTAGAGGGCTCCCGCTTCTTCCGGCTACGCTGTGAATTATTTCTGCCACCCGATTCGCGACCGGATTCAACTCCTCGTGATCCCTTCATTCTCTTTATTGCCCTTCAGATAGCCAAACATACGTATTTTTCATCAATATTATGACGATGAAAATTTAGTCGTTAACCAACAACTTTCTTTTGGTACAACAATTATTGAAAATACTGTTAACCCCTTGCCGTATCATTTTCTTGACAGTTACAGCGATTAAAACGTCTTTACTCCCAAAAATCTCGTAGAAGAGAAAAGAAAGTTTATATTTTTTGTATGGCTACATTTATTTCAATGCTTAACTATTGACTGCAAACGAATCAAATTATATTTCATTTAAAAAGAAAGGCAACATTCATATTTGTTAGACTTTGTTAAAATGCGGCAAGGGGTTAAGTAATTTCGGTAAATTGTTGACAGTTGTTGTTTTTAGTTACCCAATCGAAATGTTAATATTTTAGACAAATCCTCGTCCGGAAACGGTTAAGTGTATAGAAAAATGTTAGAAAAAATTAATATTACGAAATAGTAATTTTAAATATAGGAAAAAAGAATTTCTTTAACAAAGGTCCTCCAGAGTTATATATAAAAATTCTTCGGAACAGAAGTGGATTGAAATGCAATCGTGTTCGTGTGTATTAATTTTCCAAGTGTTCGACAAGTAGGGCATTGTTCATATTATGAACGTTGTCAGTTATTAGCGCAGAGATTTGCCGGTAAGAAGCTTAGCAATCTCGACAAAATGGAATTTGAATTATCGTCGAGCAACGTGTGCCTTTGAAGCACGCTGGCTAATGTGTCTGGCCATTATGGGCTTATTCTACTTGTAACAGAAACCTGCGATGACAGGGTACTACATGCTCTGCATCGATCCGATAATTTCTCAAGTTTGAATTCTGGTAGAATACACACCACAAGCTGCACTGCTTAACCGTGCACACTGGCATTCCCAACGTTCGGTGTTTCATTGGAAAAAACGGAGCTACAGAGAAACAATTGAAATAATTTTATTCTATTCAGTTTTCGTGCGTGTACTTGAGAAACCAGTCAACGCGAGCGCAAATGAAAATAATTGCTAACGTAGATAGCTAATTAAGATATTATTTTATCAAAATTATTCGTTTTTAGCGTGTACAAAATCGAGAATAATTTTGATAAAATACACATCAAAGAATTAGAGGACAAGAAAGCGAATTAAGAATGGAAAAATTATTCTATGAGATAGAAAAGAGAATAGTCAAATAAATTATTATTATTATTATGTACGGACCGAGATCCATTTATACAAATGTTTACAATACAAAAGAAAAACAAAAATGAAAGTCTTATTATGCGACTTAAAATGTTTAAAAGAAAGTTGAAAAATCGAAACGTTGTTTTCACTCGTTGATCTGTAAATTTACTATGGGAAGACACTGTTTCAAAACATTCTTTTGCAGCGTTCTCCCGCGATATTGCGGAACACAAGTGAAACGAGGAGACAAATCACGGAGGTCTGTTCCTGAATGATCGCGGCTCGCCCCGTCGTTTCTTCGAGCAGAACAAATAAATCGCGGGGAAGTCGTTCCTCCTACCTGATCTACAGTAACTCCGAGACGAATCCGAGCATTAAATGTCTGACGCTCGGAAAATTGACATTTATATTTATAACATCGCAAGAACGAATCGCACGAGAACAAATTTGTACTCATTTTAAATCTTGAAGCCTCTACTTTCGGTACCTATCATTCATTTTCTCCTGAAAAATGTTTACACGCTACAGTAAATGAAAAACTGGAGTCTCGTTTTCTCTCCAAAATGCTAAACTAAAATACCTCTAGAAACATAGTAAAATTTTTTTCTTTAAAACGAACCCTCAAAAGTTTAATACGATTTTATTTTAGTTGTTTTATGGAGGTCTGAATACAAGGTGCCCCAAGAGAATTTTACAAGACTGAACTCGCACCTCGTTTTCGGTCGACAAAACAGTTTAAAGAAATCGTGGATCAAGTTTTGCGGTCTCGCTGAAAAGAGGAAGCTTCATTCCTCAACCCCATGTTGGATTCAGGAAAAAATGTTCACACGCACATACACAGTGTAGATTAGAATCGCGAACTCGACGAGGCGGCGCTTCTTCGAGCGTTTTTCTCCTCGCGCACTTTTTCACCGGTCGAGCCTCTGGCCGGCTTTTGTCATCGTATCTGCGATAAAGAATGCCAACCGTAGGGCTCTCGAAGAGATACACTGACCTTTTTTGCCCCTTGGCCCGTCGCCGAAAGCGTCCCGACGGTTTTATCACGACCAGCGTCTTCTGCGAAAGCGTCTAGAAACCCTTACGAAACGTCTCTGCGTGAACGAACGATACCGCTTAAAAACCGATCCATCCCACACCCGCGTAACCACAAACACGTCTCGTCCACCGTTCTAAAATTCGGAATAAAATCAAACAATTCCCTTATCCGACAAGATATTCAAAAACCAATACGTACAATCGATTCCTCGTTCAAACCTGCACAGAAAATGTATGAAGAATTTTTTTCTAAAATGATTGACTTTCGAAATAATTAAGTTTAAGTACTGTCCGAACGAGGGATTAGAGCGCCCAAACAGTGTGTACTTTAATAGGAAATATCTCGAGAACGCTGCGTCGTAGGACGAATCGTCGTCCCACATGTTCGAAGCAGTTTTCGAAGCAGAGTAATTTTTGTTGGAACAAGTTTCCGATCCGGAGTTGGATAACTCGGGAATCACGCGACGAACTCCTCGGTGCTCGCGATAGCTCGCAGTTGGTAATTGTCGCGCGGCCCGTATTGTCGCAATATCAAGCCCGCCTCGCGAACGTCATTTGAATGTGAATGGCCCCGGGAGCGTCATAATGGCGAAGTCAGATCTCAGGACCGCCCACGGCTTCGAGTTTCACGTATTTTCCGAGTTTCCACGATGACGACGTCGCCGTGCTCAGATCCGAGAGGTTGGAGTTCGATCGAGGCTCTCCCATGCTAAAAGACGAATTTACACTTTTCATTTCTGATGTACATCCCGAACGATTCGTCCACAATGAACTGCATAAAGATCGTTTTGATGCTGATCAGATGCAAGCAACAATAATTTCGTTAAAATCAATGGTACTTATTTCGTTAAAAGCAATACAGGATTACAGTACATTTTGAAGTTTGAACTGTTTGTTCTCGAAAATGCTCCAAGTTCGAGCGTCTGTAAAAACGTTAGAAAAAATTTTTCACCATCTATACCGCAACAGATTTAGAGATTGAATCTTCCTCTTTATAACGAGACCCTAAAACTTATCGTACGATTTTTCTAAACTGTTTCATGCGATAAAAACGAGGACTACGTTTGCCTTATATTATTGTAAGTATGGCAGTACACCTGTCGTTCCAAGCAGAATGAATCGACCAGAAAAAATCGTAGATCAAGTTTCAAGCATTTGTTGTAAAGGGGAGGCTTCAATCTTTAAGTACACGGTGGTTTCAGTTACGAGAAAAATTTCTGATTGTTTTTGCAGACGTTTGAATTAGTAACATTTTGACTTTGGGCAGATCGTTGTTTGCTAATATCGGCCTAGGAGCTCCACGATGAATAAACCATCGGTAAACAGGATAAAGAGGATTCTTGGCTTCCCATGTATACCATGTATAAATTAATAATCGACACGGGTAGACGATCCCTCGTGTCAGCTCATTACTTATGGAGTCGTCAACCTTCCCATAAATATTTCATCGTTCGCTCCGAATACATACTAATTTCTAGGAAAAAATTACTAGATGGAACCTCCCTTTGAAAATCTCAGCTTGCAAAGAGAATTCCGAGAATTATGAGACTACGCAGATCTTATATTTGCTTGTACTGTATTCCGAGATACAGTGGAATCTCGATTATTCGAACTGAATAGAGAACCACGAATATTGGAACAATAGAACAATGGGTACAATGCTGGATTCAATCTTCATTGATTTGCACAATTAATAGTGTTGCATACGAATCGCCGTAGTTTGAACTGCAGTGGATTCAAAAAGTATTGGAACACTACCGATTCTAACAAAATTGTCGATATTTGAACTACGATATCTTCGTTAAAAAACATTACACAGCAAGAAATTAGGACTCGTTTTAAAGCTTGAATTCTCTACTTTCTCAAAACTCCGTTCATTTGTATCTAGCAACATTTTGTATAATACAGCAGGTGAAACACTTTTTGATCGCGTTTTAGGTAAAAATATGCTGCAAATTCAAACATCTACAAAAACAATTAAAAACTTTGTCCGCCACGAGAATCCACCACGAATCTGAAAATCGAATCTCCCTCTTTACAAAGAGACCTCAAAAATTGATATACGATTTTTTTCATTGTTTTATGGGACAAAAACGAGGAACATGATTGACAGATTGATTGTTATAAAAATTGCGCGAGACCTACAGTGAGTGTAACAAGTATTAGTACGCTCTTTAAAATAGAATAACGTTTTTATCATTGTCCCAAACGACCTGATTTTTTATAATCAATTAGAAACATTGGTTTCCGAAATGATATGAAAAAAATATTTTTCAAATAATTATAATTTACAAGGTTCCATGCAATAATAAAAAAGGAATTTTTTTAAACTTTTTTATTTGGACCCTTAATGAAAATTTAAAATATATGTTTTGTTGATCTGTGTTAGTTATACGCATACTGAAAATTTCAACGAAATCGGTAGATGCAGGAAAAAAGATGTACAATTCTGTGGATTTTAAGCAGAAACCGATCAAAAGTCGTGTAAAACTGCGATTTTCACAATATTTAACCGCTTGTAGCTCGCGCGTATGTTAATCGATCTCGATGAAATTTTCGGCATGTGTATAATTAATATAGATCTACAAAACATTTATTTTAAATTTTCTTCGAGGTCCCAATTAAAAAAGTTTAAAAAAATGCCTTTTTTATTTTTGCACGTAACCTTGTAAATTATAATTATTTGGAAAATATTTTTTGCATATCATTTCGTAAACCAATGTTGCTAATTGATTATAATAAAAATGTAAATGTCCGTTTGTTCGAAATCTTCAATATCCGAAAGTTCTTCACCGATTGCTTTGAAATTTTGACACAACGTTGCATTCGAATAGGCGCGTGTTTTTATATACCTAATAAAAATGGTTCCCATGGAAATTACCGACACAGGTTTCGTCGACACAGTTTTCACCGATAATTGTCCTATCATTTTGTCCGGCACAGTAAAATTGTTGCCGGTTAAATTCGTCGACGGTCAAACTCGTTGTCGGTCAAATCTGGAGTCGGTGAAATATCGTCGGGGAAAACTGTGTCGATGAAACCTGTGTCGGTGATTTCCGTGGAACCCACTAAAATATTGTATACCCACAAGCATTGTGAAATTAAACATATTCGAAACGTGCGCTATCTCTTTTCTTTCTTTTCCATTTAACCAAACTGCCAGAACAACGCGTGGCCGGGTACAGCTGGTTGATTATAAAAAATCAGATCGTTTGGTACAATTATAAAAAAAGTTATTCTATTTTAAAGGGCGTGCTTTATACACTCGCTGTATATAAATTCAGAAGATCCCGTCATGCGGCCGATTAATCGTGCGGCGATTATTTTGTCGTCGAGCCAGAAAGTTGTCGCGAGGATCTGGGGCGGGACGGTTGCGGAACGTGTGCGGAACGTGTGCGGAACGTGCGAGGAACAAGTGCGGAACGGGTCGCAGCTAAAACCGGGAATAAACTCGATGCGGCCGCGCGATTTCGAATATGAAAATTGGCAGGCTTCCACGGATCGTGCAGCGAGCCGAGCTATGTACGCTGTTATACGGGTATATCGATTCATATCGGGTTAACACCCGGCCACGATAAATCCGCCGGCCCAGTTATTACCGGCCGCGGTAATAAGTCACGACACGGAATGGTAATAAACGTTGTCACCTGTGCTAGCCGATCCTCCCCCCCCCCCCCCGCCGCCGCCCGAAACGACGAGCCAGCGTTTCTCCAGTTATTACACGATATTTTCATTCCGTTTGTTCTCGTCAACCCGAAAACCCGTTTGATTTTATGTTAGAACTTTAGAGAGAAACGCGCGAGAACAGTCGGGGCTCGCTGGGTGAAGGGTAGTTTGCATTTTCGGGGTTATAGCGCGATCTACCGGCTGCAAAAATCGGTTCGCTTGGATTCTACATGGGTTTTAGTTGCCGTTTGTTCAGTTTTTCGTTATTACACAACTTTTATACTCACTATTATACAACTATTATACAACTGCAACCGCAACGAACTCAATATTTGCAATTCCGTTAACGCAAGACTCGACACGCTACAATTGCAATCGCGTTGAACTCAATATAAGTCGGGGACAAAGTTTCTTCGTATTGTAATGCAGGAACGAATCAAGCTTTCTCCATATTTGAAATGAAGTTTATTAAATCAAGTATGCGCCGTTTCGATCGACAACCTTTTGCCATTTTTGAGGTAAAACCATAATCCCGTCACTGTAGAACTTCTGCGATTTCTGGGCGAAGAACTGCGAGAGGAAAATCAAGAACTGTGATTTTCACAGGCCATTTTTTAAGTCAACTTTGCACCGTTAACACGTTATACGCCACGCCGGTTTTACGTGCCGTTCCGTTCACGCCACGGTTAGCCGTCAAGCGGACCCTTACAAGTACGCAAGGACCGACACGCGCGCGGCGATAACAAGAACGAAAAGTCTGCCGCCGGTCCGTATGGTCCGGCGAGGCCTGAACGGAAAGTCTAGCGAAACAAACAATCTAGCAAACGAGAAACAAACAGTCTAGCGAAACAAATGGCAGTCTGCTGATGCAATATCAGGATTATACAGTGGATACATCAAAACTGCTCAGCCAAGCTCTTTTAATTTTTGACAGGTCGCCAAACATGTGTGGGGTCTGGCATTATCGCGATGGAAGACGACACCTTTCCTGTTTATCAATTCCGGTCGCTTTCCAGTTGTTGACTGTAGAGGTTAGAATCAATCGTTTGACCGGATTGCAGCAGCTCGTAGTAAATGACTCCTTTGTGATCCCACCAAACGCACAGGATCACCTTTCTTGGCGCCAATTTCGTGGCTTCGCCACGGTTTGCGTCGATCACGATCTTTTTCGTACATTATTGTCGTACGTGATCCATTTTTCATCGCCTGTAATGAACCGTTTCAAAAAAGGTTCGATATTGTTTCGTGTAAACAACGAATCGCAAATTGAAATTTGATCCATTACATTTTTCAATGTTAACTCACGAGGCACCCAAACATCGAGCTGTTTTTTCTGTCCAGCGTTCTTTAAACGGTTTAGAACTGTTTCGTGGTCGATGTTTAATTCCTCGCCGATATCACGACTAATGTGCCGATCTTGCTCAACCGTTTGTATGATTTCATCGACATTTTCGGTGACTGGTCGACCAGAACGAGGTGTATCTTTGACATCAAAATATCCAGATTCAAACGCTTGAACAAAGTTTGTGCCACGCGTGCTGAGTCGCATTCTCTCCTTTTCTGTAATAAAATTTTGTTGGATTATTAGCAGTAATACTGCAACTGCCAACAACCAAAATTGAATTTCGTTGCGAATGAGAATTTCGCTGTATTTCTCTAACATAAAATAAACAGGGCAATAAGCGACGCATCCTTGAAGTTTTCCCATTTTCCAGTGGACGACCGATTTTCTCTGTCGTCTGCATCTTTCTTTTCTTCGCTTCGAGTCCGCTAGTCGAACTTTCAAGACGTCCTTCCGCGTCGTTAATAAAATATATTAACACATTACCGACCGGTGATTATTGCATAATTTTGAAAAATCTATGGTACATGGCTAACCACTTTTTAATGGAGCCTTCGATAGCAACAGCAATTTTCATTGTGAACTAACAACTCATCCTCGATAACGTCGGCTAATTATATCACTTAAGATTGCAATGTTAAAGAAAATTTCTATGCTTTCTTTTGATGCAGCACAATTCTTGGAAATCCTATTAATAGGCTCCCGGTAGGTAAAGTGTTAAAATTGAATTCTCCAGCGTTTCAGTTACTTTGAAACCCATTTCCCAACAAATTTCAAAATGTACCGAATTTCTTCTATGTTTTCACTCATTTCCAAGACGTAATATCTTTTGACCGAATAAACAAATATCACAATTTCTTGTTCGCAATTACTCTATGATACATCACGTTCCAGACACACTCGAGTAATGTCAGATCCGAATTAACAGAGTTACGACAGGGTAACACCATCTACAGTAAAATCCGCATTACTGTCCAACAGCCGTATTTATGGTGGACAGTAAAATTGGTCTGTACATGTATGATCGTATTTTTGTTACTTCAAAGGCGATTCCGAACATAGAGAAGGATTGATTGAAATTCAAAGGTGAAGCCGAACATAGAGAACGATAGAATGACATTCAAAGGAGAAGCCGAAGTCTCCGAAGTCTCTTTCTTTCCAATACACTGTCGTTCCTTGCGACCGAAACTTGAATCGTCGATTTAACCACTACAGTAATGTCCACATTACTGTCCAACAGCCGTATTTATGGTGGACAGTAAAATTGGTGTGTACATGTATGATCGTATTTTTGTTACTTCAAAGGCGATTCCGAACATAGAGAAAGATTGATTGAAATTCAAAGGAGAAGCCGAACATAGAGAAGGATAGAATTAAATTCGTAGGAGAGTTCGAACATAGAGAAGGAAGAATGAAATTCAAAGGAGAAGCCGAAGTCTCCG
>CM052191.1:5974721-5995342 GCA_028455805.1 Lasioglossum figueresi
TGAGTCGAACGCAAGTAGAATTGAAAAATATTGAGTTTAATCCAAATCGAATTCAATACTGTTGAGTTTGAAGCGACCAGAATCGGAAGATATCGAGTTCGATGCGTCTCGAATAAAAAAACATTGAGTCGAACGCAACTAGAATTGCAAAATATTGAATTTTTCACGACTAGAATTGACAAATATTAAGTTTCGCGCTACCAGAATTGAAAAATATTTAGTTTAATGAAAATAGAATTGAATTCCGTTGAGTTTCACGCGACTAAAATCGGTAGACAGAATCGAGTATAAAGATTGAGACTCGCGACTGATGAACATCGAGCCACGAATTAATTGGTACAGCAACTGAAATGAAATTTAGGCAACGATAGGGTGCCAGTTCGATCGTTCGAGTTTCCCAGCGATTCCTTCGACAGCCACTCACATCGAACGAGAGGATAGGAAAGACGAAAAAGGAGACGATATTAGAGCGCAAGGGCGAGGGATGAAAATCGAGAATTGAGGGGCCAATTATTCGGGTCGGCACTCGAAGAGCACGCGGGAAATTAAACGGTTCGAGGGTACTAGAAATAAATACTTCGCGCCACCCACTCTCCTCGAGGGCGCCGTGCCGCGCCGGGGGAAAAAAATCGAGGTGCAGGCAAATAACATTTCCTTTTTCCCTCTATCTCTCTCTTTTCCCAGAGTTGTGCGTTGAAATCCGACCTCCTGGATAGCGAATACATCAGCCCGATACACGGGATATTAATCGCATATTTTTCTCTCGGAATTAAACGCGCCTCAACTATTTGTTCGACCGTGTCGAATTTCAGACCGAGTGTCGGTTCGAGGGTTCCTCCGGTTTAACTAAAATGGAAAAATTCATTTCGCTTGCGAACCGGTTTGCTTTGCGAGACCGATGAACCAAGCATGGACGAGCTCCGTTCAACGTAGTTCTCTTGGATGTGTGCACGGAAACACTTGGAAAAGTGGTGAACGTTTCGACGATTTCACTGCGTCAAAGTTATTATTTTTCTGGAAGGAATTAGTCAGTTATTTAGGGGATGAAACGCGACTGGTGGTGAGATCGTTACAGCTCGCACAGCTGTTTGAAATTCAGTCTTATAAGAAAAATATTTGTACTCTTTTAAAAAGTACTGAAAACACAGTTAAATTATCTGCCTGCAGAAAGTAAATTATTCCTTTTAGAAATTGTTTACACGAGTCGACAGGACGCTGAGATTCGTTCTGAAAGAGCGAATTTGTGCATGAATGAAATTAGCAGCAGAGAGTAAACCGAAATTGGTAACGGCTGGTTTAAGTTTGAAAAATTTACGAAGAACTCCGTTCAAAGTTGCGTTATGAATTTTTCAGTATCGCGGAATACCGTGTCGGCGGTTTCGAAAGCGTCGGTAGCTTTGTAAATTTCGCCGCGGCGTCTGAAAGCAGCGAAATTACGTGACATTGGCTGGAAAGCCGGGAAAACGAAGTCGGGAGAAGGGAAATGCGATTCTACTTTCCTCCCCGGGTAAGTTTAAGTCCTCGAGACGTCCAGAAAACGCCGGCCCGTCCGCCTTTTCTTTCCACCAGATCCTCTAGCTGGCACACGACGACGTTTCAGGTACTTACGGCAACTTTGCATTAAAATTTCCCCCCCCCCCCCCCCGGGCGGAAAGTTAAATTTCCGACAGTTCTGTTCCGACGGATACGGTCTCTTCGAATTTCAGCTGGCTTTCAAAACGGAGCGTGAAAATAAAAATCTGACCGGTCTACGGCTCGCTCGAGGTTCATTGAAAACGATGCAATGGCCGGCGATCAAATTTATCGGTCGTGTTCTATGAGCCTTCGGAGATTCACTACCGCCATTTAATTTTGCCAGATGTTGTGGCAGCGTAGGCAATTTTTATAAATGCTTATTGCCATTTTAATTCTTTTTATTTACTTCTTTGGATTGTACATACCGCTAAACAGCAGCATTAGCATTAGTATAAACGCTAATTCTATTTATTGTTTGTCTTCATCGATTTCCAGTGATCCTCTTTTACCTATTTCCCCTGTATACTCTGTTGTTGTTTGTTCTAACTTACTTTCACACACTTTTCCTATTTTATCATGGTGCATTCTTATTATATTATAATATATTATTATACCATTAGGTTGTTGCATACGAAATGTCCGATTTTTAGCACAATGACATTAAACAAATGCAATTTTGTACCCAACGTATTCTATCTACAAATTTCAAGTTTCTTGATTGTATTACGGTAAACATAAGATATTTCAATCACGTTTTTCATTTTCATGTCGCATCAACATCTAGGTCGTTAGCGACGAACTTCTACGGTGTCTTAGATTTTGTGGAGGCGGTTGATTTCTTTAAGGAATTCAATGGTGTTCGTTGTACGATTTTCGGATGCGAGGGCCGTGTTCGGGTTGATTCCAAATTTGAGTCGCTGGGTAGAGAATTTTTGGCAGTCGTACAAAAGGTGGTGAACTGTGAGTGAGATATTACAGCAGAGGGGGGGGGGGGGTCTGTCTTCTTTATGACGAATTCATGTGTCGTCTTGCAATGACCAGTTCTCAGGCGGGAAAGAACGATTCTTTCTTTTCTGCTCGTGCGGAAAAATTTGTGATTATACAGTGGCCGAAATTTCTATAAAGTCAGCTTCGTATTCATAGATATTTGAAAAATATCACCATTTTTGTTGATTTATCGTATCTGGTCTTGTGCCTTGTTGATTTATCGTATCTGGTCTTGTGCCTTGTTAACACTCGGATAGAGAGATCACGTACTGTAGACCGCTAGGGTCACTATTTACGTTTGTTTTAATTTTTTTCTGCGTGATGCAGAACACAAGTGCGAAGTTGCTATAAAGTCATTTAGCGTTTCTCTGGATTCCGAGCAGAGAACTATAGAAAATTTGAAATATTCTAAAAGTATTAGTTTTAGAACTCATAGAAATCCTGTTTCTTATCATTTGATTCGCGTGTATTAGAATGCCGAGAGGAAAAGAGGAAAACTTATAAAAATATTTGCTGCTTTAATCGTGCAATTGCTCAGAAAATTAATGGTTTATATACTGTGATTAATAATTATATCAATTTACATGAAAATTAGGGAAAAAATCATTTTAAAGGTGGTAATAAAAAATTGTCAAAGAGACAACGTTTATTATTAATGAGGTCTGCGGCTAAGGAAAGGTAAAATGCAGCACAATTTCAAATTGGAGCTTCCAGTAAACAACAAGACGCGTGCAACACTTTTAAATTCTTCTGGGCAATTTGTGTGGACGAAAATGCAACGTAAACTAGGCCTAAAACAAGTGCATAAACAGGCCCGTCTTGATTTCGCACGGGCACATATGTCCTGGACGAAAGAGTAGGAGTCTGTCATTTTTTCAAATGAGAAAATATTTAATTTGGATGAGCCTGATGGCTGAAAATATTATTGGCATGATCTGAGAAATCAGAAAGGGTGACAATGAGTCGTAACTCTGGCGGTGGTTCCCTAATGATATGGGCTGCGTTCAAAACTGACAAAAAAACTCCAATGTGTTGTATAAATCACAAAATGAATTCGGAAAATTATACAGATTTGTTGGACATGGTTCTAATACCCTTTACAGAAAATATTGAAGATGACAATTTTAGTTATCAGCATGATAATGCTGCGGTACACGCGTCGAAGCGCATAAAGCAGTTGATTCTTAAAAGACACATCAATGCTTTGCCATGGCCTGCTTGTTCCCCTAATACAAACCGTATCGAAAATGATTGGGGTATCGTTGCGCGACAAGTTTATAAAAACTGCAAACAATACAACTCCATTAGCGAACTAAGGGATGCGGTGAATGAAGCGTAGGCGTCTGTTAAAACAGAAGCGCAACAAAAGTTAGTTTCGTCGATGCCCAATCGTATTTTTAATATAATTCAAGAAAATAGAGGCTACACCACATATTAAAATAGAAATAATAGAAAAAAAACGTTAATTTCAACTTTATCCGTGTAAAACGAAAGTGACATAGAAATTTCGCGGTTTCTTCGGCGTAAAATTATATTTTTGTTTTCTTTTATCGATAAATGTTGTACTTGTGTTTTGAAATCGGTGTGTATGCTTTCTTTATGTAATCCCGAAATGCTACCAAATACAAATTTTTCATTGGTATGGTATAATAATAAGAATTCATTACAAAACACAGTGACTTTATAGAAATTTCGGCGAGTGTATCATGTAGTATTTTTGATAGTTTCGACTTCAATATGTTATTCCATTCTTCTTTGGTCTTTTACCAGAATATTGTTAGTACATTCTAGTCCTTAGTATATTCTAGCATGTATCTGGTAATCTCGCATTCGCGATTTATTTCGCGGAATGTCAGACGTTCCTGAAGGGTCCTCGCGAGGTAAAGGGACGGTATATAAGGGCGCAGATGCGCGACCTAGATTTCGGATCGTAAGGGTGTGTAACGAGCTGCTTAGAGAATTAATTTGACGGGATCGTACCGACGAGGATCGTGAAACACCAGATACGTGACCGAGGAGTCGAGGAGAGAGGAGAAAGTGCTGAAGGGAATTGAGCTTCTGCCGGTAACCCTGTGCCTGATGTATATACATCTGGACTTCATCGGTCGAACGACGTCGTCGACGGTTTCAGACGTTGCCGGAAATCGAGAGGACGTGCCTCGATATCCGCTCCTTATCGATTCTTGGCCTTTCGACTGAGACTCTCCGTCTCTTTCTTATTTTACGAAACACCCTTTCCCCGTGCGACCCACTTTTCCTCGACAGCTCTCTCCTTTTCTTTCCTTTTTCTGGTAATTTTCCGGGGAAATACCGACCTCCTGCTAAAGAAACATGGGTTTCTTTTTTCGATAAAGCCTTTTCTCGCCGGGGGAAAACCACCCTATGTTGCAAGCTCGCTCTCTCTCTCTGTCTCTCTTTTGGTCTTGAAAAACCGACGAAAGTTCGAAGGAAACGATATTTTCTCTTTTCTGTAAAATTTGTAAATCGAAATTTCTCGGGTATAATGGCGAAAAACGTTGAGAAATTACGAATTCTAGTGATGCATTCGAAGAAAAATGGTGTGGTGGGAGGCTCGAACCTGGGTTGTTTTCGTGGTAAGCGACAACGCTACCGATTGACTCGACTGTGACCTTAATACAATCCGTATCGTTCCTGGTATGCCAGTGTTTATTTCTCATCGTAAAAGCGTGGAATTAAATCGAGGGTAGAAAAATTGGTAAAAATTGTGGAAAAAGTTGTTTATTTCGCGAACGTTGGCGCAGTTAACTCCAAGAACAATTCCTCTCCGCGGCCGACGTTGAATTCGTCGGACGATAAATCACCGTGGGAATCCATCTCGCCATCAATCAAAGGATGAAACCGTTTATCTTATTCTTCTTCTTCTATAGTCGTGGGGGGAGTCCCGAGCAAATAGTGGAAACGGGTCAAATCAATCCGCGATTCGAGCCGGAGAGGGGTTATTCGAACGGAACTGCAGCCGAATGATAAATTTCGCGCGTTTTCTCGCGAAACTATGAAGACGGATGCGTTGTTTGCTTCCGGGGACGGACAGAACTTCGCCTGCTTACGTAAATAATGCCTCCGCGCGTTCCACCGTGATCGCTCGACGAAGATTTGAATGGCGTTCGTGTTGCTGCGCGCAAACATCCCCAGAATCGGTCCCAGGGAAACGGCGGAAAACAAGAACTTCCACTGAAAATATCTCGTTACAGATTTATGCGGACGCGCTCGCGAGACCGACGGAACTTTTAATAAATAATCGTGCCCTCCGACAGAGGCTCGCTTCTTCTTGACAAAAATTTTTAGATCTACGACGAACTGTATGTTTTTGCCAACAATCTTTGAACTTTGCGATTTTCGGAGACTACGCCGGGCTATGTAGATCCTTTTAGAAATTTGTTTTCAGAGTTTTGATTGAGCTCTGTTTGGTTCTAGACACTCATTGGCCGGTCTTCGTCTGCGTTCTCATGGCGACGACGGTGCTTTCCTGTCGGCAGAGCGAGTTCCAGTGCGGCAACGGACGCTGCGTCGCCCTGAACAAGGTGTGCAACGTCATCGACGACTGCGGCGACGGAACCGACGAGCCTCGTCAGTGTTCGCGTGAGTACTCGATCATTTCCCACACTGCACCTGCCAGATTTTTTTTAAATCAACCTACCACCTCCCCGCACAGGCCTGTCAAACTTCTAGCAAACATCGCCTCCCATTTCCCCATCAAACAAAAATTAATATCCTAACTAAATGACCAAACCTTACAAAAATCGGGAGGGTAGACTTTGAGAATTTTTTGCGATAAAAATGCAAGTGCGCATTTAATTTGATTTGCACGGATCGATAGCTTGCATCGTGTACTCTCTTCGGAAAAATCATCGTTCAGGTACTTTGCTTCGATTCAAAGATATAGTACATATAAGGTCGAAGGTGTGGGCGGTAGTGAAAAAGTTGAACAGTTTCCTCGATCGTCGAATTACGAGCCATTTGAAATACTAAGTGTGTCGGGAAGTGACCCATCGTTCTATAATTCAATTAATATTCTTCTCCGGGGAAATTAAAGATCGATACCGTGTAATTTATGCGCATAATAATTTTCCGATAGCCAATACTATTTTTACCAGGCCGAACTTCCGAGCGATATTCTCGATTCAAAGTCTCTTGCCCTGTGGCGGCTGGGAATAATAATAAATTATTTATTGGTATACTCAGCTGAAGGCTTTCGCCAATGTTTCCGGATACTTACGGCCTTCTTACTCTAACTTATTCAGAATTATTTTCATCTTTCATTCCATTCGATATTCTTGGGAGTTACAAATTCTTCGTCGAACGTTCGAAATCTCTGCTGATATTCATATTATATGAACACTTTTGTTTTCAATTGTTTCTTCCATGGACATGTTCGTGACATTTTTTCTGGCTGAAACGAGCCCAAACATGCCGCCATTCGGAGTATACATGTCTAATTGACTAATTGACGATCCAATCGAAACACTGATATTCTAACAATCAATTCGGATACTCGAGGTTTCCTCTGTATCGTGAATTAAACGGGTACACAAGATCCAAAATATATCGTGCTTGGTATCGTATCAATCAGCAAAGTTTCACCAAGAAATCATTGAAAAGAAAAAAGTTATAACACTTTTTACAACGGTATTCGACAATTCGAATCCGATTTTGTTCGTGTACATCGAAAATGGGAGCGCCAGGGACAACCGTGAAGAACATATTAAACGAGATAACCGAAGGAACCGCGAATCCATTAATCTAGCTGAAGACGGGCGAAAGAAGAAGAGAAGATAATTCCGTCGGAGAGCTCGAAACAAATTTTTTCCGCTTCGTATCTGGTCCCTTTGAGGGGAAAGTTTTCCAGTGGACGGGGACGTGCGAGGAATACTGCGATAGGTAACTTCTTAATAAAAGTTGACGCTTCTCTCTCTCTCTCTTTCTCTCCCTCCCTCATCGCCTCTTTTCTCGCGTTTAATTACTTTAACCGGTATAATTGATATAAATGAACTCGGGAGTAGGGCTCGCGGGGAGAATTCATTCGAGCCGCGGTAAGAATACGAAAGTTTGTTATTGCCTATCGTAACTTTCCCTCTAGTAAGGCCACTTCTCGTTATGAATGCAGTTTATGAAAGTGGTCGCTCCTCTCTCTATCTATCTATCTATCTATCTCTCTCTCTCTCTCTCTCTCTCTCTCTCTGTCTCTCTCTCTCTCTCTATCTCTCTTCGTTGAACTCGCGCGCGAGTCTCGATTGTATATGTATATCGAGGCTCGGGGCTCGATTTCGAAGTTCGAAGGACTTCGCCCGGACACAAAATAAATCGGACGGTTTTAATAAAAGACGGAAATTCATAATTCCACGACCGAAGAACGTAGACTTTAAAACTAGATTCCCGACCACGGCCATCGCTTTAATCTTCGAACTTCCCAGGCTCGTTAATATCGCTCGGACGCGCGTGCATTAGGCGTGCCCCGAGAGTAATCCACGATTTCTCTTAATTATGGAGCGGCCCGATTCGACGGCAAGAGTGCCCAAGAATCGGAACGAGCTGTTTCCGACCTCTCGAAAAAGTTGGGAGTGCTGAACAATTTACTGGATAAGGAAAATCGCGTCTGAAATAGCAATTTAGACGTACGCTGCTGTGCAAAAGAAAGGGCACACGGTATAATTATAAGATGCAATGACAAACAATATCTTTATATAGAAATTGTATTGTTTTATAGATTTAAAGTATTAGATAATCCGTAATGTACACAGAATTACGAACATTTTCGAAACTTACTGTGTTGTTATTTGATTCTTTACGCTTTTCTATTAAATATGGCCGGGTGCTTCTTTCTTTTGCACAGCAGTGTATTCTTCAAGAAATCATATAAATATTTCTGCATCGATTGAAGACGATCTGATCCAAGATCAATTTCTATCTGTCGAAAGAAAATGGCTGAACGAATGATCGAACGATACTCTACTCTAACCTCAAAAAAAGAAGCACTACGTAGAACACGAACAAACGAATTCTCCTATGAATTGTGCAAATTTTTAACCGAATAAAAGCAACTTGCTGAAGGGCGACTATCGAAATCTTGCATCTGAAAGATGTACTTCCGGTACCGTCGGCCATCTTGCCCGAAGAGGGCCTCGTCCTAGCGACAATTCCTCCTTGGAATTCCGCTGACCCTCAGCCTCTAGATTTCTATCTCGTTCTCGCGAGGCTGGTCGCTAGTTTTACGGATACGTGACCGGAATCGGCCTGTCCCGAACCAGAGTAGACCGGAAGTCGGTGTTCTCCGAAGCAAACGCCGAGCCAAGCAACGTTCTCTCTCTCCAGCTGTTTTATCAGCTTCGATGGCAGCTTCTTCCCTCCCAGAGGGCATTAAGCGATAAAAACCGCGCAACATTCGAATCAGGCAGCATGGAGCCGTTTTACGATCTCGGTCCTCGGTTGAGTTACGATCGGCGCATAAAAATGGGAAACCGAGTCAGCGCTCCGCGAGCTATACCTCGCGCCGATAAAACGATCTCCGCCGACGACGACGGTGCTCGATCTGGTTATACGGCCTAGGGAGATTTTCCTCCGGTGAATCTATTCGACCTGTAACTACCTCGGGCTCCGTCGATCGACGATGCGAGCGGATTAGGCTAATGGATTCGCGAACAGTCGCGGGGGAGACGATTCGAATTCTATTTCCGGAACCTCTCCATTTTTATACTCCGATTAAATTTATCCGAGTCTCGCTGGAACAGGAGATTCCCGAGATTTTTTTCTTATGCTCGTTATTAGGAGTCTAGTGCTATTGTCGGTGAATGATTATTCGGTTATCATTCTGGTATTTTTTCCCGGAACGAATCTAACCATTTCTCAAGCTAATCGGACAATGAGAAATATTAAATCGCCTAACGGTTTGATCGATTCTAGAATTGTTGCTGTGTTGGGTTGCTCGGAAAGGTGACCTTGACAACATATATCAAGGTCATTCGGCATTCCCCCCTAAACGTAATATTTACCGATTCAATTAACCGAACAGGTTGATACAGCTCGGTGTTTTTCACCATTTTCACTAACATTGGGGTATTAGCCATTTTTCATTATTTGTGCAAAATAAAATTTGTTTCGGATCAATTGCAAGAAGCAGAAGACACGCAGAAATGTATTTTTCGCTTTAGCGATCTAAATAAACTAATAACAATATTCTTCTATTTTAAATTCCACCAACTTGTTTTTCCCATAAATGCATCGAATCTTCGGAATACAATAATTAACGAATACAGTCTAAAACAATGATAATAATAATTATATACAGGGTATTAAAAAATGTATAAAGTCTTGAAACCGCGCTGAATTAGTGAAACAACGCGGCTATGACGTTGAAAAGCGTAGATAAAATAATTAATTGGTCCAGAAACATTAATTGCGGTCCACTGAATTAAGAAGACGAAGGGATTACAGAAATAAATTTTCGTTGAAGATTGTTGGAAGTGCCCCCGGGGTATTTTCCGTGGAAGACCAGGCAAGACCTTGATCCGTTTCCGGTTTCCCGGTGCAGCATAATCGCGCGACGTGCCCGTGTACGCCCGTAATTAACCTAACTTACGAGCCTCGTTTGTGCGTGTACGCGGCGCGCCGCGGCTAAACGCCGTGCAGATTTATTTGCGGTCGTGACTGCGCTCGTTCCCTTGTATATTTCTTTGCGATAACGATGATTTATGATCGAGCATACGGTTCAGCTGCCGCCGTATTCTTTTAGAGTCACGATCGCCGTGTCACGAGAAGAAGAGAAAAATACCAGCGAATCGAAGCTTCGAATCGATGAAACTTCCAAACATGAATTGAGCATCATCGTGGCCGGGGGTGATTCTGCATTTTAAAATATGAGAAATTTGATGTAACCTTTTTTCATGCGAACCTTCGTTTTCGAGAGAATCGATCCATATTCAATCGAAACAAAAAAATTCCTCCTTTCGATGTATTTTCACATGTAGAATCACCCCTCGATTGTGTTTCTGCTCCCTGTATAAAATACTTTGTAAAATATTTTGTAAAATGTTTTGTAGAAATTTTCAACGAAGTTTCTTTGCGAGATGTTGGAGTCAACGGTGTGTTAGAAGTATAGCGTTAATTATAATTGGTACCGCGAGAGAGCCAATATTATTAAGGACTAGTTACACACGCGTCCGAGTTCGGCAATATCGATCCAATCGCAAAGGACTTCTAATCTTGTTAACCGTTTTCCCGAGGATATTGACTCTCTCGACGGTCCTCCAGCTTCGGGACGAGCTTATACAGAGCTTCGATAAACAATCTTCATTAGACCACCGTTCGTAAACTATTTATTAACCGAACCACCCGCCCTCAAGTCCTCGAGACGCTCTCCGAACCTTATCGGTTCTGGCAAAACGTTCCTTCCCAATCGCTTAAAATTTTCACTTAATTCGGTCCAGAACTGTACTATTTTCTTATATCTCATATCAAATTACTGATCCATTACATTTTTAAAGATCAATGTTTTCTTAACTGGTATCACGTTATAGGAGAATTTACTCTACTCTAACCATCTAGAGCAAAAATAAAAAAATAAAAATTTGATCTCCATCATTGTACTCATCAGGAAAATTGTACGACAAAGGATTAATTATTCGTACTGGGTTCAATAAGAAGGTCAACGTCGATTTCGAAGGAGTAGGTTCAAGAGTACGCAAAAAAACCATACGTCTAATTATGACAAACCGAGATCGAGAAAGAATATTCGACCAACCGGCTAAAGAGCAAAAAGAAAAAAAGAAAATTTGATCCTTGTCGTTGTACTCCTGAGGAAAATTGTACGACAAGGGGTTAATTATTTGCACTGGGTTCAATAGGAAGGTCAACGTCGATTTCGAAGGAATAGGTTCCAAGAGTACGTGAAAAAACCATACGTCTAATTATCGAGAGAGAATATTCGACCAACCGGCTAAAGAGCAAATATGAAAAAATAAAAATTTGATCCCTGTCGTTGTACTCCTAAGGAAAATTGTACGACAAGGGGTTAATTATTTGCACTGGGTTCAATAAGAAGGTAAAAACGTCGATTTCGAAGGAATAGGTTCCAAGAGTACGTGAAAGAACCATACGTCTAATTATGACAAACCACGATCGAGAGAGAATATTCGACCAACCGGCTAAAGAGCAAAAATAAAAAAATACAAATTTGATCCTTGTCGTTGTACTCCTGAGGAAAATTGTACGACAAGGGGTTAATTATTTGCACTAGGTTCAATAAAAAGGTCAACATCGATTTCGAAAGAGTAGGTTCTAGAGTACGTGAGAAAACCATACGTCTAATTATGACAAACCGCGATCAAGAGAGAATATTCGACCAACCGGCTAAAGAGCAAAAATAATAAAACAAAAATTTGATCCCTATCGTTGTACTCCTGAAGAAAATTGTACGACAAGGGGTTAATTATTTGCACTGGGTTCAATAAGAAGGTCAACGTCGATTTCGAAGGAATACGTTCCAAGAGTACGTGAAAAAATCATACGTCTAATTATGACAAACCGCGATCGAGATAGAATATTCGGCCAACCGGATAGGTCAGACGAGGCTGCTATCGACAGTCGGTGATAAAACGCAGGGCTGCTTGCGCAGAAACGAGATTTGTCGATCCCTTGGCCGGATCCTCCGTGGATCCTCTAATTTTCTTATGATTTATCCGGAGTCTATCGGCGGCGATCCCTTAAATCGCGTCGGATTTATCGCGTCGATCATTGGACGAAGCTTCAACGAAATTTTTCCGGCAACTACCACACACGCAAAACTCCGTGGAAATTCGCTGTCCGAGACGCGCACAGCAAGAAGAATTCGCGTGCGGAAAAATATTTGCTTGTTTGCACGTACAACGGGAGGTAAAGCAGACGGAAAAATTAATGAGCCTCTATATCGGACGGTTGGCTCGTCCCGAGGGAAGTCAGTATACTGTTTAGGTAAGTATACTCTGTGTACAAGGCAAACAAGATTACAGGATAACTCGTTGTAAAATTCGTCATCGTCCGTCCTCCGTGAATAATAAATAAAAGCTACGATCATGTTGATACGTTGTACATGTCCTAGCTTTGTCGATGCAGAGCGATTTTTTTCGATACGAACGATAAATCTCTCAATATTATAGGGTTGAAGTGCGGACGGTGTATGTATGCACGCGTGTATATTAACAGACAACCCTATATATAGCTAAATTTATAAAAGTACAGAATCAGAAATAACAGAAGAATTGTAAAATTACGTTCGTCAACGAATTGCAAAAAGAAAGCAGCTCGAAACGAGCGGCCGCGACAAGCACGTCAGTCGTTAACCTTTGGATATCCGTGTGCCCAAATACGTTAATAAACCTGCTTTTCCGTTACGGTTTTTCCTTACAATATTTACGAAAATCTGTCAGTAGGCGACCGTCCTGTGACGCACATACTTGCTTCGGATGCCTCGCGACAGGCAGTACGCTGCCAAGATAACTTAAAAATATGCATTTTGGGCTCTGGACAGACATGGATTGGACTTTTATGAATCACAAATTGATCGATCCTGAATTCATTGCGATATCGAAGTGCCAGTTTGCATGGAACAAATGAAAATGCAGCACTGTCGCGCCAGCATTTCTTCTCGCGGCTCCGCTAAATTCTGTCGAATAGTGCGAATATCGCCTGACAAACGCAAAATTAGGCTTTCTGGGATAGCAAGCGCGCTAGATGCATCTTTTATCTAACGATTGCGACTATGGAGAGGTCCCCAATATGTATTAGCGAGACGCTATTTTCCATATCCCGGACCCTTGCAATTCTCGTGTACGTACATGCGTCTAGCGGTGTGTGGTGTACCACACAACTCATCGAGTCTTTTCCCTTTCTCGCTATGCGGGAAAGATAGTTGGTTGGAAACAAACTGTTTCGAGGGCGTAAATTGCAATGTGTTAAAAGAGATCCTCGCAAATCTGCTTCTCGAAGCGCGCGTCAAGTTTGAGCTTGTCCGCCATTTTTGTAGACGCCTGCTGCGATCATATTTCCGTTGGGACACGACCACCGGTACACTAATTCGTGTATAAATATCTTTTTACGATCGGGAATCGAATTTCCTCGTTTCAGTTTAGGCCTTCCAATTAATTTATAATAAACAAAATTCGATTACCTCGGTGTTCCATCCTCTTTCGAGTAAATATTTTTACCCCGAGAGCTCGACGAGGAACAGCCGCGCGTTTAAGCTTCGATACAAGCCAATATGGCCGCGGAAGTGGTGGTCGAGAGTGCGATTCAAGATGGCGGAAGTGTTCTCGAGGAAGGGCTCTCAACTTTCTCCCAATTATAAGACCACTCTCGAGTTCCATTCGACCAGTTGGCCCTCGAACAGTGGAAACTCTTCGAGACAAAGCCTGAATTTCACCTAATCGCGATCTTTACACAGAACCGGCGAGCTGGCCGTTTATCAATGCGGCTAATCAGCCGGGCATTCGTTCCTAAATGATTCATAAACATCCAGCCGGAGGATTAAACGTCGGCTGGAACGGTTTTTAAAGAGTGGCCTCACAAAGGGATGCTTTAAAGGACCTACTTTCTGTCGCCAGAGCGAGTATTCGTCTTTCTTCCTCCCTCGATCTCTCTCTTTCTCTCTCTCGCTTTTTTTCTCTTGCTCTTTTGGTCTCTCTTTCACTTTGGCCGACGATCCATCCACGGTTTCTCCTCTTTCCCGCGACTTCTCCGCTTCCTTTCCCCGGTTTCTTAGCACGGAAGCGAGCCGAGACGCTTTTCAATGTGGTTCAGGGTGGAAATTACCCCTGCCTGCTCTGAGCACGCGTAATTTCCCTCGAATATTAGTCACGATGCGTCTCAGACCGCCTCCCTCTCCCTCTGAAACGCAAACCATCAACGTTCATGCGAATTTCTTCGTGCAGAAACAGATACACCCAGCTCCCGATTCGATACACGATTTTGAAATAACACGGACCAAAAAAGAAAGTTTGTTTTACCAAATTATTTGGTTTACCATTTTATTGAAGCTCGTAATCTGCTACATCGATCCGACTACTATCGATACGTGAAATTTGATTTATCGTACAAATTAGAACTTTTCAACAGAACATTGTCTTTCGCATTTTGCCGCAAAACTGAATAATTAATTTTTTCAACTAGTCCGGTGTTAAGAAAATCAGATTGTCTCAAGCGAGCGTCAGAAACATGAACAAAGCGATTATTCAGAATAGCTTGTTGCTCCCCTTGTTGCCGGGAATCTTCAATAAATTACTGAAGCTGATCTCTGTAATAAAAAGCAAAGCACACTTAATAATCCAGCATTATGCAATCGCAGAATCTCGAAGAAAATAATTACGCGAAAAGTCTCTCTTTTTAGCCACAGGAGGCTGCTGCTTGAAGCTAGCAGGGCTGGGACAGCAAGGGTTGAAACCATGGGCAGATCCCTCGAACAGTGATATCTGATCATCTGTAAACAAAATCCACGATATTATTTTCATCGAGTTTTAATCGATGTCGAATACATTTAATCAATAAAAAAACAAAAAGTATTCTCGACTTTCCAGGACTTGTATCAACACACTCAGAAAGTTTGAAACATCTACACCCAAAGGTGCCTAAAACTCAGCATCTCCCAGGAGATCGTACCTTTCAAATCCTCGAAATTTTTATCCGCGCTGAAGCTGATGCTGTTCTCCGTATATCCAGGACTGAACATGCTAGCAGGGTTGACCTGATCGCACCTCGACATCGGAGACATTTCATAAGCCTCCGTTTTCGAGATCCTCGATGACGGTGATAGATCCAGTCGGGCTTCTTTCAATCGAACAGTGATGTTCGAGGAAAAACTCTCTGCAGCCTTAATAGGGTATCCCGACTGGGTCATTGTTGACCGATTAAGCTCGTCCCTGTGCAGTTTCTGGGACAAGTTGCACCGGACAGTCTCGATCTTGGTGATCCTGGGTCCACGAGATAAATCAAGCTGCTGGCTTTCTCGCGGAAGCTGTCCGGGGGCTTTCAATGTAGCCGCTGGCAAGTTCCATGTTCTTGGTTCATCAGTCATCAGCTTGATCCTCTTCGGAGGGATGTCTTCTTCCAAGTCGGACGTTTGCTTATCTCTGGCAGGATGTTCCTCCGGATCTGGCTGCCTCTCCGGCTCATCGTCCGGCGTATCGATCGCTTCCGGTCCCGCGTCCTCCTGCTCTATTTCTTCGTCCTGAACCTGGTAAGGACTTCCGGTATCGATCACCTCTTCCCCGAGGTTCTTGTCGTCATCGAGGAACGAAGATCGCGCTCGAGGCTCCCCCAGCGAGGTTACGTCCGATAGGCACATTTCCTCCAGCATCGTGTCCACGGATATGGAATCTAAAGGTTCACGAGGTCACAGCTCTGTCTGATGAATGATCGATGATTAAGGGAGCGAGGGAAGCTCGGGGAAGTTGAAGATGCTTGGGCGGCTGGAGGGTGGACTGTGTTTGCCAGTTGGTCGAAATAATGGGTTAGTTACAATGGTCTATTGACTTTAGCTTTCACGGATTTTTCTACTGTTGACAATCGTGGGACATCATGACAGCGTTGCAATGCAATGAGAGAGGAAGGGGTAGATGTTTAACGGTATGCTATATTGTTAATTAAGTTAGATAATTTGTTGCGCATCAGAGGACGCAATATTATACGTAAAATAGCATCCCCTAAATATTGGATACCTTAAATATAACATTACCTAATAATAGCGTCCCCTAAAAGTAGCACCTGTTAAAATTAGAATACCCTAAAAATAGCAATCCCTACAAATAGCACCTTCTAAAACTACAATCCCATAAAAATAGCGCCCCTAATAATAGCATCCCCTAAAAGTAGCACCTGCTAAAATTAGAATACCCTAAAAATAGCACCTTTTGAAACTACAATCCCATAAAAATAGCGCCCCTAATAATAGCATACCCTAAAAGTAGCACCTGCTAAAATTAGAATACCCTCAAAATAGCGCCCTCTAAAAATAGCACCTGCTAAAACCAGAATCCCCTAAAAATAGCGCCCCTAATAATAGTATTCCCTAAATATAGCATCCCCTAAATACAACACATTCCCTAAAAGTAGCACCTGCTAAAATTAGAATACCCTAAAAATAGCACCTGCTAAAATTAGAATACCCTAAAAATAGCAATCCCTAAAAATAGCACCTTCTAAAACTACAATCCCATAAAAATAGCGCCCCTAAAAGTAGCACCTGCTAAAATTAGAATAACCTCAAAATAGCGCCCCCTAAAAATAGCACCTGCTAAAACTAGAATCCCCTAAAAATAGCGCCCCTAATAATAGCATTCCCTAAATATAGGATCCCCTAAATACAACACATTCCCTAAAAATAGTGTCCCCTAAAAGTACCACCTGCTAAAATTAGAATACCCTAAAAATAGCACCTTCCAAATCTACAATCCCATAAAAATAGCGCCCCTAATAATATCGTCTCCTAAAAATAGCACCTGCTGAAAACATTAAGCCAGAATATCGACCCAATTTGAACCAAAAAATTTGATTAACAACCAAAAACGGTAGTGTCCCCTAAAAACGGTATAATCATCCAACGAGCACCTAGAGAATCTTCGCAATTAATTTTCCAATCCTCCCTCGTGCTGGTTCTGAAGCGAGACTTCATGTAAGACATATTAATCTTCGGTGGCGGCATCTTTAGCATCTCCAGCTCGCGGATCCTCTTCTTCTCTTCCTGCACCTTCAATTGCGTAGCTATCTACACACTCTCAACAAATATTAATCAAATCGTCGAGAAAGTAAAATCAAATAAAATGATTCTTTCTTTTAGAGACCTCTTCATCGATAGCTTTAAGTTCCCCCCTACGATTTTTGATGGTCTCATTCAATTCCCTCAACTGCTGATCGAGTGCCGCGTTGTTCAACACGTTTCTGGCAAATTCTACGATCCTCCCACGCAATATCATCCAAGCGATTTTTTCCTTCTGTCGCGACATATTTTTCAATTCTTTAACTTTGTAGTCGACCATCATTTTCTCGACCTGGATCTTCTTCAGCGCCATTTGGGCATCTTTTCTGACCTTTGCCAGTGGAAATTCTTCATACTTTTCCTGCAAAATGTTACAATTTGATCTTGAGAATCCTAATTGTCTTCCTATGCAACGAACATTTTTCTTCTTCTTTTAAATAATTAATATAACGAACATACACGGTAGTCTTCGCGTGTGTTTTCGTACTGTTTCAAAATATCTTCGTATTTTTGCGACTCTGCCTGTCTGGCCTTGAACTCGTCGTCCATGTTGAGCTTGACCAGCTCTATTTTGTTGGCTGATTCGGCATTATACTTCTTCTGTCTACGAACAGTTAAAAAATTAAGAATTCAGTTGGGAACTTCGGTATTCGGTACTCGTTGCAATGGCTAAAAACTTTTTAAATATAAATGTAAATACTGATTCAAGCCGATGGTCAAAACCCTGATGTTCTCCTTCGAAACTCGAATTTTTTCCTGCAATTCTCTTCGCTTCTGCCAATACGTCTGCGCTGTTGTTTTAGATGTTCTCGCCTGTTCTTCCAGGGCTGAAAAAAGGATATTCATTTTCGAAAGAACCATCCAGAGCAACGTAAAACGATTTTCCTACAGCTTAAAGTCTTCTCCGCCGCTTCAATCTCCACGTTCAGAAGGGTCTCCAACATTTTCAAGCATTGCGGGTCGCTTTCGGACTCCATTTTGTCTCGTCAAACAAATATTAAACCAAAGAATTAGTTTAAACAAAGCTAAACACTGCGGCAACAGAATTGAGGGCTGCTTCGTCGATCGCAACTGAAAAACCATTCGCAGCGTCCTGAGACGATTTTTTGATTGGCTGACCCATTTCCGACGGACTTCGCGCGGGAAGTTTAAATGAGTTTATTAAAAAATTATGTCGAGGACAGTAGAAAAATTTACGAAATAGGAATAAGTGGTTCTTTATGGTCGGGGGATAGTTGATTACTACATCTTTTATTTAATTTCTCTTTTGCGTATCCGTTGCATTGTAGTTTCGAGAAATTTTATCAAATAATTTTCCTTGCAATTCATAAATCTCAAATTACTGAAAATCAATCGAGAGACAATTTACATTTTTACCACGTTTTTATTAGCTCGCTTTCTTGTTTGTCTGTATGTTTGTCTGTTTGTTCGGTACAAATCTTGCAATTGATTTTAAACTAACTTCCCGATGAGCTAGAGACTCGAAACTTTCAACATAGCTCAGAACTGGATGACAATGCAATATTAACTCGCTTTCCACACTAAAAAGCAGAAAATAATTATTTAAGGAAACAAATTTTTTTTTCAATATACCACGTTTTTAAGACGGACTAAAAAGTATAAAATAATTTTTCCTAGCCCCATAAAGATTCCGAATCCCATAGAGATAGTCCTGGAAATTTGTGATTGTGAAATTTGAATAGCTATGAAAATACTTGTAAGATTTAAACGAAAAAAGTGGGGCGCATGCAATAGATAATTGATGCATGAATAGTTCACCTAAGTCACTAACAATTTGATCGCACTGCAAATGATATCAACTGTTGCGTGAGTTTTCTCAACGACAGCTACTCTCTACATTTCTTACTATTATCTTGCGCCCCACGTTTTTCGTTTTAAATCTTACAAGTATTTTCATAGCTATTCAAAATTCACAATCACAAATTTTCAGGACTATCTGTATTAGGGATTAGGAATCTGAAAAATTATTTTATACTTTTTAGTCCGTCTTGATTTGCTGTCAGCTCCACCATAAAGGTCTTTCTACATCATCTTAGCCGGCAGTGCAAAAATTGACGATATTTAAATCTAATTTCGTAAAAAACAATCGCACAGAAACAAACCTCAACCGATTTTAGAGCTAGAAGATTCTAGTTTCGCACGCCATGAATCTTTTTCCTCTAAGATATTTATACATGACGCATAAAATGAGAAACCGGGGACCCATATTTCCGAAAAAAGCTGCCAACTGAAATCTCTGTAAAAACGTTAAAAATTTTCACGCGAATGACTCTCCCGCAGATTTGAAGTTTGAGATCTGCTCGCAACGACGCCATAAAAATTGACATACGATAGATATAGCAGAGTTATAAAAATCGTGATTGCGCAGAAAGGAGCAACTCGCGAACAAAAATGGTGGATAGCAGAGGTTTCAGGGGTGCCATAGAATATATTCACGAAATGATTATCGGCAGGATTTCTCCGGGGGGTGGAAGGGTGGGACAAGGAGAAAGTATCGGCAATTCGGCGAGTATCTGCTGGCAGAGAGTAGTGTCGAGGAAGAGGGATGGTCGCAGTCATCCCCCCCCGCTGCGGGGGTGGTAGTTGCGGAGGAATTCGCGAGCAACCGGGATGGGATGGCAGGTTGGTTTGACCTAAATGCCAGGCCGGGTTGGCTTTCAGCCAGTTACGTGTCTGCACACTCGGCATCGAAACCTTATCGCTCTTTTTCTCCTGCGAACCGGCCGGCCGATAACGATTCCCATCCGTGAATAAATTAATCCCCCTCCCTCTCGCCGGTCTGAAAATTAACGTCGGTTAATCCGTCACTGCGATCTTCATGCAAATTCACTCGGCTGTGGCCGGGGAGGAAATCTAATTAAACGAAATCTTCCATTCATTTGTACTGGGCCTGGCAGGGAGCGATCGAAATCGCGAATATCATCGAATGGATAAATCGACCGCAGGTCTACTAAAGAAAATCGTTATCCCAGTGAATACGTACGGTACAATCTAACCGAATCAATCTAATATCAAACATAGCATTGATCTCGTACTCTCCAACCACTGTTACAAAAAATTTGCAGCGCTACAAAGTGTGCTACACTGTCACGATCTGTTAAAAAAAATTTGCAACGTCATTGTTGAATAATTAACAGAGTTTGCCTCCAAAACGACACAGGATATTTATTGAAATAAAAACTATGTATAAATATAACTTGCTCGGTGCTGTCAACTCGACAACCGTTTGCTAGAAGTGCTCGTACAGAACTGGCCTACAGACCTCTGGTCGGCAAAAGTCTGTTGGAGACATCATACCTCCTTACTCATTACTTTTGGGAAAAACCAGCCGTCTTGGGTAACTGAAGGTAGAGGGAAAGGG
>CM052191.1:5995442-6181988 GCA_028455805.1 Lasioglossum figueresi
AACCCATCACTAGCGGACCGGACGGGTCGGAGCGGGTCAAGGCAAGGTAGCCAGATTTTCGGTGGACTATTAGCCGAGCAAACTGGGATTCTGATTAGGAGCGAGATCCAGCCGATGCCTGGAAATAGCGTGCATTGTGGAGCCGATCCATTCACCCCCTGCGATCCAATGCATCGTACCAGTGCCCTCTCTACCCTGCCCGTTCGTGATGAGCCCTTGAAGCCCCACAATGAACCGGCGTTGTAATCAAGCCGCCCTGTACAATGTGATTCTGCACGGAGAGAGCATGCGATACGAAGCCAAAGCAACTCGATCGGCGCCCCGCAACGTTTCGGCCACCTTTCGAACCGGAATCGGCGATCTATCCCCTAATCCGTCGATTCCAATTCGTCCTGGTATCCATACGCTCTAACAGTTGATCGTTTTTACGTATCTTCTACCCATCAATTTTTTACTATTATTCTAATTTTGGGTACCTCATTTTGAATACGCTTTTCTCAATAATAGCAATTTTACAACTAATCACACTCGAGAACTCTATGCTCGATCGAGCAGCATCGCTTCACTTGAAAATTGAAGGGGAAACACGAATTACCGTTCACATATTCAATATCAAAGTTTCGAAGCGTGAATGCCGGCCATATTGACCAATAATCCTGGTGGCCGCCAGTTTCGATATTTGTCGTAAAGTCCATACTCTTCACGCTGGAACGAATAAGAGCGGCGTAATCCAATTTGATTTACGTTGTATCGCGTGTTTGTAAACCTTTAGCGTGTTAAAAAAATGTTTAATAAATCGATCGCATTAGCCGGAACGGCAAACAACCGTGGCCAGCAGCGATCAAACAATGACGAAACAACACCGGTGGCGATGGTACGTCGAGCGGCTATCATTATCCGCGGCAATTCACGGCAATAAAGTGTTCGAATAACGAAATCACGGGCGAGTTTCGCGAGTGTACGCGACGCCATTAACGTTTACGGTCAATTATCGCGTGATAAAGACGACAGTGGGATAATTAGCATCCGGCGGATCGGTTCGACGACCGGAACCGATCGCAAGGAGATCTAACGGCTCGAAATGGGCCGCGGGAAACGTCGACAGTTGGACAGGTTTCAAAAACGATACGGGTATTTACCGTGAATTAACAGGCTTTTTCAGAGAGAGAGAGAGAGAGAGAGACCTGATATCCAAGCACCGATGATTACCCTCGATAAACATGTGATCGATACACCAGACTGAATACAATGCAAAACGGGGAGAACCCGTTCTATACACCCCCGACAGCAAGCCTCCGAGCGATCCCACCTTTTTCGCGGCTCCGCCATTAAACTTGTGCAAACAGACGACGGGAGGATCGATAGATTGCTAGGGAACTCTGTCGATCATTGTCTCGGCGATCTACGCTCCCGGGCAAAAGGATAGCGTCCTTAGATTCTCGAAGATCGATTCGGAATTGTCTAACATTCGAGCCTCGAGGATCTAGACTCCAGATCAAAAAGATAGCGCCCTTAGGTTCTCGAAAATAAATTCGTAATTCGCAGGGGAAAGTGATTGCACTGATTAGATGATTGACACAGACTACTATAGTACATTTATGGCAACCCAGGCGAAATGAAAGCGTCCCACACACGTAAGTTACGGAAATGTTTCATCGCCTTTCACCTGGACAGTCCGGGAAGCCCAGTAATTAATTTTTCAGTGGGGAACGTCTGAGGAAAGAGTGCATTAGGAGATTGTGTATTTTTCGAGTCTAAAAAAGAGAGCACTGCGGTTGTGGCCACTCAAAATTTGCCTCGTGCGCTTGGGGAGGATGTTACATCGGTACGAACACGTCGAGGGCGTTTTTAAAAATTTATGGACAGAGGTTCCGCCCTGTAGAGACGGAAAGAGAGGGTTCTTAAAGCCCAACAGCTTCAGGATATTAAAAATATTTGATTTATCTCCTGCAGAATACTCGTGTTCCTAAGACTCACGTTGGATGATAGTTATTAGCTCGATAGAGAATATCTAGTTAACAATATTACCTCCAGTTCTACCGGTAAATGCAATTTCATTATAATGTTACTCTCAATAAAAATTTCAAAAAGCGACAATATGAATCTAATAAAATCTGAACCAGCAGAAAACTACAAATTGGCATAAGGATTCACAGTCTGTCGATAACAAAGCACCTTCAACCAGCTCGGAGGAGCCACAGAGACAGCAATGGCGCGTGAAAATAACAAGGGGAATTATATCGCGCAATGTCAAAGCGATAAGTATCGCCGTCTCTCGAACGATTCCCACCGGAATCGAATAATGCGACAGCGTCTTTAATACAAGACCAAGATTCTTCAAGGAAAAAACGAAAGAATACAGGGGAAAAAGAATAACTGAAAGTGCCCTGGCACACACCCTCCGACGCCTTTATCCGGCCGCGCGTTTAGAAGAAGAATTCTGATTTCAGGGTAGAGTGATACTCTTGATAGAGAGGCTGCTGCTGCTGCTGCTGCTGCTGCTGCTGCACACCCCTAAGAGATTGGAACTGAAAAGAGCCCTTTCTCTCTTGTTGCAGCCTGCAACAAAACGTACTACGGCGACGTGGGGAAAACCTACGACCTGGAGCTTCATCGACCGAAGCAGGATAAGGTGCCTTACTTTTGCAAGCTCACCTTCAACGCGCCGGGCGACGACTTGGGCGACATCGTTCAGGTGAGTCTCCGCGAAACATCTCGTAAAAAGCCGAATCTCTTCGCTCCGCTGCACGCTTTCACCCTTCACTCGATATTTCCCAATATTTTTAGTCCTTGAAAAGCACGCCAGTGGCAGCCATAAATTTCCTCAAAATCGAAGAGGTTGTTCATTGAATATATAAAAATTCGGAATAAGTTTCCCCTATTCAAGCGTTCATCGTTATCAATATTATCACTTTGTACCAACTAACTTGATCCATTTGAAAAATGCAGGACTAAGAAGAATTAGCAGATTCTGCAAAAATTGCAGAGGCTTCACGGTGTATACCGAATTCAATATAACTGTTAACTTTGCTGTTAACGATCTGATAACTCTATGTTCAATCGAGCAGAATCGTTTTATCTGAAAATCGAAGGGAGAAGACGAGTCAACGTCTATATATTCAATATCAAAGTTTCGAGGCGTAACACGGTCCGCCATATTGATCAATTCTCGCGGTGGCCGCCATATTGGATATGACTCGTGAAGTCGATTCTTCACACTAGAACTAATCAAAGCAATTTTATTTATCTTGTATCTTGTGCGCTCAGCGCTTCTAGTATCAATTCATCCTGATCTTAAATTAACAAATTGATTTGTAACGTCACATTTTAAAGACATACCTAAAAATTGTTAATTGGTAAATTTTCAGTCTGAGAAGCGTGCGATGGTTAAAGTGTTAGCTCGTCAGACTATAACAAGCTAATTTAGCGATTTAGTTGGCACTTGAGACGCCGAGGATAAAAACATAAAAATGAAGTTGCGATGAAATAAGCGGCGCTTAATCCGAGTTAGAGCGATTTGATAGCGTTAAATGGCGCTCAGGAATAGTTATCGCTGTTATCGCAATAAAAAGTGCCGTCCGGAGAGGCGGTAGCTTGTTGGCAGTCGAACAAGAATGAACGACGAATTTTTTAATAACGCATATTGTCGGCCTCGGGCCGCAGAGCCATCTGCGGATAGGTTCGTGCCCGGAAAGTTTCGCGAATGGAGGTTTCCCGCGAGCCAGGCCACTGCCAAATTATTTATACCACCGAAAACCGGCTTTTTTTTCTTTATCGAAACGATCCTCTTTCTCTCGCTCGCTCTTGACAACGTAAACCGCATATGCTCGCTCGTTCCTCGTGTTTGCGGATCGGACTAATTATTAAAGAGGCAGCTGTCAATACCTTAATCGGAGCCGGGCGAAAGACCAATTTCGCTGTTAATATCTGATAAATCGATTATCGATGGGATCCGATTTGTTTGACATCGGAAAGACAGAGCTGTGGTTTCTACATGTATTTATCGAGCGTTTCTGATCGTTTCTTGGGATGCCGCGTTTTATGGTTTGTGCTCCAGGCGATTAATTGCTAATTTTGTTAATAACCTGGTAAATTGATCTTTTTATTGGAAATGCAATTATTTCGATCGGAAACTGGAGGAAAAAGGAGGTTGTAACGCTTATGGTCGCCATTTTGTATACTTGTAAGAACATTACGATTCATACCGAAACTGATCGAAGTGTCAATTTTATTATTAACAATCTGATAACCCCATCCTCAGTCGAACAGAATTGTTTTATCTAAAAATTAAAGGAAAAAGATGGATCAACGTTTACATGTTCTATCTCAAAGTTCCCAAGCGGGTGACCGCCATCTTTATCCATACTCCTATGTCCGCCATATTGGATATTCGTAAAGTCGTGAAACTAATAAAATTTAGTAAATTATCGATGATCTGAAACGTGGAACGGAAGTGACAGCCTTCGAGTCATAAATATTTGCTATATTTCAACTCCGTTCGTCTGATCGAGGGTTAAAGCGTGTCCTAGCCTAATTATCGAGGGTAGACCAGCATAATTGAGAACCGCCGGTTGAACACGCTTCGTTTTCTGCTGATTTCAGTTGACGTTCGACAGCTTCACCCTGGGGAAATTCGTGTCGTTCACCGCGGAGGGTTGTCCGGACGGTTCCCTGCAAATTTCCGAGGCGCAACGTCCGGATGTCGGCGGTCTCTGGTGCGGGACATCCTGGGGCCCGGCGATCTACTATAGCGAGACCCCGACGGTCTCCATATCGTTGAAGCTGCTCAGGCTGAGTTTGGATCAGACGGGATTCAATTTCGACTTCCGGATGGCGTACAAAACGATCAGGAAGTCGGACGCCGTGGTGCGTTACGGGAACCCGTTCGGAGGTGAGTGTCCGATGATCATTTCCTAAACTCCGTATCTTTCTACTTTCTTTTTTCCTCAATTTTCTGACCGTCTCGCAACAAACTAGAACGAAATCAAAATTTCTTTCTCCTGTTCTTTACAATTGACTTGGACAATTTTTATTTCGCACGCAGTTCCGCTGTCTATTAATTAATAAAACGAGCTACCAAACATAATCGAATGTACGCTACTGTGCAAAAGAAAGATGCGCCCGGTATAATTATAAGATACGATGACAAACAATATCTTTATGTAGAAATTGTATTGTACGATGATTGATTTATTGCGTTTAAAGTATTAGATAATCCGCAACAACACACATTCCCAGAACCATTCAATTAAACAGCGGAATCCTTTTTCAAAAACTTACCGTGTCCTTCTTTGATTTTTTACGCTTTTCTATTAAATATGGCCGGATGCTTCTTTCTTTTGCTCGGTAGTGTGTGCTTCCGTCAGAATTGAATAGAATTAACAGGAAATCGTTGATCTGTTCCCAATTCTGACGTTTCGCGCGACGAATAACTGTTTCAGGTGTAACGCACGCGACGGGCACACCGTCGCCGACGGACGTGACGACATCGTCGGGTACCAGCGAGTACGCTAACAGCTCTATGGCGATGCCGATGGAGATGGTGGAGCAGCCAGCGACGAGCGCGAAACCCGGCACCGAGCAATACCTCGGGGACCTGATATCCGGGACCTATTGCTCGAGAATATTCAGCGACTGTGACCGGAGGAAGTGCAGGCTGCAGTCGCCGAACTTTCCCGGATTGTATCCGCGCAATCTCACCTGCTACTACGCGGTAAGTCCCCGCGGGAGATGGCCGAAAGTTCGTGGCCTCTATAAATATGGAACATATATGGGAGCGACGGATAACCGACGACGCGACGCTGCGGAATTTTTCGCGGGGATCCTTTTGCACGATGGCGACCCGGATTACGCCTGAGCCTTCAGCTTACCGGCGAAAGTCGAGCTTCGTCTCCCCGACACCCGGTTTCGTCGCAGTTTCGCGAGTTTTTGAATAGGGCGACGAAACGGAAGTTGCGGGACAGTTCCTAACTTTCTGGTCCCGAGTTTTGACGAATCTGTCAAATACCGCTGGCAAATGATTGGTTTTGCAGGTATTCTCTGTGCGACGACATTGGAATCGACAGTCTCTGAAAATCAAACAATACGTGTCCTCCCTAGAAATCCCAAATCACAAATTATTAAAAACATGGGGACCACAAACTTGGCTGTCTCCATGGATGAAATTAATCATTCAAGGAAAACTAGAAATTAGCGTTGCATCTCCGGATTCGACGGCCATATTGGAAACCGCATACCTTAGATATCAGAAAAACAATTCCCTGAAACATCTGAAAACCGAAGACTCCTAAAAACTCGAAGACTATCATCCCCGAAGATTAAAGATTCGTCGATTTCCGTTGATAAAGTGAAACTTCCGCTGGGGCAACGATGCGTCTACGCCGGAGTCGCGGCTGTAGCAAATTGAACGGTCGTATCGTGGGTTTCGGAGGGGTTTCACGGCATCGAACGGAGCGTCGGCATTCCGTGGGAAATTTACGAGGCAGCGTCGCGACGCAACGGCGGCCCGCGTGAACCATTATTCTCGTGGCCGGACGGCACGCCACTAAATACACTTCGATGTCGGTGGCGGTTCCACGCGTCGTAGCACGTGGGTTCTGTTTGCAAGACTTGTACAGACTCGAATTTCCATGAAAACGTTAGGCGATCGGTCAAACGAGACGATAATTAAGAGCTGTGGACCGGAAAAGACATTCGGATGCCGTGAACATTATAGAGAAGCCTGGAAGAATGATTGTCATTGAAACAACGAGTGCCACGAGCAGTCTGCTTGTGCAGAACATTTTTATTTCTAACCAGCCTGCACAAGCAGACTGCTCGTGGCACTCGTTTCAATTTATACAGAATGAAAACGTTCTGCACAAGTGAATCTCTTTGATCGAGAAATAATGTCAGGCTCGAGTGCTGAAAGAAATTCAAATTTCAGGCTGGTCTACAATTTTCTCCGAACTGTTATGCAAAATGGCGATCGCATTATCGAACGGTGAAGGGGGAAGGATAAGGAGAGGGTTTGTAGCAATTCCGGACGATGCGACTCGGTTTCATTTCGGTCTCGCGTGCGTTCCAGGTGAGGCAGCACGATATACCGGCGGGGAAACACGCCTTAATTTCGGTGAAACAGCCCCGGGGCCAATTGGTGGCCATAAGGGCACTGCCAGCCACCCAGGTGGAGTCGACGCCCCGCGAGCTTCGCCTTTGGAAGGACTGCGACGTAGTACAGGTACGTGAAAGTCCCGCGAGAATTGGATTAACCGGTATAAATTGCAGCGGGGAGAACGGTCGGACGTGACCAACATACCGATAGGACCGAGGCCCCTCTTTACGTCGCTTTACATGATAATTCGGCCGGCATCTTAAATCAGAAATCCGCGACCCCGTCGCATATTTACCGATTCGCGGTCGGGCTAAATTCGGATGAAACTCGGCGCCGTGTGGCTTGCGCCGATAAGACCGATTTATTGGCAGGCTGCGGTGTCGCTGGTTACCGCGGATAACGCGTCGCGGCTTCATAAAACAGAATGGAAAAACTACCGGTGTCGGCTCGATCGTTCGGAATTAACAGACGGCGTCGACAAACGGGAACGACACGTTTTCGGGACGGTGCCTCCTTGCGGCGGGGCGTGTGGACCCCTATTCATCAAGACGCCATATCGAAAGGCCTCCGTCTCGAGTTTTTAACGTTATCGATCACATGCTAATATTAATAAATCGTGGGAATAGATGTTATTAATTTGACAAGCTCGACCGAACGTTTCTCACTCCTTACATAACGTTTGAAAGCGTTCCCCGTGTTAGAGAATTAAATAGAGGAAAGACCAGCAGCTGGTATTGACACGGCGGCCATCTTGGTAGCGAGAAGCACGAGTTTTAAGCTCGAAATGCCCGGTTCGCGTTAGACGGTGGATAATTACGGACCGAAAGGTCCGAATTGTAACGTCTGAAACGAATCCGGGTCTCGAAGCGTGAAACTGAGAAAGGGAAATTCCGTGGCCCGCAGGACTACGTGACCGTGTACGACGGCTACACGACCCGGGATCCGGTGATCCTGAAATTCTGCGGAGGAGGGGAACCGGTGCCAGAGGCGACCAGCAGCGGCACGGAGATCCTCGTCGAGTTCACTACATCTCCTTACGGCACGTTCCTGCACCCCACGCCTCCGCACTCGCTCCACGGCTTTCAATTAGAAGTGCAAGTACGTGGTAATTCTCTTCAAACATTCAGAGGGGCAAGAGAGAGAGAGTGAGAGAGAGAGTGCGAGAGAGAGTGCGAGAGAGAATGAGAAAATGGAAGGGAGAGTGAGAGCCGAGGAACAGTGTGCTTTACACCTTACCGGGGTGAAGTACGGCCTGTTCACGGATCGCATTTAAATGGATAGCTCGAGAGCTCCGTGGCCATTTTTCAGGGCGAACCGGGAACATCCTAGCGACTGTAATACCTCTTGCCGCGTTGAGAGCTTCTCTTTAACGTCCGAGTCGTTTCAGTATTTAAGGATCATTACTCTTTTCAATTTCTTGCTTCGCCGATTGATTTCGCGTTATAAATGTAGAGGACGTTACACGGAGAATTGTTCCTTTACGAGTGAAGCGGAGCCTGTAGAGATCTATGAGAGACACGGGCGACGCGTGCTGTTTGCTCTCGCAGCGCTCTAGTGTGCTGTCTGGGGCAATGTTTCAAAAGAACTAGTAGACTAGAGCGATACAAGGTAGTTTATATCAAAGTGGGCGTGGTTATATGAAACAACTGTCCCATTTCCTCTAGGTCGTCGTAGAGAATAGGCAACGTTAACACGTTGAGTGCCACGTCAGTCACCGGTGACAGACACTGAACTTTTCGTTTAGGCCGCGTCAGTCACCGGTGACTGACACTAACTTTTCGTTCAGGCAGCGTCGACCACCGGTGACTGAGAATGTAAAATATATGATATAAAACTAGAAAATTTACATTGTTTTAAGTAATTACTGAAAATTTATTTAAAATTTACTTCATTCTTATTTATTACAGGATTATATCGTTAAGGCATTTTAATGGATTTTATTGAAACACGGTAAACATAAAAACGGTTAAAACGGGCCTGACGGGGATTTTCTTAAGAATTCGCGTGGCGCTCGACGCGTTAAAAACCTCCCGAAATCTAGATTATCCAAAGTGGGCGTGATTTTCCTTAAGTAATTGTCGTTTAACGACTCCCGACGAAGCTACCAGACCTCTCCCACGTCAACCACTCTTCTTACCTCGTTCAGAACATCTCTCCAGAGCAAACAGCATTGTACCGAGCCCCTCGAAACCCCCTTCTCCAAAGTAGGCGTGGCTTCCTCGCTCTGGGTGGAGCAGGGGCGCTGCCCCACGGGGCCATCTCTGCTCCGGCTCGCCTCGGAGCCAAATTTTTCACGTCCTCGAGTATAACCTGCCATTCCAGGTGAAGTTCGTCGACGTGGACTCCCCCACGTACGCCAAGAACAAGCACTGCGAGTTCTGGCTGCAAGGAAACGGTGGAGGAGTACTCGCCTCGCCTCGTCACTCTCTCCCGCGGAATAGCACTTGTCTGTATCATCTTCGAGGCGCGGGTCCAGCGATGCCGAGCCCGACGCCTCCTCGTCCTTTGCCGAAGTTTCCGGAACAGAGGCCGGGAACCGTTTGGAGGAGACCGGCGCCTCGGCAACCGCAGCCGCAGTTCCGCGTCTGGCTGTCCATCCTGAAGTTTCACGTAGGCACCAGCCTGTCCACCGGCGACGAGGACTGCTCGACTACCTTGATGGTGTGGGACGGCGAGATGATGCCGCTGTCCGAGTGTAACGACCTCGCCTGGTCCGTTGAACCGCCTTTGATTAATTGCTTCCCAACCAGAACTCTCTGTTTAGCCGACCACAATCGCCGCAGTGGCCTCGGAGCCTTGAAAACTGGACAAAAGTCAATTTCTCAAGTTTCAGATTCTGAGATAATTTAAGCAAAAAAAATTTTTTAAATGATATCGGCGCATAGGTTCGATCACATGTTACTGTGGTAACAGTGTTTTTGAACTTTATTTATTAAAAGTATATTTATATAACGGATCAAATAGGTATTAGACTTTAATACATAACAAAATATTCTGACTCGCAAGCAATACACTAAGACCTTCACTCTTCGCGATCAACCAACAACTGACTCATTCTCTCACAAAAATGTCCTTCTCCCGTCCTCACTCATACACCCGCACTCATCCCCATAACCCGAGTGTGTCTTCGGAAAACCCAGCCGACCCTTGGGCCTGGTTTTCGTCCGGCACGCTTTCTCTTTAACGGCCTTCTTCCCTTGGGCCTGGCTTTTGCCAGGCCTTTCTGTTTTATGGCCATCTTCCTGCCATTGAGGACCCAACGACATCCTGTCTAAAAATCCGTTACTACATTACTAAAACACTATTTGCAAATTAGTACAATATTATTTCTCAACGTTTCGATCTACATTTAGATCATTTTCAAGAGAATCAATGGTTTATACAGGGTGAATTCGATAAAGCAGGACACCTAAATATCTCCGTTACTTTTCGTTGTACAAAAAAACTTCGTAGGACAAAGTTACACTGTTTGATGGGCCACATATAACGGTGCAAGGGAAAAAAAATTTCAAGGTCATTTTTATGAGATTTCAAGGTTATCGATGTTAAGGGAATATTTTCGAACATTCGAACAATTTTTGAACATTTGGCGTAACAGAAATACATCAAATGAATCTTACACGTTGAATTTTATTTATACCATTTTTCTGGGTTGAAGGTCATTTGAAGGTCATATTGTGTTACATGCATGAATTCGTTAGTTTGTCAGGTACAACATTACGTTAACGAAAATATATCATTCCATTTAAAAAAACATCGATAACCTTGAAATCTCATAAAAATGACCTTGAAATTTTTTTTCCCTTGCACCGTTATATGTGGCCCTTCAAACAGTGTAACTTTGTCCTACGAAGTTTTTTTGTACAACGAAAAGTAACGGAGATATTTAGGTGTCCTGCTTTATCGAATTCACCCTGTATACTGTTTAGATCGTAAGTTTGAGGCGACACTCACGGGTGACGCGCGGACGGATTCCACTCAAGGTTGTAAGGCTTGAGCCCGGTTTGATCGCGGACGCGTCCCCGCGAATGCCCTCGTACGACCTTTACTACCCGCCAAATTAATCTTAAAGGAGCGTTTCGTCCCGGATCTGCTAGTGGACTCGTCAGTAAGGCTGATCTAGCAGGTCCTGCCTTAGACGCTAGCGCACGCGAGGGGTTTTCGATTGATATGACGCGGATTTTAGCGCGGTTGTCCCGATCGCTGGATAACGAACTACCGCAATGTTACGTCTCGACATTAATCCCGTTTTGAATGACAAGACAACGGCCGGTGCGTTGTACTTGTCTAACCGAGGATTAAGATAATGCTTGTCCGAAAGCTAAGATAGAACTGTCGGAACTCGATTTCCTGTCCGAACGCGACGAGGAAAAACATGTGCTGATTGGTTCCTGCCGAAAGTTGCATTTACCAATCAGCATGATTCGACTGTTGACATCTCCTTCTTGCTGTTGCGAAGGAGCGTTGGGAAGGAGGCGCGACGAGGCTCGGTTACATGACACTGCCCAGGAAAGTCCGGGTGGTCGATCGAAGGGACCAATTCTATGGTACATTGTTCTTTAAGATATACAACAACGAGACATTTGCCAGATGTCTCGAATGGTCGCCGAATGACCCTACTTTACGTCATCTTCGAGGAAGATGTTTAGTCGCGAACGTACCATAAATATTGCTGCAACGAAACTTATGTGTCGTGTTCCTGCGCGACGGAACATATACCGTTAAGGGTACAAAAGAATGGTGATGTCAAGTTGAATGTTAATTTTGTAATATTCTTTACCATATTAATGGAAACAAAGAAAAAAAAAATTTAGAGATGGTAGCAAAGGAAAATATGGAAAATGTTAGTTTATTTTTATGTTTGGTTCAAAATTGCATTTGAATTTACCGCTTGATTTTGGCTCGATCGATAGATCGATGAATCATTGGCCATATTGGTTTCCATTTTCTTCACGTTGGTTACTACCATGTCTGCTGTCGTAGCAGCAACATGGGTTGTCACCCGCAGGTTGTTAATTTGTAAAGTTTAAAATTTTTTCGTGACGCTAAGCAAGTGAGTAACAATTATGTTTTGGTTTATTGTTTCATGGTGTAATTGGTTCCGGTTTTTTCTTTTCGTTTCATGATTTATTAATTCTTTTTATTTTGTGTTTACAGGCGCGATGTTACTTGATTTTCTCGAAAATGATCTAAATGTAGATCGAAACGTTGAGGTAAATAATATTGTGCTAATTTGCAAACAGTGTTTTAGTAACATGTGATCGAACCTATGCGCCGATATCATTTAAAAAATTTATTTTTGCTTAAGCAACTTACGATCGATATTATTGTACATTTATCTGAGATAATTATTCTTCCTATAAACGTGATAAACCTAATGATAGCTTGAAAAATTGACACGAGGTTGGTTAAACGGAGAACGGTTTCGTTGAGGAGGAGGAGGATAATTTTCGAGCGGAAAATCTGTGTTCGAACAGCGAAAAGGAGCAGCAGAGGCGAGCGGACAAGTCGAACGAGCCCTCGCGACCCCTGGTGGGTCGTCCCGCGGGTAACACGACCCTTCTGGCCCGGTACTGCAAGGACAAGGTGCCGAGGACCTGCGACCACGCAATCCTCCAGAACACCAGTCGACCATGCTCGCTAGGAGAGAGCTTCGTTTCCAGCGGGAACACTTTGACCATCGAGATGAGGATGGTCGAGTCGACGGCTCTCAGGCGAGTATCGTTCGATAACGTGATCAAGCAAACAGCAAAACTGTTCGAGAACTTGTACCATCGATCAGGATCCTTTAACACATTCGTTGCCAGCGCCGCACGATTTTATTCAAAATCTTCGAAGAAATTCTGACCCTTCAGTGATAGTGTTCTTTTGTACATTTCATGTCGGAACGTTGAATTAGCAGAAGAGCAGTCTGCTAATAAAAATGTATATCGTTGCTGGGATCCTTTGTCGAGCGTTTCGATCTTCTCGCGGAATTCCATTTTCCCCCCCCGTGCACTTTAATCGCTCGAGAGGGTTCGGTTTTTTTAATTCGACGCGAAGGGGTAACTCGGCCGATCAAGAAATAATTACCGGATGGTGATGGGGGTTGATAAAGGCAGGGGCAGGACGGCCGTGTCAGGTGGAAAGGATTAAGTAGACCGTGCGAAGCATCCGCGTTCCGTTCCGTGTGATCCTGTGTGCCGGAGATGCCACGCTTCAACACCCGCCACCCGGTAAATAATAATCAGAAAAAAAATATACGGTGTAAATAACCTCTCCTAGCAAGCCCCAAGAGGTGAAGGAACGCGGGCAACCCGATCGTGGGATAATTACGGAAGCATCGGAGGTGATGCACGCCGTCAAAGGATCAAATGCTTCCCGTCTTATTTCGGTTTCACCCTTGTGCAACGCACGAGAAATTGGCACATTCCTACAGGACGTTTCACGCGGCGAAACCTCGTCGTTAGGCCGCGAATTTTACGCGTTCACGACGAAAATGGTCATTCGACACAGCAGAAAGATTTCAACGCTAAACCTATCGAGTCTTAAAATTAACTGGTACATTCATTTAGACGTTTGCGGCTCCTATTGTGCAATACGTGTTCTACCAAAGATATCTGTACAAACATTCGTAAAAACTTTAACAGTTTGTATCGCAATAACTATTTGTTTGCGACATGTACGGTTCCTTTCAAACTTTTTCTCTTCTCGATGAGTAGAAGGTGTTCATGTACAAAACAAACTTTAACAATTCTCTTTAGTATAAACCTTTTTACGACAAGTTTCCACGTGTGTAGATTCACCTCTAGGATCGATGACAATTACTTTTTATGCAACATGTACATGAACATCTTAGGTTGAATTTGCAATAGAAACATTCAAGTTGCTCGAGTTTAAAGAGCTTCTTCCCTTTAAAGCACAATCGTGTTTTCCTCAGTGTTGTTTGCTTCGCCCAAACCTTTTTAATCCTTACAATAAGCCACTTCGAGTTATCATAAAAATCGTGAATTCTTTTAAATATCGAATTGCTCGCAACAGACAGCGTATTTTTGAATCGTTACAATTGGTCAATTCGGATTACTATCAAAATCGTAAAATCCTTTAGAAGCAAATATCGAGTTTCTCGAAAAATGCGGTCAAAGAGAGACCCGATGGATTACGGATTTTATGGATTTATAAAAAAAACACGTTTAAAGAATTGATAAATACTGTTCCGTTATTTCTAATTCGATAAAAACTATTGAAGAAAGAATTGAATGTCTGCGTAGGTCTTGTTCAATGCTGTTATACTATTCGACTCGACTCATTAAAATGACTAACCCCTTGCCGTATCATTTTCTTTACAGTTACAGCGATTAAAACGTTTCTATCCCGAAAAATGACGTAGAAGAGAAAAGAAAACGTATACTTTTTGTATGGCTACATTTCTTTTAATGCTTAAATATTAATTACAAACGAATCAAATTTTATTTCAATTGAGAAGGAAGTCGTAACATTTATATTTATTAGGCTTTGTATAAAATCTTTTAACTTTGGTTAAAAGAAGAAATGCATTGCCATTCGAAGTACAATGGTCATTAGCAGGAAGAATTTTTATTTCGCCTAAAAATCCGCAGTCCATCAGCAACTTTCGAACTCCGAGACAGCTAATTTCTCGTTCTCCGTCGAAGACGTCGAGCCAAGCATTTTTTCCCGGGATCGAGCGACCCGAGGGTGGGGGAACGGATTGAATATAAATTCAGGGAAAATTTGCTCGCGAGACCGTCTCTCGTGGAATCGATACAGAACGTTACAAGCGAAGAATGCGAAAGGTTTTACGGCAACGCGGAGAGCAATATCTGCCGCACTTGCACGTTTTCGTTCCCTCCATCGCCTGTTTCCCCGGTCCCCCTTCGTCTACTTTCCGTCTTATATCAGTTATTTATAAGAAGCGATTTTTCCTGTACACCGAACAGGGAAAGCGGAAGTCACGGAAATTCCGCGGCGCTCGACGTGTTTAAAACGGGAAATATCAGCCGAGGAAGTTCCCAGGAAGGTTCCCTCGACCGGAATTCCCAGTTAATTCTCGTCCGAATCCAGTCCCACGCTATTCTCTCCCGAAAAATCCTCGAAATTCCTTGTTTCACTGAGAACCGGGAAACTTTGTTCTTCCGGGAATCGAATTATTGGCAATGGCGTCGATAATGGCCGCCATATTGGGTATCAGCCTTCCGCGTAACTATATCCGAGAGATAATTCAATTGTACTTCCTGGAGCAGGTTCAACTTTTTAACATCGTACTCGAAATCTAATTCATTTTTTGTACACTTTACTACTATTCACAGCCGTAGTACACGAGATAGTACTCGACGACTTCACGATTGTCTTCTGTATTTCGTCAAGGAGGTGCATATTCAATAAAATATTGTAACAGTGTAGGCAGCATTGAAATTATAACTTTCGAAACAATTAAAACAGATAGATAAACTGAATTAAAATTGTTTGCAACGATGATATCTTTTTCGATGAAATTCTACAGAAACATTCAAAGACCAGTTAGTGTTAGGAAAATTATTGATGTGTTCAGAATAATTCAGTTTTTGTACACTTTACTACTATTTACAGCCGTAGTACACGAGATAGTACTCGAAGACTTCACGATTCTCTTCAGTATTTCGTCAAGGAGGTGCATATTCAATAAAATATAGTAACAGTGTATGCAGCATTGAAATTATAACTTTCGATACCATTGAAATAAATAGAAAAACTCAATTAAAATTGTTTACAACGATGATATTTTTTTCGATGCAATTCTACAGAAACATTCAAAGTCCAGTTAGTGTTAGGAAAATTATTGATGTGTTTAGAATAATTCGGTTTTTGTACACTTTACTACTATTGACAGCCGTAGTACACGGCATAGTACTCGAAGACTTGACGACTGTCTTCAGTATTTCGTCAAGGAGGTGCATATTCAATAAAATATTGTAACAGTGTAGGCAGCATTGAAATTATAACTTTCGATACCATTGAAATTAAATAGAAAAACTGAATTAAAATTGTTTGCAACGTTCATATTTTTTCGATGAAATTCTACAGAAACATTCAAAGTCCAGTTAGTGTTAGGAAAACGATTGATGCGTTTAGAATCCCCTAGTAATTTTTGTCGCCGTTTGTTCCACAGGCCAGTGAATTTCCGTGCCCTGTACGAGTTCGTCGATATCCATCAAGATGGAGATCCTTACGGGAATGGGCCCTGCTCGAGGATCTTCTACAGCCGTAATCGAGATCACTATCCTGATCGTAGATTCCAAGCTCCTCGCGATATCTTCCTTTACGGCCGGGGCGGCTCGAAGAACATCAGGTGAGATATCTTTTCGGTTCACAAATATCTTTTCTATCAACGTTTCATCTTCAAATAGAAATCTCTCGGTCGTGAAATTTCTAGGTGGAAATTTCTCTATTCGCCCCTCTCCACGTTATTAAAACGAAATAAAATAGAAACGAGAGTAATGAGAAATCATCCACCACTCAAAGGGCCATAAATTATTTTTTATCACCCCTTAATCCCTTGCCCTACGATGTATTTTACGGTTTCGGTGATTAGAATTTTTTTCTAGTTCGTATAATTTCCTAAAGAAGGAGAAAATTTCTATCTATCGTATATATATATATATATTCTCCAATAGCTGTACATTAACGATACCAAAGTAGAATTTTATTTCGGTTTAAAGAAAATTAGTAGCATACATATATATTTATTAGACTCTGTTCAGAATCTTGATCACGAGTCAGGCACGATATTGTAGGGGAAGGGGTTAATAACCGATTTAAAATTCCGGAAAAAATATACCAAATAAATTCAGTCTGTAGCTTCATTTTCGCTTCTATTTTATTTAAATATCTTGAGTAATAACTGACAAAATGAAAAGTAAAATTTACAATTCTCACGTTACTCTTAATCGTAAGGGTAGAGATTAGAAATTTTACAGAATAGCGTTAGACAAAGAGAATTGTTTGACAGCCAAAAAGAAAAAATGAAAAATAGCACGCGGGCCGATTGTCCAAGCTTATCCTGCTAGACCCTTTGTGTTTTTCGATTGTCACGCAAAAAGAGTCGGGTCCACCGCAGATAATGCGCCACGCGTGTTAGCAGAGGGACAGTGGCGTCCAAAAACTACGTCGGGGCCGTTTCTGAGAAAAATAAAAGATCCAACGGGGACAAACTCGTTCTCTGTTCTCGGCGTCGTCGTCATCGTCGTTGTCGTCGCCGTCGTCGACGTCGTCGTCGTCGTCTGCCGGTGCTTTAACGGTGGCCCTTTATGCGCAAGCGATTCCACGATTTCGAATGAGACGCGCGTCAGCAGCGTCCCTTTGTTCAAACCGGCAAAGCGATAACGCCCCCCGTAAATAGTCCCTTTGTGGGTCGCGCGACGAAAGCGTGCGTCTTTTTATTTTTCACGCTTTTTAGCCCCGTTCTTCGACCTCCTTCGGGGACGAAACAGAGAATCCGGAAAAAAGAAACTCCGAATCAATGTTTCCCCTCCGAGCCCGCTGCCCCTCTTCGTCTCTCTGGATTGAAGTGCAAAAACTTTCCTCGCAAACCCTGGCCCTAGGCTAGGGGATTTGTCTTTCGAATCGGCCATTTTACTGCGGACCTATTCACCTTGCGCGACGAACAAAAGCGACTTTTAAGTGTAGCGATCCACCAACATTGTATGGACAAATGATTTTCTAAATGGTACAGTTGTCCAGCGACTCCTTTACGGCACGTGCCATTTTACGGTCCCCGATTTTAGAAGCTAGATACATCTTAGATGGAATCAGAGTATTTGGGATTCTATTTTTACAAAACTATTTGGTTAAATCTATATAAATAAAAATGTAAATGTTCGTTTGTTCAAAATCTTAAATATCCGAAAGTTCTTCACCGACCGCTTTGAAATTTTGACACAATGTTGCGTTCGAATACGCGCGTGTTTCTACGAAAATAAATATTGTATACACGCAAGCATTGTGAAATTTAAACATATTGGAAACGTGCGGTTTCTCTTTTCTTTCTTTTCCATTTAACCAGACCAAGCGACAGCAACGCGTGGCCGGGTACAGCTTAAGAAATAAAAGGCAAAATTGTTTCAAATAAATTCCAAGTAATGAAATAATCTGAATAAGAATTGTTTGGCTGTTGAAATCAAATAATTTCTAATCAAGTAGATCCTAATAAGAATAAAAGAATTGTGTATTTCAAATAAGACAATATGTTATCTTCCAAATAATTTATTTAATGCCCAAGTCAGATTCAGGGTTTTACTTTTATTCCCGTGGTTCGCGGAAGGTTAGTCGAGCGTTGCAATCGTTAGAGGGCGTTATTCGTTTTCGTGGACATTAAATAATTCTATAAAGTTCTATTTAAGGGTTGAAATACACAATTCACGATTTAGTCGGCGATCAACGAGCCGCGGATAGTATTCGATACTAGCCGCGGCGGTGTATCGATCGGTAAAGCGACTCCTTTGCGTGGCCGGCCGGCCATGTAAATTCGATTAAGTGCGGAAAGTGCAGCCGAGAACGGATTTTCCAGCTGCGTGTACCGGTTCGAGGGCGAACACGACGAGATCGTCAAGCTGAGGTTCAACAAGCTGCTGAACGGGAATCGGACATGCCGCAGCGTCTCGAGCCCGGACTTCAGCCGCCTGCTTTGCGTTGGCTCCGACAACTTCTCCGTAAAGGTACACAGCCCCTTCTATCGATCATGCAATCTATACACCATGCCCTACAATCTCTGCAAAACAACGTATTTTCACACCCCTCCATCCTCATTTCTCGCTCCTTCCTTTGGAAAACGAAGAATTTAGCAAAACGTTTCAGAATTCTTAATAACGTTACAAATTGAAATTAACGCTAAACCTATCGTCGCCGGTCAAAATGACCGGTTCCGGATTTTGTATTTTACGATATTTGATATAATAAAAATAATTTCATAAGAAATGATTGTATACAGGGTGTCTCAAAATTCCGCAAAATTCAACATCCGGAAACAGAAGATTCATGGGATGATTTGAAGCAACATTTTCCTTTGTAAAAATTCGCTTCTCGGCTTTGTTAAGGAGTTATTAACGAAAAACGCGCACCAATCAGAGCGCGACCCGGCGCGCCAACTGTCGATTGGCCGACCGAGCTAACACGCGTCTAGGTCGCGCTCCGATTGGTCCGTGTTTTTCGTTAATAACTCCTTAACGAAGCCGCGGACGCCATTTTTGCAAAGGAAAATGTTGCGTCAAATGATCTCAGGAACCTCCCATTTCCGGATGTTGAAGGAATTTTGAAACACCCTGTAGATATCTGTTAGCGTCCACGTATTTTAGAGTAGAAATGGAGCACATATTGCAATAGGAGATGCGCAAAGTCTAAATAAAATCGATCTTGTCATTTTTTATAAGGGAACCAGTTACTTTTAAGGCACGGCAGGTTTAGTGTTAAGGGGAAATATATTTTGACTTTGATCTAACTTGCCTGAAAGATGGTTCTCAGAATGATAGTCGACATATTTTATTTTTATTGATCATGGTTCGCATTGAGGGGGTGAAAACAGCCCTTGACGTTAGGGGTTGAAAACGTGTGCCGGGATATCTCGGAAACTAGAGGGTGTAGAACGATAAATTGTTTTTCAGTTGTACGTTTTCGCATGGGCAATTTATTAGCATCGGAAAAAATTAGAAATAGTCTTTCGCTTAAATAATATATTTAAATTGAATCCATAGAACTGAACCGAAATCTAAGTAAATCGCACAAACCTTAAAAAAATGGAGGTTCTCATTTATTGTCCATAGTTGATTAATAAAAAAACAATTATTTATTATAAATTAGCATAAACATTACCATTCATCTATAAAATATATCAAATATCACTGTGCATTCACTGTGCATTCGTGCGTTCATTGTGCGTTCACTGTGCCTAATTTCCTTCATTTGCACAATATGCAATAACTCCAGTCTACCAAGTTCTTAAAAATATTCAACTACATAATAATTACAAACAAGAACAGTGAAAAATAGAAGAACGGTAATAAACCTCGTCAACGTTAATGAACATTGTTCATAAATATTGCAGAGGCCGAGATCGAATTCTCCGTAGAAAATTCAGAAGTATTTGTAAACAAAAATTAATCCCCTGGTTCGCACCGCTCGGCATTATTACACCGCAGAGTAATAGAGGGAGGGGGAGGCGAGAACCGACAAGAAACTTTTAACGTCGACTGTAATCGTGTTCGAAGCCTGTCCAAGGGCTAATTGCGATCGTGTGAGCGCACGAAACAACCCCGGTCGGCGTGTATGTGTAACAGGTTAATGAGGCTTTCTGGGGCGAACACGGCCGAAAAAATCTGGCTATCCCTGTGTCCGAGGTCGACGAAGTTAGTTATCGATTCGCGGAATTTATAAGAGCCGCGGAATTTCATGCGTAATTACAACAATCCGCGATAGCCGGGCGCCGCCGTGTCACGTTCGTTTGCGTTCCGCGACCGCTTTTTCGCCCCGTGGTCATTGTAATGATCATCCACTGGGTTAATTAGCCCTTTGCACTCTCGGGAACCTTTCTCAGATCATCCACCGTAAGTATATAATACTTAGCGACGCGGTCGTGTTTGCATGAAATTGTTGAACATTGGAAATAATGCAAGTAAATTCGATGCCTTTAGCGTTTATTCGTGTTAACCCTTAGCACTCGAATGGCGACTCTGTGAGATACGCCAGTAAAAATTGCTGTACCACTATTTAAAATATTGTTTTCATGATTAAATATGTCGGTGTGTAATCAATTATTAAATATTTAAGTATCTTATGAGGTATTATATCAATTTTATACCCGTACAAAGAAAAACATTAATATAGAATGATAATATTGTTTTCATGATTAAATATGTCGGTGTGTAAACAATTATTAAATATTTATGTATCTTATGAGGTATTATATCAATTTTATACTCGTACAAAGAAAAACATTAATATAGAATGACAACGTTGTTTTCATGATTAAATTTGTCGGTTGTGTAATCAATTATTAAATACTTAAGTATCGTATGAGGTATTATATCAATTTTATACTCGTACAAAGAAAAACATTAATATAGAATGACAACGTTGTTTTCACGATTAAATTTGTCGGTTGTGTAATCAATTATTAAATACTTAAGTATCGTATGAGGTATTATATCAATTTTATACTCGTACAAAAGAAAAACATTAATATAGAATGGAAATATTCTGGGTCGGAAGAAATGTTTAATTTTCTAGCTAAAATTGCTCCGAGTGCAAAGGGTTAACTATGTTTCGAAAGTGGAAGTTGTAACTGTAACCTCGGAAGGGGCAGTGGAGATTGAAGACGTCCAGTCAAAGGGACGATTCTCGCAATGACAATGAACGATGATCTGTCGACAGGTGATGGACCAGCCATGGCCGAACGCTCCACCGGTCCAGAGGGACTGCTTCTGCTCGAACAGGTCGCTGCCGATGAACGTCAAGTCGACGTCTAATATCGTCGAGGTCCACTTTACAGTGATGTCGATGGACGCACTCGATGACTACAATCGTCTGTTCTTCGAGGCCACCTGGGACTTCGTCAAGACCATCCCTTGCTTGCAGAAGCGGAGGGTGCGCGGACCCTCTGGAGAGATCAAGTACAAATCGCCCGTCGTCGACGAGGACGAGGTAATCACCGTCATTACTATCCGGTCCCTTAACATATTGAGCATCGTTTGGGACACAGAAATCGAGCTAATCGTTCTGGCGTTAACGCTGTTAATGTTTGTCTTTTAGAAAAATTGCGAGAAGCATCCATGGCTGATAGACCCAGGGTCCAACCAGTACCTGTACGTGAAGATGCAAGGGGTCCTAATGTCGAACGCCACGAACAAATGCACGACCAAAAATCGCATCGTGGTACACGTTGGAAACTCGGCCCCTAAATCGGTGTGTCCGAGACCACCGTCGGAAATGAAACACCATGTTGTAGAGATGTTCAGCGACGGCTGGGCCGTCAGCGGTGACGCCATTTTCCCGACGCCGGGCCAGGACCCTGTTAGAACAATCGCTGTGGAGTTCATCATGAAGGAACCGGATTCTTACACTGTCACTTGGCTCGAACTAACCAGAAGGTAACGTTCAAACGTTCCGCGATACAGTCACACGATTAAGCTCAACATTTTCGGATCAGCTTCTGATCATAGCCTCCAGAGGTAGCTAACTATGCCCAGCTACACACATCCGTTTTTCTAACGCGCGGCGACCGTGCGGTACCGGAATTGCAGTCTAAAATACGATGGATTCAATTAGGCGCTGCACATTTGTTTGAACAATTCCGCTACCGCGCGTGTAGCTGGCATACGCTGGTAGGAGTTCGCGTCTAGAAACATTTTAACAATGAAAACGAGCAACGAAATAAATCCAGGCGGCGCCATAAGACAGGCCAAGATAACAGTCCACCGTGCAACCATGTTCGCAGGCCATCGGTGACGTCGTCGGCGGGTCTGCAGATGCCTCGGGACTGCGAGCAGCGTTGTCCCGAGCTGGACGCGTGCATAAACGCGTCGTTATGGTGCGACGGGATCTCTCACTGTCCTTCGGGCTACGACGAGGCGTTGAAGCACTGCTCGATGCTGCTGCAACTTCCCCCGCTGCACCTTGCTCTAGGTCTCCTCGTTATCCTGACGATCCTCGCGGTGATCTGCATCGTGATCTGGCGGATCTGCCGGCAACGAACCAACAGGTCGATATCCCAGCACCGGTTGAAGAGCATCTCCTCGGAGACGGCGATCATCGACGGCAAGGAAGTGATATGCTGACACAGCGACAGTTCTGTGCGGTACGTGGAGGTCGACCGTGTGACCACCGTGTGACGATCATGGGTCATGCTTGTCGGCCGCCGTGGCGGGTACACCCTGAGGATGCTGCTACCGCTCTTGTTGTTGCTGCTGTCATCCTGAACGGGACGAGGCCATGGCGACCGCCGACTACTCCGCGTAACGCGCAGAACTGCTTCGAGGCACCGGGTCCACAACCCGGACATCATGCACGGTGGTTCTCTGCTCGATGACTCGGATCCGAGCCCTCCTGTCCCCTCTATAGAGGTCCAGATCGTTTCAGGGACCTCTCTGCTGTCTGATTTTCTTCGATCGCCTTTATCAGCTATCCGCGTAGCCGAAGGCTGACTCTTTTTCGAGCTGACTTAGGGAGCTAGCCGATCATCGGGATATTGGTGTTCTTAGTTTTCGACCGAAAGATGGCTGGGTTTTTGGTGGAGGATTATTCGAGGGCTTGGGAATTTAATCAGAGAAAGTTCTAGCACTGTTAAGTACTCGAAGCTTGACAAAGATGAAGCTTCTTGGTTAAGAAAACGTTTTTCGTTCAAAACAAGTGGATGTTCGATTGCTGACCTCTTCTGTAGACCTCAGCCTTCTAGTCTAAAAGGAATCGGTATCTTTCTGGGTATGGGATGCTTCAGGTTGACTTGGGGACCTAGCTAGATCAGGTTCCAGCACTGCGAAATGCCCAAAGATTGACAAAATTAAAGCCTCTTGGTTCAGAAAATGTTTTCAGTTCGGACAAAGTGGATGTTTGATTGCTGATCTCTTCTGTAGACATTGGTCCCTTGGTATGAAAAGAATACGGTGGCTTTCTTAGCCTTGCAAGCTTCAGGTTGGCTCAAGGACCTAGCTAGATCAGGTTCCAACACTGCCAAGTACTCAAACATTCGCAAATTCAAAGTCTCTTTGTTCAGAATGATTCTTTAGTTGAGATAAAATGCAGGCTCGATTGCCGATCTCATTTTTGGACCCAGGTCCCTCGTCCAAAAGGACTCTCTGGGAGGGGCAGGACCCGCTAAGGATCGGAAAGCTTCTTAAGCATGTGTGTTGGACACCCGCTTTCCAACTTTGAACAATAACAACACGCATCGCTGCTTCTATAAGGTTATATCGCATATGAAATATCCGGTAACGTTACTATTGCAAATCGGACATCGGACATTTTATGTGTAACAACCTAATAGAGGGTGCAGACTGAGGATGCTCAAAAAAATTCTTTTGTAAAACGTCTTTCGACAGAAGACTTATAAGGAGCTGCTGAGTTCAAGGAAAAGCGATGTTAATCTCGTTTCCCTTTGCATAATCAAACTAATACGTCGCTTTTAAGTATGCCAAAGCCCAGACATGTCCAAGCTTCCTCCTCTCGACGAATGCCTTCATCGAGGACACGAACTCGTCAAATGGAAAAAAACCCTCAAAACTTACGGCTCTTAACACGTTGACTGTCGTGTCTTTCATATATGCATATGTGGGTGACACAATTTTCCGTCTATTCTTAAAGATTAATTTCGTTCGAAATACAGTTCGAAAAGTAGTCGTTGTAGCGAGTAGGATGTTGCGCATTTATGACAAAAATGAGTACATGCAATTTAAAGCCGTAGATAGCTTAAAAGAATTAAAGAATATCAAATGTGTTAGTCTCAGCTTATTGAAATCAGTAAAACGAGAAGGAAATTATTATTTAACTCCTGCCTCTTACAATTGACGCGATTTATAGTGCTTGTAATCGCTGATCATGAATCGCTGAACCAAGTGGGGAGCCATCTTGGACATGCCTGGGCCGGTCATAGTCTATCAGTTCGAACGACTCTCGTCAGCGGGAGAAGGTGTCGAGTTGCTTCAACGAGGACAATAAGTAATAGATCCTAGGTGATATCGTTTCGCTGGTAGTGGTAGCTTAGCGCTGACACCGTATCACAGTCGATCTTGCCTCGATCGATCGCGAGTTTCTCTGATCTTCGTTGAAAATCATAAAGTTGGGAGTCTAGAGGAGCGATCTATGGGGGTTGGATCGTCGACGTTGGCAACCGGGAAGCCTGAAACTCCGTTGGACCTCGTGCTAGATCGGGAGAGGACGCTGTCAAAAGAGGATCCGAGTGATCGAGCAGGGGACGAGCAAGGAACTCGCACTAGTCATTCAATCGTTCGTCGAGCTTCTCGACGGGGACACGATTTTTAGCACGAGCCAACTGACTGCTGGCATCTCAATCTTTCTTTCTCTCTCTCTCTCTATCTGTCCCTATCTCTCCTCTCTTCTCTCTCTCTCTCTCCCTCTCTATCTCTCTCTCTCTGTCTCTTTAGTCTCTCTCTCTTTACTCTCTCTTTCTCCACTCCCTCTGTTTTTAAGCGCGAAAAGATCCTCTGTACTCGATGCTCGGTCGACGAACCGAGCAGTCGCGCGACGTTGTTCAGGTGAACCAGGCCGTTTCCTTTGAGAGCGACGCGGACCGAGCCTCCTTGTTCCTTTGTGCGATAATAGATCCTCCAGATCAAACGGCCACGAAGGGGGATCTCGAGATCATTCGGCGAAGGACACGCTTCGCAGCTCTCTCCGCGCGAGAGACACCGTTCTCCTCTCCTTTTTCCACTCGTCCCTCGGTTATTATCGCTCGAGATTGGTCCCCGAGTCGCTGCAAACGGCTACTTTTGTACACAACCAGGGAATCTGTTCAACTACAACGTACAACTCCGTGAAGTCGCATGAAAAACATGATAGAAAAGAATGTCAATCGATTCCTCGTGCAAACATGGACAAAATTTCTGCAATACGAGTTTTTCCTCCGAGGCTTCGATTCCGTGATAGTCGAGCTTCTAAATTGGTCCAATGATAGCGCTACAATGTACGTTGAGGGCGGACCGGTGCGTTGCGCGCAGCCGGGTCACGTGACTCCTGTTAAGATTCGGATCAGCGCGGGAGCAATCTGCGAGCTCGATTTACTCGAAAATGAAGCCCCCGCCGGAAGAATATCATTCTACCATTTTTACGTATTTTCACACGGAGAATCGACTCGCGCTTGTTTCAACTATACTTTAAGCTAATTACTGCGCTCAAGCTAATTTTTACGTCGAGGACAACCGACCGCGTCGCTCCGAGAGGAAACGGACGGCACTTGAAGCTAGAGACACTGACCAAAAAGCCGTTTCGAGTGATTACCGTATAGACGACTTACTACCTGATAAATACTTGTGCTAGCGAGGTAAGACTCCGGGAGTAAACGCGGTTATGAAACGAAACGAAACGAATCGAAACGAACGAACGAGAGAGCGACAAAGGTGTGTGGGGGAAGAAACAGAAAAAAAATGGTAGAACCTATGGTAGCCTGAAATTATGTGATATATATAAGAGAAAAAAAAATGATGTTTTTCGCGGAGCTGTGCTCCCATTTAAGAATTGTTACACCCGGCCCGGAGGGCGCACACACACATACACACACATGTACACAAGGTCGACGAGGATTCCGAGGCCGTGGATCGTTTCGATCGATCCTGGATCAACAACAAGGCGACAGACTGCGTGCGCCGTCACTTGTACACCTTGTTCATACTTGTACATAATTATTTATCTATTTGTATCGGGCAACGATCCTTGGGCACGCGTCTCCGTTCGCGCGTGCCGTCTTCTTGCGTTCGTCCGCTATCTTGTTTCGCGGTTATTCAGTGATGTATGCGATTTTCTATTCGAAAATGTTGATTTTCTGAACGTTGATTGTTTGTACAAAGCTTGCGGGCTGTTTTGGGTTTCGCAGATGAAAGGAAAGCAGCTTGATTTCGTTTGAATCGGTTTCTATCAGTGTTATCGCGAACGGAGACCTGTACAGAACCGCTTTATTACTAGATAAGCATAGAAGTTGATGAATAACAGGAACGAAGGCGCAAGAAATCAAAGAAGGGAGAAGAAAACGTTGAAAATAAGCAAAAACAATGCAGCAACGTGCCGCTGCCAGCTAGCCGGAAGCACCGCCATCGTTTTTCTCGCTGTTTTCACCGTGCACGCAACGACATTTACGCGGAAACAGACGGGGAAACGTCCGCGAACGAGAGCCACAGTCGAACCGTGATGATCCATTTGAAATACCGACCCTCCATTCTTATACGTTCACGAAAGACAATCGTTTCCGAGGCAACTGTCTCGCTTTTCCACTTGATTCGTTAATTGCGTCGCTCAAACTGCGCCGACGGTGCAACAATCGCTGCGAAAACCGCTGGAACCTCCCTCCATTTTCTTTAGACAACTGGAAACCATTTCAATCGAATATTCAATCGTAACAGTTCCCAAAAGCACCGGGACTCGAAGATTCAAAAACTACTAGAACTCGATGATCCAAGCATTCGAATGCTCGAAAGTCTGAAAAGTACAAAATTCGAGAGCTAGCAAATTCAGTAAAGTTCAAGAACTAGTGGATCGAAAAAACTTGGTAGACCTCAAAAGCATCTGAATGCTCAAGAGTCAGAAAAATAGAAAATTCAAGACCTGACAAATTCAGAGAATGAAAAAGCTGAAAAACTAGTTAAAAAATTTAGATCTCTCAGACATTTTTGTTTCCAAGCTCGAAAGTGAAAGAGTTTGGGGTCCCGCGGACTACAAGATGGCGTCGGAGGACGGTTCCAGGCGTAACCGATTTCGTCCTTACGAGAAGACTTGTCTTTCGCCGGCGTGTTCATTCTCATACGGTTAATTCGCTTGACGCGACGCGACGCGACGCGACGTCCTGATTTCGTACAAAAGGAAAGAAGAGAACGGTGTTGCTCAGACATGCAACGAAACAATAAAAACGCTTCGCGATGTATGTTGCGTTCCGGGGGACCAACGGCCGATCGTTCAGGCCTCAGAGTTCCGCAGAGTTTCCACAGAAAAAATCGAGCAAAACGAACCAAAAAAGAAGAAAAAAGAAAAAGAAACACAGAGAAGAAAAAATACTGTTCGGTTCGCCCGCGTGATTCCGTTCCGGTGTGAAACCAAATCAAAGTTCTCACGTGCCGCACGATCCAAGAGAATCGAAGACTGAATCGCTTTCTTGTCGATCTAACGAGGACGCTGATCCTGCCTGGAAACCGGGACTCAAATTTCACTGCCACACTTCGGTTTGTTCGTATGATTCCGATTCATTTCCGACCAGTACAAAAGAAAACGTCACGTGATTAGTTCTATATTCGAGGATCGCTCGACATAATCAAAAGCAATTATAACGCTAAGGGTGAATACGTGTGATCAATTGTTTCGATCGTTCATTTTTTCATGCAGAACAACGAGGGTCGAGGGAAGAAAAAACACACGCATAAACATGGCGAGGGAAGTGGGAGGGATACAGTTCATTTTTTGTCGATCGTTTACGTAAAAAGACGATGGACTAGGTGCTCAACAATCATCTCAGAAGGTTCATTTATTTGTATAGGATTATTTCTACGGAGCAACGCTCGGTTCGATCGAGTAATCAATTAATAATTCGAGGTTTTCGAATACTCCGCCGGACGAGTCACCAACAGTGGTTCTCATTTCCTCGAGTGCCAGCTTGCTTAAGTTAAACCGTGCCCGATGTTCGTGCGAGTTTGCGGCTTACAGTCTCTTGCGATATTCAGAATTTCGTTAATATCAAAGCGAAACGACGCGCGCGAACATCCTCGTGGTTTTACACTCGACGAGACCCCCAGCAATGGCTGCACGAAATTCCGCCTCACGCTTCGTTGCCAACGATGATTTCGCGTGCACACCTGAGCAAATACTCTCACCGATACGAATACTTTGCCACAGAACGCTGCCACGGACATTTCTCAGCTAATTTCGCAACATTTTCTGAGCCTCGGTACGCCATTTCCTTTGAATCACTACTGCCACCAAGATGGCCGCGAACATGTCCATCCTCGATAACTAAAATTCCAACGAGACAAATTTTTCGAATATTTTGGGTGATAATGAAAATTGATGTTACAAGATACAAGTTGGTTTAGCAGGGACGTCATGTTGAAATGTTTTGCGAAATTAGCTTGGAAAATTGGTCCGGACGATTCGAGAGATCGTTCCGCGATTAGGGTGAACTCGAACGATCCATTTACCGCCGATCCACGAGAAATTGCCGTCGATTAGAGGATCGTAGGGTCGAGAAGGGTTGATTGAAACGCGAGCCGCACAAAGGTCTCCATTTTGAATACAGTGCCACGATGCAACCCGATGCAACAACGATACAGAGGAAGGGCGAACAACAGAGAATCAACATGCGCGGTCAAAATATTCCTTTGTCTGACTGTGTGCGGTTGGACGATGGGGTTGAAGGGTTCGCTGTAGTTTGTTTTAGGCTGGTTTCACACTTGTGCGAATTACATTGCATCGTCTGCCGAAGGAAAGTCATCCTTTCATCGAATGAAAGTGGCTGCAAGTGGATAATGGTATTGTAAAATGTATTAAAACAGAAATTAGGAGCTGCATCATCACTTAAAGAGTGCAGGAAACAGGGAGCTGTTATGTATTTATAACAAAACTGAGTAGCTGCAATTTGAAATCTTCGGAAAATTAAAAGAATTATAGAGTCTCGTTATATTAGTTTACTGAAATTATGGAATCAAGAAAAAAATCTTATTTCTTGTAATTTATGCAGAACATTTTTCCAGTCCAAATATGTGCAATGACCTACACTACTGTGCAAAAGAAAGAATCACCCGGTAAATATAATTATAAGATATAATGACAAACAATATCTTTATGTAGAAATTGTATTGTACAATGATTGATTTATTCCATTTAAAGTATTAGGTAATCCGCAATAACACATATATTCTCAGAACTATTCAATTGAACAGCGAAATCCTTTACCAAAACTTACTGTGTTCTTATTTGATTTGTTACGGTTTTTTTATTAAGTATGGCCGGGTGCTTCTTTCTTTTCCACAGTATTGTATCTTAAATTAAAAAGACGTAAAATATATAAACTGATTTATTGAAAAGATGTGGCTCAAGGAGCAGAAAAACGCTTCGCGACGCAACAGTTTGATGCAAGTGTGTAGCCAGCTGCATCCAGTGTGCAAACACGACGGCGTAGTGGCCCCGATGGAATTTATTGGCGAACCTTTATTGACATCGTGCATGACAAACGTGTTTGTCGAACAATCGCGCCATCCGCCAGAGGACCGTGTAAAGAGCAAACTTGCCGACATGCTCGCAATATGGCCGCTGCACGAACTTCCGGCGTGTCTCCCTTTCTGCTCGCAGAACTCGTTGGCTCGGTGAGTGCGAACCGACGCGATATTTCCTGCGATACGATTCTAAATGATTAAAAAAACTGACGATATAAATGGTAAAAAAGAAAACGAAGAAACTAGAGGCTACTGTGTCCACTAACTCGGGAACTAATTAGGGTAGTCCTCGAGCGAGACGAATCCGCGCTGCGACCCGGAGACGAAACGGTCGATCAGGATGCTCCATCGTCGTCATACTGATCCCGAAGATCACTCGACCGCGATTTCAATCGCGAGTGCAGCGTGCATGTACATAATTAAACTGGAAATGGGTCACGGACCGGACCGGACCCGATTGTAAATAAAACGTAAAACTGTACACGTATGAATTTTAAACTAATTCTAGATCACGATCTAAGTTATCTGAATAACTAAAACCGTAGACGATTTAGAGCGTTACTAATTACGATGTAAAACCATATCCATGGCCGCGCCGCCACCGGTGAGGCTCTGGTAATTCTCGCGAGATGTCGAAAGTATACTCGATTCTGACCCTTCAGTCTCTAGTTCAGTATTTGATATCTGATTTCGACCGATTTCTCGTTCGAACGTCGACCGACCGTCGCGCCGTTCAACGAAATTCGTTTGCCGAGTAAACTCTTCTCTTCGCGGGGTGACTTTTCGGACGGTTTCGCGAGGATTGGCAATCTGGTGTCTCGCCGATCAGATTCTAAGGAAAAGAGCGGGAGCATAGTGAACGAAACGACCGAACGATCTCGTCGCGCCGGGCGCGTCGAATCGACGAAATCGCGATCCCGTTGGACTGCGGACTTCTGCGCGAAAAGAAAACGTTTCTTCTCCGATTCCATGTCCGTTCCGTTTGCAATTTTTTCACATCTCGGTGTGCTCCATAAATCGTTCGAGTCCGCAGTTCAACCATGAGTCGCTGAATCGCGAACACCGATGAACTGCACAAAACGATTAAGTTAATCATTCACGAGGTGGAAGAACGAAAAGTGAGAAGAAACTCGGAAGAGCGGAGGAGACAACGCTGAAAAAGAGTTCGGAAGTCATCGATTGACACGCGTGCCACTCATCCTGGGCCTGCTCGTGAAATGGAAGCCCAGACTCCATTGATTTCTGAATTGTTTCACTTTTTATAACGTTTTTATATTGAAGCGCAAAATTCAATTCTAAAACTAACTTTGTAAGGAAAGTTAGGCTACAAGGTGAGAGCAGGCGTGATCAATTCGGTCGCGCAGAACTCGTCCGGTGTCCGAAACTCTTCCAGAAGACTGCCGAAAACGCTTATTGTCCCGAACGCCTCGGCGTTCCGCAATAATCATCGTTTCGAACGATCGAATAATTTTAAATTTACCGCCGCCGCGAAGCGGGCGTCACGTGCCGACCGTCGGTACGTCTGACAGCGACGTTACCGACAGGTAGCCACGCCGATAAGCGAAATTCCTGCATTATCCGTAACGCGAACCGAAATCCTTTGTTTCCGTGCGCAACTTCGATTCGAAGTAATTGTTTATATTCATCCGTTCGAATCGTCCAGATCGCATTGTGTTCGAAGCAATCGAAGACACGGTCAGCGGTTCGTCTATCTTGAAAATCATTCTCTTCGAATATTTTTTCGCATTCGCACAGCGTACCATGTTTTTTCAACGAGACAAAACACTCGATGCATCGAGACCCTGAAATTCTCTCGGTTCCTGACGCTGATTGATTACTAGATTGCAGTCGTTTTGCAGGCTGTGCAATTGTAATTTTACTAGGCGAAATACCCTAAACTTCTAGATGCATCGACTTGAAAGTTTTGTTTCAATCTGTTTCAATACAATTGCGTAGATGCGTAACAGCTGCAGTCTAGTTAATAGAAACAACAATGAAAATGCCTGTAACAGGAAATCTTTCCACGTGAATAAATTTTGCGGTGAACGTATAGTAAGGAATGGGTTCGACAATAACACACGTTGCACACACACACCGAAATACACGTATACACGCAAACGTAGGACGGTTATGTGTTTGTCAGGTCGACGACACGTATAGTTACTTTTGAACCGGTCGTAACATTTATTTAGTATCGTTTCTGTGACGTAAAATGGGAAATAACGACTGCAGCAAGATAATCAGTCACCGTTGGTTAATTAATTTTAGTAAGAACCGTGTCGTTCGACCTGGAGAACAGTTTTGCGAGATGATTGATAAGAGAACAATAGGGGATCGACCACCGCCAGACATAAATCTGAAGAAAACCTCCGGATACATGCTCACACGACATGCATATAGTTACTAATTATACCATTATTGATTACCGATTCGAATATCGAGTATGCGACATTTTTAATAAATTATTTTGAAGATTGCTCGAGGCGTTTGTTCTTAATGTCCTACCACATTTCATGGTCGTATGTATTTAACATCATTTGGCTTATAAGAGATGATTTTTTTCAGAAATATTTGGACAACCCGCGTAAACTGTACTAGTCATTTACCTTCGCCCACCGTATAATAGCTAGTTACGTACAAATATCACTAGATAGTGCTCTGGTTACATAACCTCGTTCAAATTCAATTCGCAACTTTCAATATTCTAGGATTCTCACATACATAAATGATTCTAATTTGACAATTTGTATAATTTTTAATTTAGACTGCCATAAAGGTAGATTTTATGATTTCTCTGCGACATTTCTAGAATCATGAGGTGAGAACTAGAAGTTTTTAGATTTTTGAAATTGGAACTGTTCCAATGGAAGGGTAATTTCAAATTGATACGAACACTGCAGATTTAATAAACGGGATGACATTTCTTCTTTGTGTCTACTTTATTTAAATAATAATTAAAAAATACATAAGTTACAGTAACAATTGGTGTTAATTTCATGATATATTGCACTCAAAATTCGTAACGGAACCGTGCAGACTCCTCGAAAACGGGGATAGAGTGAAACAATTTTAGGAAGAAATAATTTATTATTTAATCTGATTAGTCACGCATTAAAAACAACGAAGGCAAGAAAATCCTGTTTGATTTACACAAATATACAGTAGAGGGTTACTTGACTGATTCGAAATACGCGTGCAGTTGCAGTACCTCACTAATAAGACCGCGTATTTTTTTTCGCATTATGTATCTGGAAAACGTGAACTCACTCACTCATTACATGCACACACATACATACACGTATCTAGAGCCATAGTTATCTAATTACGCCGTGTGTTTCTTTCCTTTTTTTCCATTTTTCTCAGCAATATTAATCAGAAGCGGTACGTACTAGAGTAGTAAGTACTCCGGTGAGATGCGTTAAGAATACTTCGAGACGCAACGAACGTTTCAACACGCCGAAAAAACAAAGATGTAGAACCATCGGAATGTACCTTAATATAAGATAATATCCTTTACAGAGATCACAAATTCCCCGCGGACCCCGTATCGCGTGCGCGAAATTCGCGTTTTGAGTTGGACAATTAATAACATAATAAGTTAATTAATCCTCCGAATTTCATCTCTCTTTTTCTCTCTCTGCTCTAACTAATTACACCGTAACACGCGTCTGCGTCGTCGTATTGCATTGGAAGTACAGCTCACCGACAATTCGTTATCAAGGACACTGACACGAACGCATGCCACTCGCTATAAGTCGGCAGTGGTTTTTAAAAAAATGCTATTTTCATGGAATAACATTCGCCAAGCTGTCGCTCATTCCTCGGTAATGTACATAATTCTCGCGTCACTCCTGCTTTTTTTACAATTCTCGTCGTGTGACTAGAAAAACGTTTTTAATCCTGCTTCTCCCGTGCGACCGTGCCGTTTGCGTTCGCGGACTCGTCTTCCATCTGTCGATTCCTCGCCTGTTGTCGTAACTGGGCTCTCTTCAAACTGGTCATTAGCTGACTGGACTGGTACAGCCAACTGGCCTGACGAAACAATATAATTACACACGAGGTTGTATTATTTCATCTGACACATAGGCGGTTGTTCTTATAGATTTTGATGTCCCGAAGACACGTCCGACTTTGCAAATTTTTTTCGTTTTAACTGTGAACGATACTTTCATGCACAGAATGATTCTGCAGACTTGCATGTTATGCGAGTTCTGAACATCAAAATCTACAAACTAAAATTTGTTGCGAACTATTATCTCTTGCACACTTACGATCATTATCATACAGTTCATCAAAATAGGCACGGAGAACACTACAGATATGAAGAGCCCATTCGAGTCGAAGCACTGCTGCCTCGAGAACAACCTGCACAAGTAATACGACATTGTTTCGTTGTTGCAACAATTATTCCTACACGAACATACTTACATCCAATTTGACGCAGCCATTTCGTTGATGCTTTCAGAGAAGTATACTAACAGTACTGAAACAAAGACATGCTTACAGTGTTCTGCGTTTGAATGGTACCGCGGAGTACTTACACAGGGCCAAGAACAGCATGATTTGAAAGTTGGCGTGGTTCCGTGTCATCACAGCAGTCATAGTAATAGCAATGTGAAAAGTCAGTAGGAGTGCAAGCCACGGGTCCCTCCATTCGATCTGTAACAGTTAACAGTTCAGTGTGTGCGTGGCTTAATAAAGCTGCATTATATAATCGCATAAAAAGAATAAAAATCGAGACAACTGGAATGCAACGGTTTTGTTTAAGGGAAAAAAACAAAAGTCATCGAATTCCGAGGTGCCAGCAAGGCCACTGATATACTAATCAGTGAGCGAGGCACATACGCATAAATTTCCCTAATGATGATTTATTTCGGTACCGCAGAATGCGTCACCAATCGTATCGTGAATCCAACAATACGGTGGGCCGGCTAAGACAACCGCAAAAACAAACTAAAAATCCGGACGGCAAAAGAATTGGTGTGCCGTGTTGCAAGCGTTGTAAATAGATTTCGCGTCAATATATAACCGGTCAGCGTAAACTTGACGACGTGTCTACGGCTGTTGCTGGCAAGAGACGGAGAAATATCAGCGATAAGGGAACTATCATCGAAAGGAGATTGACATGTGCGCTAGTGCCTCCGCATTGACACTATACCGCCGGCTCTGCGGAAAATGAAAGTGTCGTAAAAGGAGTGCATCACCTTTCTCTCTCTCACTCTCTATGTATCTCTATCTACCTGTCCCTGTTTCGATCGAGGTTCGATTTAATTACCACAGGCTGGCTAGATAGAATATTACGTAGCGGGGGCGGATTAACGGGCGGAAAAGAAGAAAATAGAAATGATGGGGACTCACGCTCTGCAGGAATGGCAGGATACCGTCGATCGGGGATTTCAGCAGATCCTCCTCTGACATCGTGTCGTTAACGAGACGGCCGGTCTGTTCGTGAAAAAACTGCACATCCGCGAAAAATACTTTTGGGCCGCACAGCGCCCTTGTAGCGGCTTCTTTCAATCCGCTTGGGCTGCTCGCGAGGAAGAACGAACAGACACCGAGGTAACACCGATATGTAAGTGGGTCCGCGGCGGAACACAGGAAAAACAAATATCGCAGTGGATAGCAAGCGATCCTTCTCTATTCACCGTTCGCTCCGTCCTTCTCCGGGCACGCCACACATACACACTCGAGACGGTGTAGTGGTAATGTGGATTATGTGGTTCGGAGAGTGGGGAGGACACATGCACGCGATTCGATTCGAGTAAGTTCGAGAGTCGATACAGGGCTCTTGGGGAATTCTTTGCTCGCTGGTACTCGTGGCTGTTCGTGTTCGTGGCACGCTCCCAGTGACGTAATTGTTCTGTTTAGGTTAAATGGAACGTTCAGAAACGTTCATACTTTGATGTGCAATTCGCGAGAATGTTTCTGCATCTATACAATAAAGCCGCAGAATGTGTTACGCTTTTCATTCCAACGAATTCGAGCTGTTATGATGCTTGTTGTATCCACAAACAATTGATTCCTGCTGATTTTCCCGTAAGAATCATTTCTTCCGGAAAGTGTCAAAATAGCGCCAATTGACGTAGTGGAAAAACGCTCAAACTGGTAGCCAAACCCTCGTCGGTGGCACAGAGGCTAGCAGTGGCAGTAGTCGTCGGTGGCTGCGCACCGACGAGAGACGTCCAGCCTTATGGGAGTCGTGTCACACGAATATTTCGCTGTTTTCTTACGCCCTCTAGGATGTATTCTGGCTGGAATAAGAAACAGAAGGCCATCGACATGATCTGACGTGATCTCGTCGGTGAGAAGGCAAATCGTCACGGAACAAAGTTACGCAGATATTTCAAACGACGTTTTAGTGTTGGTTTTTAACAGTATCTCGTCGGTGGTACAGACATTGCATCTTATGGGCTTTTCTGTCTAGGCCTCAGGGGACTGTAGTAGCCCACGTACCATTTCGGTGTCACGCCCCATGTTATTGGCAGTTTCACGGATTTAGGCGTATTAGCAAGAACTGATTATTCTATCTTGTTTTAGGTTGTATATGTGACGTGGTAATGGGAAGACTAGCCCTGCAACGGCACCGGCACAAGAGGAGTCTAACACAGTCTAACACTAGGTCCGCCGGTCCCACGTCCCACGATTCTGGCAACACTGCTCCAGCACTCGCCCAGCTGCACTCGTCTGCGATTGTCGCACTCCTCGTATATGACACTGTAATGTAATTTAAATTAGATATCTATTTCCCATAATTATATTTTCATTTACACAGGAAGTCAGGTAAGAATTTAATCTTTTTATCTTACTTCTCGTCAACGAATTTTTTAACGTCTGGCGATAAAAATAAAAATAAGGTATCACCAGAAGTAAAAGAATTCGTTGATGAGAAGTTTCTGCATCGTTCCATCTCATTTCTATCAAAAGTTCTTTGATTTTGACACAGAATTCATCGGTTTGTCTCACTGTGCGACATAGGTAAATATGATTCTTTCGAGTTCCGTTTTTCATTTATCACTGATCACTGATCATTATCCGAGACGTCCGCCTATCCCCACTTCTAAGGCTCCTGTAGTCCCGATGCTACGGATGATGACATCACTTGCTACATAGTTGTGTGAGCGCTATAACCCGTATCTCGGTTAGAGGCGATAATTCGTATGGAGTGAGACGTCCCGACGTCACTTAAATCCAATAGGTTTTGCATTCGCAACCACGTCACCGCATTTCTTGCCAGAGACCATTTTCTCATCTCACCACAATACACGTTTAATTTTGTAATCTTTTAATCAGTTCTTTACTCAGTTTAATCAGTTCAGTGTTCTTATTTCCGCATTCTGTCATGAATATTCGATAGTAAAATTAGTTCAACATCTTCGAAAACTTTGGACAGAGAAACATTTCAAATTAGACTAAAATTAAGTTTCCTATTAGGAGAATCTTCGTTCTTGAAAATTTTCGGCCCTCTGGCTTGACGTTGACTTGTACTACTGATTTTCGTGCCACCTCCTTCGATATCATATTCTCCTAATACAAAACACAATTTTCGAGGTTTTCGAAAATTTTTGGATTTCTACTAAGTGAACATGATGATAAAAGGAGGTAACTAAAAAATTCAGTAGTACAACTCAACGCCAAGTCAGACGCTCGAAAATTTTCAAAATTCAGTAGCGCTACACAACAATAAGACAGACGATCAAAAATTTTGCCGAAAATTTTCGAAAACCCCGAAAGTTGAGTTTTTTATTAGGAGAACATGATAGCGAAGGAAGTGGCACAAAATTCAGTGGTATAACTCAACGTCAAGCCAGACGGTCGAAAATTGCTGACACTTTTTGAAAACCCCGATAACTGAGTTTTGTATTAGAAGAATATGATATCGAAGGAGGTGGCACGAAATTTCAGTAGTGCGATTCAACGTCAAGCAAGACGGCCGAAAATTTTTCGAAAATTCTTTGGTATAAGTCAACGACAAGTCGGAAGTTCGGGAAAAGACAGGTGATTCAATTAATGTATGCACAGATAAGTTTTTTACTATATTCTCTTTATTTATTCATTCTACATTCATACATGTGTGAAATGATTGTTTGGACATGTAAATAACTTATATTCTAAACATTTATAATAATAAAGTTGACTCTACAGTGAGCCTCAGCACCGACGAGATACTGTTATGGGAGTCGTGTGTCGTGTCACTCCAATATTTCGGTGTTTTCTTTCGCCCTCTAGGATATGTTCTGGCTCCAACCAGAGAAACAAGGCCACCGACGGCATTTCGTCGGTACAGAAGACCACTGAGAAGATTCTCGTCGCGACGCATCGGTGAGAAGGCGTATCATTACGAAACCATATCGATTATTATTAAATGTTATATTGTCCGCCATATTTCAAACGATGTTTTGGCACTATTTTGATACTATTTTCGTCGGTGGTGGAACTTTTAGCGATGTGGTATTTCAGATCACTGTAAGTTCTATGTTATCCCCGTGCCCACTTGCGCCCACTTACTGGTATCACTGAATAGCACAAGGGCTGGCAGTCTTTAATAGTATTTTGTCGGTGGTTTGCGTCAAAAGGTAAAAGTTTATGCTGTTCCCGCATAGATGTCGCCACTACTGTCTTCCTAAAATGACCCCCTGTCGGTAACGTTCGACTACCAGTTTGAGCGTTTGACCACTACATGCGGTAGCGCTATTTTTATATTTCCCGAGGCAAATAATTCTTGCCAGTTTTTTATGGAAAAATTAACATGAATCAATTGTCCCCATGCTTATAAATGTCATAATTACTTACAATATGTATAATTAAGAGTCTATTTAGCAAATAGATTACACGTCTCAACAAAAATACATGTGTACATTTAATGATTCGTAATTTCCACAGCGGAATGCAATTATAATTGCATGTGTATACACGTGTACATAATTACACCATCAGTAAAAATATTTTGCATAAAACATAGCCTCGTCCAACGGTATTTGTTTAAACAAATGAAGTCTAGGTTGTATAATGATCATGAGGATCAGAGAGAGAGAGAGTCGCACGCGGGCCACGATCAGACTGGTAGACATGCAGTTTACGCGCAGATGCATGCTCGGCTATAAGTGTGTCTTGGTCAATATAGAGAGCACGATGAGTCGGTTAATGCCGCAAATTTGTTGATCTTTAGGAGTCTGCTGGCAAATATGCGTCGGATGACCCCGTGGGTTAGGTTCAATTAATATCGCAAATTGCTTTGTGCAATAAAACAATTTCATCGAGAAATAAAACGCGTTTACACGGTCGAAACTTGCTTATCATATATACATACTCTCATTTTAGTTGCGGTTTTACAAACAAATTGAATATATATATGTACAGTTACATATTTAACGTCAGAAAGAATAGGTCACGTTGATGTGGGGACAGACGCATACAATTTCATGCTCAGAGAACAGAAACGCAATGTTTCACTATACTCCCTCTACCGGCGAGCTTTATCTTCGCGCGTAGATTCGCGAAAGAAACAGAAAAAAAGGATGCACACAAAATCAGCATACCAAACATTCTTCAGATGTAGGTTGAGAACCGCTGATCACCGCTGATTGGCTGGCGAAGACGTGGCGGTACGTTCGAGCCAGCGGAAGAAGCTAATGAAAATCGAGGATAATTTGCGCCAAAAGATTCGACTGTTTCCGGTCAATCAGCCGGAAACAAGCGAATAGCGTACCCGAGAATTCTACAGGCTTATTTGTACACCGCGTATCTGAACGCTATGGATTATCAGGTGATGCGAAAATTGATCATCCAAACACAAAATTTCGAGTAACCTGTTGCTCGCTGTTTATCGTCTGGAATTGGAAATTTTTATGATAAAATGAACAAGTATTCAAATTCAGCCCTCGTGCGCTTCTCAGAAATATCTATAGAAGAGATCCTGTGTTAATGCGTCGTACAATTTTTATTTACATTTTAAATCAACAAATTAGGTCTGTTTTAGAACTTCGTGGAAAGTTTGCAACGTTGAGAAATAGAAAATGGTGGAATTTTTACACTGACGAACGTGTGTGGGTTAAGTAATGGTTTCACTGGATAAACACGATGATGAATTATCGTAATGACATATTCTATTCATCTTTGTCTAGTGCAAGCGAAAGAATTGTCATCAATGGGAATAAAATATGAATGTTCATTCTTTACTCAAACATGCATGCTTGACATTTCCTACCACCCCTGGTAGAAATTGTTCAGTCGACACAGTTAATACGGAAAAGAGAACAGGGAACGGTATACGTATTTAAAAATATGAAAATCCAAAAAAAAAATATTCTATTTTGAAGAAGCTCGTGATAAAAATATCTTATTAAATATTTTAACACGGATACAGCATCACAGACCGGTGCACCTAAACGATACAATAATTTCCAGTCAGATTGTACTTTCATAGGCGTATGTTTAATATTTTACTACGCACATTTTTCCCCACAATTTTTATCCAACTACATACGCTAATCGATAATCTAGTGTAAACATAGATCAATCGTACAGTAAAAACAGCAATGCTGCCACCAAGATAGATAACACCGATACAGCTGTTCTCAGAAACGTAGAACTAAAAACTTTTGCGAGCAACTGTACAAATTCCTCAACGTCGAATTCAAAAACCTGACTGCTAAAAGATCACTTTCCCTGTTATCGCGGCTGAACAGTGAATTCTTAAATTTTACATAGTCCTGCTAGTAAGATCCTACAAAAATTGATATTCTCTCTTCATTCGAGAATTACGTTGGTTTGTATAGTTTACAGAAGTTGTTAGTTCGAAATACCGTATTGAATCTAAAAAAAAAATGGTTCGATAGGCCCTCTATCACGGGCGAAGAATTTTATAAAAGGAAGGGCCGGTTAAACGGTGCATCGAGCCCATCAATTAGCCGTCCATTCTCCCGCCAAAGGAAAAGGAAAAACACGCGATGCTCGAACTTATTGGGAGCAAAGCGTATACGCGCGACAAAGGCACACTTGTCGCGTCGTTTCTCGCCGTGGGGCTATGCAGCGACGCCGCTGCGGGACGCGGGTTCGCGATGATCGTAACGACGTTCCTGACGTAAAACGTTGTGGTGCACATGCGCCGATTCGAAATGGCCAATCGTGAACGAGCAACGCCACGGAGGGGACATCGGGGGGGCTCTTGGTGGCCTTGCGCGTTCTCGCGATCCCGTGTAGGCTTTCTGGCCGTCCATTTTGCCAGCACGTACGATCCCGGGTAGTCGACGCCGGTGGAGACTGTAATTCCCGTTCGTGACGAGTTCGTATCATCGGGACAGTGGCTGTCTGTCGGCGGCGTTTCTCGGGGGAGCACTGTCGCAGATAGCGCGCGTGAGAACCTTCTGCTCGCAGACATCGGCCGGTAGAAGCCGTCGCAAGAGAATCGTTGCTCGCAGGGGCCGCGAAACGCGTCGCGTACCCGGTTCTCGTTTCCGAGTGTGTCGGTTTTTCCCGCAGGGTAGTATGGCAGAACTGCAGGGAACCCAGGTCAGCCAGGACGCCCTGGCCGTCGCTCAGCTGGAGCTCGGTAGTAATCCAAACGCCCTGGCGTTGAATAGGCCATTCGAACCCGTGGCACATGATCTGGACGCGACCTTCCGCCTTACGCGGTTCGCCGACCTGAAAGGATGAGGGTGTAAGGTCCCTCAGGAGGTTCTCGGGAAACTCCTCGAGGGACTGCAGAATGTTGATGGTAGCGCACAAGATCATGAGCATGCCCACTTCATGCACATGGCCATTCCACGCATCGGTAAGTAAGACGACCCTGAAACCCGCGGGCCACGACATACCCTCGACTGGCGGACATGTTTGATTTTGCTGCCGCGTCCAGTTTCTTTGTTTTCTTTCCGCGATTTTTCAGAATTGTTCCTCGTTTTTTATCGCGAATGCCGACATTTTTAGAGACGATTTCTTAGCATGATTTCGGAAACATTTGTAGACGGAGGGAATTAATTTTTTTCTGTTCGACATTTTGCGAAAATTTTTGCCGGTTCCCGGTTGGGTTTTGTGATTATGTTTGATAAAATTTATTTAAATTCCTCTTTTTATTGTTGTTTCGATGGATGTTCTGAAGGAGGAGACGATTGGGAGGATAAATAGTTTTGTTATTGGCGAAACGCAGGGCGCGAATATTCAGAGAACCGGTCCTGTTGTACTGTCAGCCATATTGTCGCCTCCCGCCCGTTTTCTCCCACGCCACCGGAAACACAAGTGTTCTCAACCTCTTGAGATTATACTGTACAATCAAAATATACGATGACCATTTCTGAACCCCGTAGTTCTGATAGTTATGACCAATTTTGTTTAAATATAACATTGTACGGGTTGTCCTTGTTTGAAAAAAATGTGAGATCCCGAAAATTTAAGCTTGACTTGATTTTTTAAATAATACGAACATCAATGAGTCGGTTCATTTAAAAGGGATTACACCAATTTACTTTATATGTCGAAAAGCAGCAATGTTCAACCCATAATTTTACTTTTAAAAAAATGAAATGATATATTTTTCATCTATGTTATAAAAAATCATATATCTTTAAATTTTAGAAAGTATATCTTAAAATACAATAACTCTCCCAGGGTTCAGATTTACAGTTTTACAAAAATGAATGTTAGCCTTTACAATTTAATTACGCGTTCCGTACATACATAATTTAGAGTGCCGTCGATTAAAAGTGGACATTATTTTTGTGTTTCAGGTATTGGTATGGATTCCTCCGTGACTCCACTGAGACACGGCGGGCTTAGTTTGGTTCAGACCACAGACTTTTTCTATCCACTGGTGGATGATCCATATATTATGGGTAAGATAACAAATTATACCGATTCCCGATTGAGAAACTCTAGATTTTGTCTTACAGTCTTGGGCTGAGGTGCAGAATTGCCGTAAATTTTTACAAAAATCGTATATATACTTTACGATTTTCGAAGAATTAATGGTAGGGGCAATTCCGCACTATTGTCTAGCTCTGGTCTTCGCAAGTAGAGTCCGCGATTCGAATAATATTTGTTTCCTTTGTTAAGGATAAAAATTTGTAATATGGCATCCTGTTTGACCACTGCTATTGGAGTACTTTTCCAGGTAAAATTGCATGCGCTAATGTAATCAGCGATTTGTACGCCATGGGTGTTACGGAGTGTGACAATATGTTAATGTTGCTGGGAGTCAGTACAAAGATGACTGAAAAGGAACGGGACGTTGTTGTTCCATTGATCATGCGAGGGTTTAAAGATTCTGCCTTGGAAGCTGGCACAACAGTGACAGGGGGTCAAACAGTTGTTAATCCTTGGTGTACAATAGGCGGTGTTGCTTCCACTGTCTGTCAACCAAATGAATACATTGTGTACGCATTATAACTATCAATTACACATATTACATTTTCGCTCTTCGTTTATTTCGCTATGATAATCATTTCTCGATCAAATTCAGCCCAGACAATGCGGTGGTAGGCGATGTTCTTGTGTTAACAAAGCCTCTCGGTACTCAAGTTGCTGTTAATGCCCATCAATGGCTGGACCAACCGGATCGCTGGAACAGAATCAAACTTGTGGTAAATGAGGATGATGTCAGGAAGGCTTATCAGAGGGCAATGGACAGTATGGCCAGGCTGAATAGAATAGGTATACATTCCTATACATTCAAAATAATAATTCAAAACATTGATAGTTAATCGTTTCGTTCTATGAACAGCGGCTAGGCTGATGCATAAGTATAACGCACACGGGGCAACGGACGTCACAGGATTCGGACTCTTGGGACACGCGCAAAATCTAGCCAAACACCAGAAGAACGAAGTCTCCTTTGTTATCCATAATTTACCTGTTATCGCGAAAATGGCAGCGGTGGCGAAGGCCTGCGGTAACATGTTCCAACTGTTGCAAGGTCATTCCGCGGAAACTAGCGGCGGATTGCTCATCTGTTTACCTAGAGAGCAGGTGGGTAACGGATCTGCAAGAGTACTCGAGTACCTAAACTTTATTTCAAAGGCACTCGGATCTTAACGGAGTGGGTACTCGAGTACTCAAACTCTCGAATAAGAAACCTTTAATACAACTTTTGCCAACGATGTTTAGGCTGCAGCGTACTGCAAGGACATTGAAAAGCAAGAAGGATATCAGGCGTGGATCATCGGTATTGTGGAGAAAGGGAACCGCACAGCCAGAATAATTGACAAGCCTCGAGTGATAGAGGTTCCAGCTAAAGAGAAAGACGGCGAGCTGTGGTAAAAGGGTCGACGGTCTTCGTCCTCTTCATCACTGACATGTATTTAGAGAAACCACGGTCAAACGCGCATTTACACACGAGAAACACACTCCTCACAAATTCAGAGCACTGAAGTGGTGCACACTATTTTACAAAAAGGTCTCCTCTTTCTCTAGATACAAGGGAAAAAAGTACTGATGACAAAACACACACAGACAAACACACATTTCGTAGCAGTGTCAATTACATGTTTCGTTCTATGGGTTCCAAGACGTGATATATATATATAATATTAACGACTCTCCTAATTATGCGTTATCTTTATCGAAGTTGAATGGGGATATGATTCTCTATCTTTTTTTTATAATATTTGTCAAAAGTTCGAAAAAGTGTTCGTAATAAAAAAATGTTCTTGGTGGTCTTCCGAGGATGAACGATCATTGAGGAACTCGATGTCAGAGAAACAATTCAAGAGGAAACGTTTCAGAGTTAGGTGTAGTCTTTCTAAGATTAAGGCGAGATACACATAAGTGTAGCCTCGAGCAGCGCTAGGCAAAACTTTCCAATTTGCATTTGATCGAGCTGGCGATACACGTTATGTACTAGCGTCGACGAACAACGGTCGATTGAGGCACAAACGAACGATAGGCGGTTACAGAAGATCTATAAATATATTTTAAAGGTGTACACAGCAGCAAAAGATTTTAAAAAGAAAAGCAAGCTAATCAATGTACATTATACTCGAGAATTTGTAAAACATTACTACCCCTACGTAGTACCCGGTGACAGGAATTCAACGCCAACGAGGTTCCCACGATTTGTAATTCTGAATCGATTGTCGATACAGAACGCGTACAAGATGTCCAAATGAAAGATAAGGCCTTCTCTAGTTCTCTCGTTACACATGCGCTTTTGAAAATGATTATTAAAAAAAAGAAAGATGAATACAAAAACAATGCACAGGCCCTAATGTTGTATTACTTTTTCATATGAATAAAGTGCTACTTTGTCAATAAAAACCGATCTAGCGTTGTTACGATCTGGACCCTCCGGAGCATGTATGAAAACTCGTTTGGCGCCAATTCGGAAATTACGAAACTTGTCTGTTTGCGTCATGCGTGCGCATGATCTTTCCATCGTAACGTTGCGCCGCCTCTAGGGACGTTCGAGAGTGATAGAAATCATTTTCTCTTGGCTCTCATTGAGTGAAAACTCATTATAGTTTTCCTGTGAACTCGCGGTTGGTTACGTTATGGGGCGTTGGTAATAGAGACGCGACGCTACGGGGGGAAAAGGTGTAATTTCAGACACGTGACGCGAACCAGCCAACATGCCAGTGCCAGTGGTGAAAGGACTAGACGAGTCCGTTCATTGGCTGATTCCTTGTCACTCTGTTCGATAACTGGCCGTTCAATCGCGGTTCACAGGTCAACCACTATAGATCGGCAGATATATTTTCCCTCGGCACGGATAGTTGCCACTGTCGCATAAACGTTTCGCACCGGTAAAGGAGCACCGTGCTCCGTGTTGCGTTAGTTTTCCTTTTTGTGTGACGATTTTTTTTTCTCTCGCCGAGAAAAACGGTTTAATGGTAGCGCTATCCACGTGGTGTTTCAAGGCTGCGGCCTTCAGGGCCGTGATACTGGGCGCCCCAGCGTCCGGTAAGGGCACCATGTCGTCCAGAATTGTTAAACATTTCGAAGTGGCTCACATATCTAGCGGTGACAAGCTACGACTTCACATGGCCAATGGCACCGGTACGTATAAGAAACCGTTTAATCGTTGACCTAATCGTTGCTCGCATTCCTCCGTACCGTCACGGCTCGAAACGTGGTAACAGACACACGTTGCATCCTTCGTTGCAACACATCTGAACGTGGCTATCGAGAACATTTCTTTATTTTAGATTCTCTTTGAATGCGACCGTTCAGGACAATTTTCATGATCGTGCAACGTTCATATAATGTTTACACTTTCTCTTATCATGCCCGATTAGGTTAACGCTATCTTACTTTGCCGATTTCCCATTGATCTTATTACGGAATATGGATTCCGACAATTCCATATTAAATCGCAAGGACATCGTTAATAACACCTGCCCGATTGTATCGATTCCTTTACGAAAGGAATTTGCAAAAGGACGTCGCGACTCGAGCGTCTTTTCCGTTTTTATTGCAAGTGTTTAGCCGACGTGGCTAAACTGAGCATGACGATTTCATTTTTTGAATGAAAAGTAACAGGCACAGACGAATTATTACGGGAATCGAGATCTATATCGATCGATTGGAAAGATGTGAACGGATTTTGTTTAATTTGTTACAAATTAAAGCTTCCCTTGGATATTCGCGATAGGGAACAGAGTTAAATTGGACACGATTAGATTGCCCCTGCTATGCGTTGTTTTGTGGGATGTCTTTATCAGTTTGTACCACATTCTATTTACAAACATTCCTCGGATGGACAACGGTTTTAGAATGTTTAAAAATTGTAGGAACAATTGAATTTTTCAGGCCACTTGGGCTTTTGTTGTTACGGGTTGTACCTATACTAGGTCCCAGTATTCGGGTACTCAATTTACATCCGAGTACTCGGAGTCTCATTTAATTTAGATTCGAGTACTCTCTCAATTTAGATCTCAGTATTCGGATACTCAATTTCGATTCCATCCAATTATTATTTCTGTAGAAACCCAACAAAATCAAGGTCTAATGCGTTCATTATTTATCTCGGACAGCATTATCGCCGGCTCCAAAGTCGAGCGCGATGCCCGATGAAGAGGAATTAATTGGAGAGCGAGCATAAATTAACGGAAAATATTTTTGTTGACAGAATTGGGTAAGCAGGTGTCGAGTTACGTGGTATCCGGCAAATATGTGCCGGACGACGTGATGATCTCGATGATAAACAAGGAAATCGCGGCGGTGGGCGACCGAAACTGGTTGTTGGACGGTGAGTGATAGGATAAAATTGTATCGGCGAGCATGATCGCGGTGACCGTGAACGATGGATGACCGCGTGCGGCTGCAACTAAATCCGAATAAATAGTTGGCATTGGTACAGGATTCCCGAGAACGTTGCAGCAGGCGGAAAAGCTGCAGAAATCCGACCCCGTGAACCTGGTACTCTATCTGGACGTGCCGGTCTCAGAGATCCTGAAACGCGTGGAGAACAGGTGGGTTCATTTACCCAGCGGCAGAGTCTACAACATCGGATTCAACAGCCCCAAAGTGCCGGTAAGACGGCAACGAAATTTTCATTCTAATTCAGAAACATTCCTGGCAGATCGCCACGCGAAAATATAAGTAATATATTAAGTAATATACAGTCTGTCTCATAATCGACGACACACGCTTCAAAGCCAAAATCACTTTTTTATTAATAAATCGAAAGATTTTGGTTTTTCCGCGCAGCTTGAAGGTTTGGTTTATTATGATGACCTGTAATGAAAATTTTGGAAAATTACAGTTTTTCACAGGATTTTTGTTTTTTACTATTTTTGTAATTTTGTAACTCGTAAACCATTTAATCAATATCGATGAAAATTGATCATTTTCGGCATGTGTATGTGTGCCATCAATTATGAGACTGACTGTAAGTATTTCTGTTATACTATTTTGCCAACCGCTATTTACCTTCTTAAGGGCAAGGATGACGTAACCGGAGAGCCCCTGAGCAAAAGGGACGACGACAAAGTGGAGATTGTACAGAAAAGATTAGAGAACTATGCGAGGGAGAACAACCCGGTTATAATTTTTTACGAAGATATTGGGATTTTGAAACGTTTCCGTGGTTGCACTACAGACGAGCTATGGCCGCAAGTCAAGGACACTATCACAAAGTTTTTATCCTAGCTATTAAGTGTTGGCGCGTGTTACTTTGCAAAGCAACGAATTAGATGAGCGTTCGAATTATTCGCGATGATATGCTTCGACAGAGATGTACATTCTTAGAGCTGTTACCAAAATTAGAGTTATCAAACTTAGATTAAATTGAGTGAGTACTTGAGTATTCGAGCATGAGATGCTCCAGCAACAATAGTACTTTACGGTTGCACAAATATCAGTGACTATGTGAAAAACGAAAGAAGTTTATAACGTATTTTTCTGTAATTCATTTTGATATACATACATATAAATATTATATGTATTATGTACACCCCCGCTCAAAAGTATGTGGACAACACGTTTAATTTTTTATGGGGTCTATTTTACACAGTACTAGAGAATATATATTTTAATAATAATTATGCGAGTTTCGTATTTCGAAAGTTTCTTTTCTCAACCCTTATGTCGTTAACCGGGTACCCATTTTAAATATCTTTTTAAACTTCTCTAATGCTTTTGTCGATAAATAAAAAAATTATTTTTATGTCTATAATATATACACTCCCGCTCAAAATTATGTGAACGACACGTTTAATTTTTTATGCGGTCTAGTTTATACAGTCAATAATAAATTCATTAGATATCTCACCAATAGTTATTATTATTGTCTTGAGAAGACAGCAAACCACGCTAATGATATCATCGTAGATTGAAACAGTATTAGCTCTACCAAAGAAACTTTTATTTATTTAAGAGATTGTAATAATTAAATTGTACAATTTGGTACTATTAACCATATTTTTGAGCGGGAGTGTATATATATATAACACATTATATATACATATATATGTATATTATATAAAGGTTGTGTAGTATACTTTGAACATTCGTTATCAGCACAGTACGAAATGGTCAATAACTTTCACTTGTTTTACGAACATTCTACTTCATACTGGTATCGTAAAACTTTGTATTCAGACGCACATTCTATAATAAGTATTGTCGTATCAGATTCGGTGGCGAAATAATATATTTAAATAATAATCTAGAACAACATATTGCCAACTGTAAATACGCCGATTTTTGCATAGGTTTACCATGAGTTCAAATCGCTATTTTTTACACAAAATTGTTTGTAAGTGTTGTATAGCGTATTATAAAACGGGGATCAAAAAAATGGTTAACTCTGTTATTATGGTGTGGAAAAATGAGTATCGTTAAATGGAGAGATGATTAAACAAGCGGAGCTCGGCGATGAGGCGAATAGGTTAAATTAAACGTAAAAATATTTATTCTTGTAACTCTCTCCAAGTTTATTTTGTAACTGTACCGATATAAGAATTTTAACAATTTTTCTCGGAGCTGTGTACAGACCAATTAACAATATGAGAATAATATACATTTACATATATAATATATATCATGCTCACATTCTTATTCACTTTTTTTCTGTTTAATTCTCGAAAAAATTAAGTGGTTCCTCGGTTTGATAACAGTAGCCTTAAATATAGTATGTATCTATCTATATATACGTTATTAATCGCACATTTCTTTATTTCATAACATAAAACGTTATGTCGAATGCAATGATAAGGCGCGTCGAGGCGCGAGAACTTAGTATAAGTTCCGTATAGTCAGTATAGCCGTCAGGGGGAGGCAAGTAAGTGGTATCATTAAATAAATAAATAACTGAGAATGCTTCGGAATGAGACAAACAAACAAACAAACAAACGAAAATGAAAGAAAAGACATCGATCAAACTAAGTCGAGTGTAAACGTTTTTTCGAAAGTGGGATATAGTCATGTATCCATCTTGCTAACAGGCGAAGGAATGAAATTATGGTCATGTTTTGCAAGGGGGGTTACTGTATTGCTGCGTTATAAAATAAGTTATATCAGGAACATTTCCTTAAAGATTTAAGAAATGTTATAAAAATTACTCTTCATAGCAAAATTCGTCAACTTACGATCTACGTAAGTCCGTGCGCGGCCGTCGGAACGCGGAACGCGTCAAATAAATGTCCTCTCCGAAAACTGATTGATCCTATATAGTTTAATCATCATCAGCAGCACGCATGAAATCAACGCGTCCAACACAATCGGTGTGGTGGCGTTGTTCTTTGTTTCATTTTGAGATCAAAAGTAAGAGATAACGTAACGAGAAAAAGTGTTGTGCAACAACGTATAGGATATAAAAGCCGCATTAAATTATGATCACAGAATTACATGTTGACGATGATAACGCTCTTTTTCTTTTAAATCTACAACCACCGCGTTCTTTTTTTAGCGCGAGTGGAAAATATTTGATGTACTTATCCGCACCGTTCTATGGTCGCGGTTTAAGATCTAAAGAGCCGCGCGCGGCTCTCTCTTCTTTTTTATTATGCTCGCAGCTTCAAAAATTCATTTCACAAAAATTAATTTATTCAACGACTAACCTTTTATGCAAAGCTGCACCTACTGGAGTCATCGATTCGAATCTTTTTCTTCCTTGTACACGTGTGGACGAATGAGAGAGGAGAATCTCCGGATGAATCTTAATGTTATCATCTTTCTCCGCGAGACTATTAAATTGTCTTTAAGTACTTAGCGCTCAAGAGTGCACGCCGACACGAACACCGTCTCACTGAACCAACATGAATTCTTCGCACTCGTCGAGGTCATCGTCGTACGACTCGTTACCTGTGAAAGAGGTACCGGACGGGATGTTCTCGGCGATCTCGATCTTCTGATGGAGGTTCCTTCCGCTTCCTTCGCAGAACAAGAACATCGGGTAGTCGACTTTCTCGTCCTCGGGCACCAAATACTGCAATATAGACCTATACAATGAAAGACCTCAAATAAAAATATTAGTGAACCTGCAGAACAGCTATACAGCATCCGATTTCGCTGACTTTTAAATACGTTATAAATAATAACTCGGAAACTAACCGAGACTACCGTTAATACGCAAAGGAAAAAGTTGTTCGATATGTTCAGATTTATAACTAGACTACATATCTTTATGCAAACTAAAAACTTTCCAGATCAATTGTGGGAAACAGAAGTTTTTCCTATTCATGTTTGTCACAAATGCATAAAATTCGCAGTCTATTTACAACATATCCAAAAATCATCGTTCCAAATCGGAACGTAGGCAGCTGTTCTGCAGGATCACCAAAAAAAATTTAATCTCGAAACGACAATACATACGGAGGGCGCGACTTCCATAAAACTCGTAAACTGTACTTTAGTGTGAAAATAGAATCCCACGCAACAGCTGGGATCCATCTTCGAAATCAGCATCTTCCTTGGCGAGGTGCAGTGAAAGCTCGTCAGTGGGAAGTTATCCTTTAATACGTCAACGGTTTCTTGACAATAGTGTGGGTCCAGGTTAATCAATTTGTCCTCCTGGAAGCCGATGAAGTAGAGCGAATGCCTCGGCCGTCCACCGATCACTCCGATGCAAGTTTCTAATGTGAGTAGATGTGTCAAGCAAGACGCGTAGATAGGATTCAATTTGTCAGCACCGAGTCTTAAAGGTACAAAGAGTATGAGAGATTTCCATTTGTCGTCGGCTGTTTGACATACGCTCTCAACGTCTTCGAGATAAACTGCAATAAAATGACACGGATCAAATTAAATGAAAAATCGATCAAAACTCTACCGGGGATTATCCTATAATTTTTAAAAGCCCATGGCTACGGAATTTCTAGTGGATTCTTCAACAGCAATAACAATTTCAATTGTGAACCAACAAGCTACTTCCAGTAACGACGTCTAAAAATTGCGTTTCAGATTATAATGTAAACAAAAATTTCTAAGCTCCCTTTTGTTACAGTATAACTATTTCAGGCGTGTAATTACCCGCGCAGTCTTGAGCAACGTAAACAGCCAAATTACTAAATACTGGATGGTGTTCCGCCGCGTGTTCCACTGCTCTGCACAACAGGTGCGCAACAGAGGATGGCCCGTACCAGTCGCCGGCGCGTTTTCCCCAGAGAGCGCCCAACGATACAAGCGCGTGTATCGAGAACGGAGATATACGTTCAGGTAGGTCTCCGAACGACTTAATAATCAGTCTGTGATGATACTCGTCCAACTGTTGTTGTTCTGTTTTGATTGGCTGGTCTGGCTGCCACTGCCATTCTACGAAAAACCGTTGCATTCAGTCATAGTTTGCTCGGCAATGTATCAAAAATTTTTCAAGAAGAAAAGACGAGTACCTCTTCCAAGAAAATGGCAGACCAGCGCCTGTGCCAACATCATCTGGCCGCTACGCAGCATACAGCCCCAACCACAGTCAGTGGTGAATGTGGATCCATTCAGAATCGGGAATTCTCTTCTGTACGTCAGCCAAAGTCTGGACGCAAAGTCCTTCTTGAATTCCTCTATACCGTCCTCGAAACTGATAGCGTCTATCGCCAGGGATATCTCGCTTCCAGTGTCCAGCGTTTTCTCAGCCTCTGAAGCTTTCTCCAGAAACTCATCGGGTTTCTTACGGTAGATCTTCCCTAAGAGAAATACTGGAGATTCTTTGGAAAAGTTTGGTTTCACCATCTTGATGGTCCAGCCTGAAAAATGGAGGAGGGTATCGGTTAGTTCGACAGACGGATTTAAGAAGTAGCTAAAAATAGTTGGAAAGACATATTTATTTTTAAACCAGCAGAGCTGAACAGCTGCTCACCATATTTGACGTTATTCCACATAGACATGAGCTTTGTCTTGACTTTACTATCGACCTCTGTTGCAACATTGCAATCATCCATGGATACTCCATTGTTTGTGATATCAAGCTGTATGTTCGGGACACGGTCTGTAGTGATCATTCCAGAAAACAGTCCAACTGTGCTGCTGGCCAAACCACCTGCGAATCAAAATTATGGCTAAAATTAGAATGAAAAGTACATAGATAGAATATTGTATATTGCAAACGAGAAACCTCAGCTGCTTGTATTACCAAGTTACAGGCACAATTATCACCTATGAATCATCGTGCTCTGCGGCTGTAAACGGTAGAGCCAACAAGGTTTCGCAAGCAAGACTGTATTGCTTATGGAAAACCAAAGATTAGCAATTAGAAGCTTTCAAGCGGTAACACTAATAGCTGTAAACATCCTAATCTCTTTTTTCACTGGTCAGAGTGCTAATAAAACTGGTGTTAACAAGCCCGAACAAAAAACTCTTTCTTCCGGTCGAGAATACAAATAAACAGAAATTTCAGTGGCTTATGTCATACTGGCTCGAAACGGCGGACACAAGGACGGCAGTAGACGAACGATCAAAGGTAAACGTTCGAATTAAAATTCTGTGTTCGCGACGTCGGTGAAAGATCGCAATTAAATCGTCGGGGGTTCGAAGGGGAAAGAGGGTGGCGATTCATTCGGGTATAAATATGCGTAGGGTTGCTCACCTAACCTCTCCCTGGAGGGTTGCACCTGTCCATTCATGCCCAGCAAGTAGATCTTGGAAAGCATCCGCCCCGAGACATCTAACTGATCCGCAGAACGAAGGAGACGAAGCGAAAGAGGAAGGTGTTCGGGGGCCAATCACATTTTCGCGGCTGGCACGATTTCACACTGACACCGACGATGACAGGGATGCTCCGTTCATTGCATCGCGTCGCTCCGACCCTCGACCGCGTTCAGGACGATCGAAAGCACAATTATGCATCGGCTGATGCACTCGCGCAGGGCTCGTGTTCACCGCGGAGACTCGCTGTCAACCCGGACTCAGCATTTTCCTTCCCCCGGGAAAAAAAAGTGAAATACCAGCTCCGTAAGACACTCGAAATAGATGACACAACGCGAAGCAACGGGAAACAGAGGGGAGAAAATATGCGTATTCGTTTCTTCGTTGGACGCGACCAGACTGCCGAAGAGGACCGGGGAACTGGCGAACGTTTCGAAAATAGGATTAAAGAGACAACGCCGTGTGATGCGCTGGGAAAGGGACGCGCGTGTTTACAAAGACGCGTCGCGTGCGAAAACGTTCGCCTGGCGAGTCCCGCGCCGCCTGGCGGTAAATTCGAACAGCCCCGAACGAACGTTGCACGCAAACTGCAACATTACGTACGGATTCCGCTTCCACGGATCTGATTTCGACACCGTTATGATAGCTTATCGCGGCGCACACGCGCTCGACAACCTTTTAATCGTATCGCAAATAAGATTACAGCGAAAAAAATATATAATCAATACGATTCGCTTTGTGTGCCGCGTGATTATTCCATTGTTCACGCTACGCTCTTCTTTGAACGGTGCCGAACACATTTACTTTACCCTTTCTTTGCTTTACGGTAAGCGTGATTGTGTACCTTTCTTGTTTCAGAGTCGTTATTAATGCGATGATTAATTGATGCGTCACGATGAATATTTCTGGAATTCCAGGTTGGTTTGTTAAGCGTTGTGTGGATAGCCGATATGCGCAAGTCATTTCAAAGGTTTAACATTTAATGTGATATTGCGTGAACTTCTGCTTCGATAATATAGATCGATGCACTGATGTCGTATAAATGAATGCCCAGAGCGAGTTTGCAGCATTTTCCGAATGTAAAAGGATTATTAAAATATATTGAAGGGATAGCTGTACACTGGGTTGCCTGTCGAAAGAGCATCTATAGATCATTTTAAAGCTTCAATATTTAATATAAATTTATATAAAAGTTCATTGTAGAAACATAAATAATAAAAGAATATTCAGAGCAATTTTATATACACTCATACACGAAAGTATTCGAACGCTTACTTAATAACGCCATCTTAAGACTACATAAGTAACACTAGAAAATAATCCAACAATATATAGCGTTTTCACAATACATTTATTATAAACACGTACTAGAAGCGACACACGAAAGTATTCGAACGGAGCATTTAATAGTTATTTAAATTGAATAATTTAAAGTTTTAATAGGAAGTTGGACCACCGTTTGCTTTTATAACGGCCCTAAGTCGGCCCAATAATATTTCGTTTTAACGCTTCTTTCGAAGTAATAACTGTAGTTCTCAATCTTCTTTCCACCTCATTCCATAAATGTTCAATGGGGTTCAAATCGGGACTTTGCGGTGGATGTGGCAACACGTGCGGAACATTATACAATACAATACCCATTCTTTACCTATTTTAGCGGTATGTTCAGGATCATTGTCCGATCGAAACCAATAATTACTTGGTAAATTCAATTTCGATACACTGTCTTTTAGGTTTTCCTGCAAAATTTTTAAGTACTTTGTTTTGTCCATTATTCCGTCAATGAACACGAGGTTTCCCACTCCACTAGATGCCATACAGCCCCAAACAACTCATACAGATCCACCATTATGTTTAATAGTCGGCCGTAGATTTCGCGACTCCAATTCTGTGTTCTGTTCTTCCTCCAAACTTTTTTACGTCCATCGCTACCAAAAACGTTGAATTTACTCTCATCAGAGAATAATAGCGTGTCCCAGAACGAATTACTTTTAGAAATAAATTTTTCGGCGAATTGTAAGCGCAACATTTTATTTCTCTTGCTAATAAATGGTTTTCGTCTTGGAACTCGTGCATGTAAACCATTATTTCTTAATAATCGGCGACACAATTCGGGATGCACTTCTTTCTGGAACTGTGTATCCAGAAATAAAAGGATCTTGTCTGATTTTTCGTATGATTGTTTTCTCCTCTCTTTCAGTCAGATTTTTTGGACTTCCACAACGGGACTTAGTAGCAATGTTATCTTGCGTATTAAATTTCTTCACAATATAATGAATCGTGGACTTACTTTAGTTTACAAGTTTTGCAATTTCACTTAATGATTTGCCTTCCTTATACCATTTTATTATTAATTCTCTGATCGACTTGCTTGTATCGGATTTCTTACGATTCATTTTGTTATAGCGTTTATAATGAAAATTGGGACAGCAATTTTTAACACTGTTTGTCCTGGACTGATTGCTAGCGAACTAAACAATGTTTGTTTTCATTCTGTGAGCGTTGGAAATTGTTCGTTTACATTCTATTAGCATGGGAAATTCTTAGTTGTCCAAAGTTCGAATACTTTTGTGTGCCACGTCTGGGACGTGTTTACAATATATGTATTGCAGAAACGGTATACATTGTTAAATTATTTTGTAACTTCGTGTATGTAGTCTTGAGATCCATCCCTTGCTATATGTGGAATATTACATCAAATGCTTTAATCTAACATACATATCTCATTAATTAAATGTCAGAATTGTAAGCGTTCGAATACTTTTGTGTATAAGCGTATATATGTATACAGGTAACTCGCGGTACAGCTGTCTCTCAATGTATTTCCTTGAGAATAATTCTTTAATATTTTTTGAAAGTATAATTCTATATAATATATAATTATTCTTAAGGAAATACATTGAGGGGTAGCTGTACCGCGAGTTACCTGCCCAAAGGTAATCCCTTATTTTGGTAACCACAACGTGTCAATAATATTAAAGCTTTAATACTTCACATAAATTTACGCGCATTTTGTTCTCGTCTTTCCCTTTTCCCTTTCTCGTATTACTATAATATTTACGATTTATGCAATTGGTTGTCGAGGACGAGCAGAGGGTGTAGAAATTGAGGGATTTTATTGTGTCCACGGTTAGACAACACAAATACACTTAGGTACATTTTACGTAAAAAAACTATGTTTTCATTTTAACCTTCCGTCGGGCGCAGCGGTTCTAGAAGATACATCAATCACTATTTTGCTAAACTATATTCTATGAATTGTTATACGAGAGTTCTGTGTATAATAATAAAATATTTTTAAAACGAGGCAGTTTATACTAATTTACATCTAATTATTCTAAAATATTACTAAATTCATTTTTAAATTATTAGCTGTTCATAAAAATGCTGAAATCTGTTGACTCAACTGCGCCCGACCGATGGTTAAAAGTAATGAAATCTTTAACAATCCGCGTCGAAATCCGTAGAAATAGGATGTATCCGCGTTAATTGAAGTTTATAATATATTTAATCGTCGGTATTATAGCACTGGAAACGGATCTTAAGTACTCCGTAAATTGGACCGCCATTCCGTTAATTAATACCGTCGAGAGGCTAACAAACGGTGCACCGCTTTCACGCGGAATTAAAAATCGCCCGAACTCGATGGAAACTGGATCGGCGCTGTTTCAAACTATTAATTAAACCCCAGAATTTTCGGGACGTTTAAGAAACACAAACTCGTTTGCGGAACCAAAGAGAACGATATTTTCCACGCCGAATCGCTCTGAAATAATTACACCCGGGGAACGAACGGTTCAATTTCAACCACCCTCCGCTGGAATATTAACACATTTACTTTCGCTGTGAATAAAATTCCAGTGGCGTTATTTTACGGAAGAAATTGTAGTATCGCGTGAAGTGTTAGCTATACCACCGGTTGCATGCTCAAGGGTCAACCCTTCTGTAGAGGCAACCAGTATACTGTAAGTCACGTATTTAATTAAATAGTATTTGAGATCGTTTCGTATACATTTTTATTTCGAAAATGGAAATCGGTGTATAGTTTAGAAGAATGTAAAATATTGTTAAAGTAATTGTAGCGAATGGACTCTTGTATACATTGTTGCCTGCACAAGGGTTGCCCCTCAGGTACGCAACCAAATGCGTAAACACGTGTAAAGCTCCAATATTCAAGATCTTGTTGAATAAATTTTCATTTTAATCACGTAAATTTATACGGTAATGTTTGAAAAGCGAATATATTCCAGACGAGTCGGTTTTTAGAATACAAAAAATTATTAAAGATAATATAGTAAATGCTCAGCTGTATACACTGTTTTCTACACAAGGGCTGCCCCTCAGGTACGCGACAAAATACGTAAACAAGTTTGAAGCTCGAATATTCACGACTCGGTTGCATAAATATTTGGCTATGATGAATTGACGTAGCAACATCTAGAAAATGAATACCAATCGCAGTGTCCGAATACTTTCAGCATGACAGAAAATTATTAAAGAAAATATACCGATGGCTCGGCTACACGTCTGGCTGCCTGCACAAGGGTTGGCCTGTATCCGCAAGCAACCAGACTGCACAGATGATTGCAAAGCAGTGGCATTCAGGATGATTGTGCGGACATTTTTATCGGTGGTTATCGAGACGGAGAATTACAGTTGGACAGTGAAACGGAACGAGATCCTGGCCTGCGGCCGGGGACAAGATTAATGGAGAAACAACAGAGCCCGATCGGGGTACATTATCCCCTTTCGTCGTGGCGCAATAATGCACTTTTATCAGGGGCAGGGGGTAGGACGGGAGGGGAGGGATGAACTGGAAGGTCGATCTGAAAGGGAAAATGGAATGACGGGAGGAGTGGAATGGCTCGCAGGAAGCGACGGAGAGCGAAACGGAGGATGTATAAGTCCCGGTGTGTAATAGAGACAGCCGGCGGCGCGGAGGGACTGTCATGCGCGTCTTGTCGCGGAATAACCAATGAGGTACGCGTATCCCGGCTTACCTCATTGATTACCGGGTTCGCGCTCGTTCTAAATTTCGCATTGTGCCCGTCGTCGTCGTCCCCGTCGACGTCGTCGACGTCGTCATCGTCGCGAAATATGAATCGGTCGCGATCCGTCGCGGTGACCAACCGACCATGGCACCCCGTGGAGGAAGATTGATGGAGGGAAATAGAACGGGCCCGGTCGTCAGGACAATAAGTTCCCGCCCCTGCTCGCGCTGCATTAACAATAGACTCTTGGGGCAGGTGTATTGAAAAGAGCCGGGCGAATATCTCCTGGGGGCAGGGGTGCGTCTCACCGAAAGGTACTATATACCGGGTGTCCTCGGAATCGGGTCCTCGTTGCCAGGGAGTCCGATGATCCTCTACCGCGACACGTGTCGTCGCTAGGGTACTGCCCACTTGGGCGACGCTGTTTTGATGGGGAACTGCTGTAATAATAACAATCAAGGGTCTTCGACGTAAGTGGTGTCTTGTGGCTGACGAGGGGCATAAGAGGGATGTGTTTTGTCGGTAAAGTTACCGGAGACTGGCGAGAGATGTTTTTTCAGGGTAAGATGGCACTTGACATTTTTCTCAGTTTCTTGAGAATAGACAGCGATTTTTTTCGAAACTTTTCTTTGGTCAGAGCATTCAGGTGTATTTTAATACGAAATCGGACACGATCTTTTGGCACTGGCCCGATCGTATGGTTTAGATGCTCTGGGTAAATGTAGGCGTTGTAAGTCACGGCTGTTGTAATATGCCCTTGGGGCCATCTGGATTGACCTCGGGGTTATCATAGGGGTGAATGGTTTCGGAGCAAGAGGTGGAATACTAGCGTTAGGAAATTAAGGTTCCCCTTGTGTGGAAAGTGCCCTGACTGGGCGTGGCTTCGGAGCTCTCGATTGTGGGCGGAGCTACGAGAATGCCCCTTGGGGCAACTTGTGCCTGTGTCTATTTACAGTAACGTTTCGGGGTAAATAAGATCACGGAAGATGATAAAAGAAAGAAATATGATTAGACCCTGACTAGGCGTGGTCCCGTGGCTTCTTGCCCTCGGCGGAGCCAGATCAGTGCTCTACGGGGCAAAAATCGCACAATACGCTCGTTGAAAAATCTCGGCAATTAAAACGAGAAAAAGGTCTTCGTAGCAAACATCCCTGTTCCTTATTTACCTTGACCAATTCCTCCAGCGATCCCAAAACGCCCCAGCGACTGGGAAGTTTTGAAGCAACCGTTGCACGGGTCTGCGGGCGCTAATAGAAGATCGACGGAGCCGGGAGAGCCTGGAGAGGCGGGCACAGAGAGTGAGAGAGAAAGAGAAAGAGAGAGAGAGAGAGAGAGAGAAAGCCGGGGATAATTATTTCTGCAATAAGTAGTATCCACCGTTGTCTCGATGCCGACTGGAAGGGGTTGGATCGCGAGAGGAGGGCGAGGGTGGAGAGATCGGAAATTAGGTCATGCAAGAATATCGACGGACCGACGTAATCACGGTGCACGACGGGGCTAAGGACATCACCGAGTCACGCTCTTTTTTCTCAGGGAGTCCTCGCGCCCTGGCAAGATCGCCGTCATCTAACCCGGAGGGGTTCTTCGAGTTAATGCTCGGACAATTGACCGAGATACGCTTGAATCGTCGAGTTTGGCGAGCTGGGAGCTCTGAAGCTGGACGAATCCTCCGAGGCTTTGAGCGGTTAAATCTTGGCCCGGAGCGTGGACAAGAAAATGGGGGCTCCGCTATGAGACTCCAGGGGTGAATATCTGTTCATGAAACGCTCGGCGAAGCTCATATCTCTGTTCTTCGTACAGTATTTACCCTTTGAGTGCTTACTTAAGTATAAACGTGTGCACAGCTGTGATTAATAGCTTCTTAATAGCTCGAGAGAGCATTCTACCGTGAACGTTGTTGATGAATCTAACAATTTTCACGAATCGTTCTCGGTGTGTAACGTTGTCATTTCTTTTTCGTGTCTTACGATCGAAACAGATCATTTTTAGTCTCCACAAAAATCCACAGTCTAGTCATAAGCCCTTGTTTTGTTTAACTTTAGTGAATAGTTTATTAAGCAGCAGAAGATTTTATATGATAGAGGATTACGTGTCGTGTTACGTTGTACTAGGTTACATGAAATTGTATACGAGCGACGAGGACAGGGGATAAATAATAATAACTGATATAAGACTGTCTAAAATATAAAATGATTTTCGACGCGTTGCTCGTCTCACCTCTCGAGGATCAGATTATTCAAATTGAGGGGTTTCGTATAACAGAGGGTGTATTTTAAGGGACGTGGGAGAAACGAAGGTTGGAGTGTCTGCGTTGCGAGAATTAGGCAATGCCCTATAGCCGATAGTTTTTATTCGGAGGATTTGATCCTTGGATTTCGTCCTTGGGGGTTGGAAACTTGAAGAGCATCCTAATGGAAGCGCCGAGGGGGTGCACAACGCAGAACAAACTGCTCCCACGAGTCCCGCAGCTACTGCTTTCTTCCGAAAGTTCTTTCAGAAACTACATAACATCCTCTTGCACCCTCCCCTTTCCCTCTCGTTCTCTCTCTCTTTCTTTCTCTCTCTCGCTGCCTCTGTGTTCGACCAACCCTCGAAGCCGAAGCGTGGGCGTCGAGCGCAAGCTGGAACGAGCAGCGCCGTTACACGACTGATAATTCCCATCAGAGAGAGGACTCATTAACGATGCTATACTTCCATGGAGGGGAGCGAAGCGTGCCAATATGCACGGCTCGTGAAACGCGGAAACGCGGCCGGCTTTGCGCGATATTAGCCGGGCGGGATCGATAAATCGACCCTGCTTCCGCCTGCGGAACAACCCACCGCGAATTAAAACTCTATCTCGATCGTTTTCGGATCGGCCGCCAACTATTCTGCTCGGTTTCGCTTTCGTTACGAACACGCTGCTCTTCGATCGCTTCTCAATTTTCCATTTTTACCTTCGCCCCGTTCAGCTTCTCGTGTAACCATTGTGAAAACAATTGGTTTTTTAAAATTTCTCTTAGAATAACTATTGGGTATATGGAACTAGGCCTTTCTGGGATCTCAACAGATCGTATCGAAGTACAAGTGTTTGAACGTGGGCAATTTTTGGAGGAGAATTAAGTGATCCTTTAATTTTGCACGCCAATATATTAGATCGTTTACAATAATAAATCAACCCATTTGCCAAATCCATTAATTTCATGTTGAAATTGTTTTCTTCCCTTCACTGGAACCACTCACGAACAAAATTGAACAGCACTAAAATTCAGTTCATCTTGCACAGTTCATCACTTCCGAGGCTCATTATCAACCTGCTGTGGCGAAACGCTCGCCGCGATCCGAAACAAACGAGGACTTAATTAAACGTTCATTCGACGGCTCCATTCACGCTCAAGAACCATAGAATCTGCGAGCAAAGTATAATCGATGACTTCTTTTCAGCGTCGTCGGAGATGATTCTCATCGTTTCGAGAGGAGAGCCCTCTTTGATTCTCGTTCGCGTGCGGACGAGAACGGGCAAAGTATTCGGAAGGAAGATAAATCGTTCGCAAAGCACGCGGCCCGGAGATTTTCGCGGGGAAAAGCGAGCGGGACGGAGGAGGGAGAGCCGTGTATGAATAAGCACGGCTAAGTTAAAACAAACTCGCGAAACTGCTGAACCGGGGTAGGGGAGGGAGGCGATTGATTAATATCGAGCGCAGCTGCCGCGCCGCTGAAAAACTGCTGCCACCGATAGAATCGAGGAAAAATTGGCGAACTTCGCGGAAAGCGAAACTCCGTTTGGCTTTTCCTCGAGAATGCGAATTTAATAGAACCGGGGAGAGAAGTGCACGGACCCTTCTCCCGATTTAACGCTGCCGCTGGCTGTTCGGGGAACTGAAATTTCTTGAAAAAATAATGGTGGTGAGAGCACACGTGCTGCTGTTTCTGGGGAAAAATTGTCCGAGGCTAGAACTACTATATCGTGTTTGTTATCGTTTTAATTAGAAAAACGAGACGGTGGTAAAAATCTCATAAACAAATCAAAAATTAGTGTTACTGCGGTTCCCCCAGTGGTGGGGATAAAATTTTGTCAATTAAGGTTGAGACCTCCGCGACAGTTACGGAAATAATAGTGTACTTCGCTCGTCCTCGGTATGTACCCATTCCTTGTTATCGCCGACCAATAACAGATTGCGGATCTTTATGCAAAACAAAAATTCTCTGCATTAATTACAAGAAAGTAGCATCTGATGTTTCAGTTACTCATTTTTACCATAAATGCATGTAAAGTTCAGTGAGACCGTATTCTTTGCCAAGCCGACAACTGACGGACAAGCATGTTGGATTGGCGAGTCGAAAAGAACTGCACAGAGGTCGAAGCGTCGAACGAGAACAATGAAAGTTGCATTTCGATTCTCGCGAACATCCCCGGAAAATTAGACTGTGTTCAGCTATAGTCCCTCGGCGATTTAAGTCTCGGCGGGGAAGCGGAAGTTGGAGGAGACTCAACGAAAGGAAGAGAGCCCGGTGGAGTTTACCTTGGGAACACCTTGCCGCGAATGAGCGCGCGTGCCGTCGATCATAATTAATTCCGCAAATTAATCGGCCGGCGTCGTCGTCGTTGTTGTCGTCTGCGTCGCGTGTTTGGCCAGCCCGTTAACTTACCGCTGTAACAATATTACAGACATTGCCAGTGACACGGTCGAGTCACGTGTAACGGCCACCTGTGAATTATGGCACCGTCATAATTCACGGAGCGCGGCGGAACACGTTCGGTGGCTCGATCACGAGCAAACAGACGGATCGATTCGTCGTCTTGGCCTGCTGAGAGCAATTAGCGCTTTTACACGGTCTCTTGTCGACTCTCTCTCTCTCTCTTTCTCTCTCTTTCTCTCTCTTTCTCTCTCTTTCGCTTGGTTTCTTCCGAGGAAACGTTCGTCGATTTTGTTTGCGGGAACTCGAGACGCGACGGACCTCGAAACGCGGTCGTCGTTGATGCTTTGCTCTGCAGAGATGTATTCGTGAAGCTGAAAATTCTAGGAAAATTGCACGGCATAGCCTCGATTATCTGAACCTGCCATATTTGATTACTACACTGCGGATCTTTACGAAAATAAAAGTTGTTCCTATCGATTGTATGGAACACAAGTCAAATAACATGGACATTCTTCTTTTCATAATCTGAACGAGTTAAAAATAATTCATAGATATTCTCATATTCATTTAACCCTTTTACTGGTTGAAATTGCATCTACCCACGTTTGTAATAAATGCATAAAATCCACAGTCTACCGATTACGTTTCATATTTCAACTGTTTCATGGTATCAGCTTGTTCAAATTTTCAACAGTAGCGTTAAGCAAATAGAGATTTTTCTATTGTTTTCCTTTTTTGGAAGCACTATTACAATCAATATCTGTATTCTGTCAATAAGTTTCTTGATTGTGTAGAAATGAAATTTTGTGGTCGTTCATCGTTTGCAAGATTGTCATCTCCATCGGTCAGGATTCAATCTGTAGTAACCAAGATCGAATTGAAATCGTACTAAAAACCGTAAAGTTTTGGATCGGAGGTAGTAAGATCTAGATCGAACCGTATTTTTCGGTTTCCGAATTTCGATAGTTGCCAGCTGGCTGTTGTTCGCGTCACTCGTTCGGGAATTCCCGTCACTCTCTTTCTCCCAGAGGAGAAGAACAGTCCATAAATCTGTCAGACTATCGCTGACCAAGGAGCTAATCCAGATCAAGCGTCGCATTCAAGAGCTATTGACCAAGGAGCTTGAAAGGGTAGCAAACTGCTTGACATTACGGAAGGGTTTCGCTTACACGAACCGCCAAATATTGTAAACGTCTAAAAAAGCATTAGCAGAACCAGCAGAACCAACAGTTAGAATGATTGCTCTGATTCCTCGCGTCTCTCATTTTCGTTTCGAAGAAACGGGGCGCAAGGCTGTGATTCGTTCAACGTAAAATGGAATGATTCCCAAAAAATATTTCTGTAAATTAAAACAAGTTACTATTTCAACAATATGTTGATAAAGCTATCGCGTTAATTTATTGTAGCTGCAGCTAGCTAGAGGATTGAGGATTCACTAGACCGAGGATTCGCTAACATATTGATCGCGAGTTATCGACTTCTCGACACGGGTTTGAATTTTCCTGCGAACCTAAATTAATTTATTACAAAGTACAGACCTCTAGCTCTAATTCAAGCGCTCGAAAGTTCGGAAATTCTTATGGGAATATGTTCGAAATTCACCCGAGGAATCCTCTGAAAATCACGTAAGACGACGGTCGGGTTTCATTGAATTTCCAATGCGAATTCGCGATTCTTTTTTAGCTTAAGTGCACCTATCATAAAGTGCGAACTTTCAGCTCTAATTTAAGCCGTCAAACGTTCGAAAATTCAATCGGGAATACATTCTAAAATTGACTCGAAGAATCTTCTAAAAACGAGGAGATTTTGACTGAGATGACGGTCGGATTTGATCGATTTCCCAATACGATTTCGCGATTTTCTAAAAAACTGAGTGCACCTATCGTAAAGCACGAATCTCCAGCTTTAATTTAAGACCTCGAACGTAAAAAAATTCTTACTCGAACAAAATTCGTGAACAGACCGCGTATCTTTGTGCGAAATGAAAATTGTCGAAGTCGATTGTTCTTACTAGACTGCGGATTTGATGTATTTTCGACAAAAATGGATGACTGTATTTTCAAACAATAAAGAGATTACATGAACGTAGTAAGAGCATCAATGCATCTCTTACAACTTCCTAAAACTGCTAAAGAGAGGAATAAATTCGTACTGCGGATCCTATGTCTTGCAGTTAATGAATACAATTTTTATTTTGTGTAAAGATCCGCAGACTAGTGCTCCTTGTTTAGTAGTTGTCGTAAATGAATAAAATCCGTACATTTATGGATTTCCCGGTGCGATTTCGCACTTTGTATCGAACCTAAATGAGCCTCTCGCAACGTACAATGCAATCTACAGGGTGTCTAAAAATTCCTTCAACATCCGGAAATGGGAGGTTCCCGAGATCATTTGAAGCGACATTTTCCTTTTCAAAAATGGTGTCCGCGATTTTGTTTAGGAGTTATTAACGAAAAACACGGACCAATCAGAGCGCGGTTATAGCGGATTGATTCTGGCTCGGCCAACGGCGACGCCATATAGGATCTGTCACCGAGTCGGACTGCGTTCGCTGTAGCCGTGCTCCGATCGATCCGTGTTTTTCGTTAATAACTCCTAAACAAAATCGCGGACACCATTTTTGCAAAGGTAAATGTCGCTTGAAATGATCTCAGGAACCTCCCATTTCAGGATGTTGAAGGAATTTTGAGACACTCTGTGTAGAGCTGCATTCCAGGAACCTTGAAAGTCTAGCAAACCGTTTGACAGTGCGAAAGGGTTTCGCTGGCACGAGCTACCAAATGTTGTAAACGTCTCGGAGAAGCATCAGTAAAAGCAGCGAATGCAGCAGAAGCAGTGGGAGCACAGTAGCATGTTAGCTCTGATACCTCCCGTCTCTCGTTTCTTTTTCGAAGAGTAGAAGCACACAGAGAGAAGGTTACTATCTCCAATTCCTCCCGGCGATTCTCTCGCGTTTGCACGTGCGCGATGACGCGAGGGAAAGAGAGAGAGAGAGAGAGAGACAGAGAGAATGAGCAAGGTCTCTCTCCGCGCGTCTCGCAGGGTGAAACGTGCCCCCCAGGATTTACTCTGTCCAGGATAAACTCCGGCCAAGGGAAATAATATCCTTAAACGCAGTATAGTTTCCGTCATAAAGCGCTGCGACGGCGCGTATTAATTAAAACGAAATCCCCGGGCCGAGCGGAGCCGAGTGGTACAAAGCGGAGAGGAGCAGAGCAATACGCGTGGATGTCGGCGCCCCTGACTCGACCGGATATCCCGGTCGAGTCGCTTCAACGTCCGTCGGATGTCTGCATTTAAACGACCCTCTTAAACGCCGGCAAAGATTAGCGAGGCTCTCCGGAGCCTGTTGGATCTCTGGATCCTGCGAATTGATTCCAGTGCAAACGTTTAACCACCGTTTCCGTTTGGCAACGGGACATCGTTGATAGAGAGGATCTTTCGTGGGGTCTGTTGCCAACCTTTTACTCCTAAGACGATGTCAAACTTGTTCGATGGCAGATGCAGTTGCGATCCGAGCAAATGTTGGCGCATTGAGGAAGAGGATCTTTTAGAACGTTCGAAATAGTCTTCTCGGGGAACCGGATCGTGCTCGTTGAAATCGAATGTCTGTGGACGATCACGGGGTGCACACGCGAGGCAGCACATTCGTATCGACAGTAGATCGCGGAATTGAACGGACAATTCGCCGTCGTTTAATCGCGGACGCGCATCAACAACCAGGAACAAACCACCGCGAACAACCCTCGCACGGTCCCTGAACGAATACAACTCCCCCAATCAAACTGAACATCCTCCAAGGAAGACCCCCAGAGACTCCCCAAACCGAAAGAATCTCTCGACGCGCAAAACCAGCCGAACCAGCCCAACACGCAAAACTAAAAGCACCCCAGATGACCGTGACGTTAGGGTGGTGGAGTCGCGGTGCACATGCACGGCGGAGTGCAGCTATATCTACGGAAGACCTACACCGAGGACGAGGAGGAAGCGGAAGAAGAGGAGGCCGAGGATGAAGCGCGACGTAAGAGGAGGACTAGGAGTATGAGGATGAGAAGGAGGAGGCGGTAGGAGGAGGTAGGAGGAGGTAGGAGGAGGTAGGTATGAGGCCGGGGGCAGGCGAGGGTGGGCGCGCAAAAGGGGAAAACGGGACGCGCGGTGAAGGGGGTTATAGCGCGCGCAAGAGTGAAAGAGGAATGCGGGAGCGAGACTGTACAGGGGCGGGGGGTGGGAGAGAAGAGAGAGAGAGGGTGGTTTCGGCCGGCCGGTCAGTCGTGCTGTGGCGGCAACCGCGACGCGTAGTCGGTCCACGTTCTACCGCGATGTTGCCAAACAACCCCCTCGATTCGTCCGAGGCCTCGAGGACCGGTCCGCAAGAGGGATGAGCCGGGAACGAACCCCCTCGATCAGGTGGGACCCGGACCAGTACCTTAAACCGCCGTTAGAACAAAGGAGATCGTTGCCTTGATCCAACGCGGTCGACAAGTTTTCGGATCAGCTACCTCTCGGACCACCTTCCACGCCTAATATCTGGCATAATCCATCCCCCGTTCCAGTCAGTGGGATCGTCCTGATGGACTGGCACCCGCTACACACGCCTCGCACCAATTAGTCCTGCCAGCCAACCTCGGCTGACTTAGGGTACGTCCGTTGTGCTCGAGCTCTGTGCGATTGCTTGCGATCCGAGATCGGAGAGAACCCCGGGTAGAGATGCGTTCCATTGTTTCGTCGGGGAAGTGTTTACATTGGCGAGCGCGCCGCTATCATAGATCAACGATTTCTTTTTTCTTTTTATCGGAATTGTTAACGCGATTTCGGTTTCGATATGATCGTGTTTGTGACACGGAACTTGGGGGTGGGTTGATCAGAGAGGTTTCAAAGTAGCTCTTTGTTTGTTGTGTTTGCGAGGGTGTAGAAATTTCAGTACGGGATCATTTGTTTGTTGGAGGTGCGAAGGTTAAGGGTTTGTGTTTCTATATTAATGCCAGGCTGAAAGGCGTCATTGTTCGTTGAGCTTATAACGGAGCAGGAATAAAGGGACATTGTCTTGTCGTTAACAGGACCGTTTCCATATTCTATGACCATCTTCAATGAGGTCTTGAATCAATTATGTGAACAGAGATGATAGCGAAGGAGAAGTAATACTTAGCGTACACTTTAGCGTGCGGTTATACGTTGGAGCTGGCGATCCGAGCTGTTGAAAACTATCTTTGTTTAACGATGCAGTCGTAATAGTACTTCTCATTCGCCCATTAAACGTACCCAGAGTGCGTTCATATTGAAGCTGTGTTAGAAACTACGAGAGCGTTGATTAGAGCTGTTCGAAACAATCTTTGTTTATTGTGTTTATCGCAGTTATGATAGTACTTCTCATTTATTTATTAAAGCCGTATTAGAACGTACTCGACGCGCATTTATGTTGAAGTTGTAGCAGAAATGATAAAAGCGTCGATAGAAGGTGCTTAAAAATAGTTTTTCTTGTTTTGTTTATAATCGATTCGGTTTGTAAGAGGGCTGATATTTATTGAGAAATTTCGAACGCGAAAGTAGCGTTAAAGCAGCACCTAAAGAGCATTTATATTGAAGTTATAATTAGAAATTATAAGGACGTCGATCGAAGCGACGACTGTTGAAAAGGGAGGTTTTTTCTTGTTTTGTTTATAAGAGGACCGATTTTTATTGAGAAATTTTGAACGCAAAAGTAGCATTAACTTTAATTTTCTAGTTTGGGTTTGATTAATAAAATTACTCGGACTTCGTGGGAATTTCAGGGCTCGATATTCGATATTCGACGTTAGTTTCTCTATATCCATCGATACGAATCAATTACTAAAACAGCGTTGAAAGCTAAGAAAAAGTAACGCTTTGCTCTCGATGATCCTTGATCGTCCGGTATAAGCGTTTCCGCTCCAATATACAGGAATCACATTAAGCTAATATCAATTTATATTTATTTATTGATAAAATCTAGCACGTCACGGTTCCCACGCTTTCCCAATTAACAACTCTCACGCTACCTTAATAAAAAGGCTATTAACCTAGTTCTAGTACAAGAAATTAAAGACGGAACACGCTATTCTCTTATCAATCGTTCATCTTGTAAACACTTCCATTGTGAAACAATATTCGCATCGATATTTCATTTGTACCGACACATTGTACGCGTCACGCTTATTCATTTGTAGTATTCTGTTAATTGAAAACGATCCTTACTTGTATTAGATAGTAGAATTGGATTGCAACATGAATTCGTTCTGTTCGAAGCATGAGAACGTTCTAATTCTAAGAATTCTAAGGATTCGATTGATCGAATATAATTCTGTACCTCACACATTCATAAATTAAAAGAGATACCGAATAGGACCGATTCCTGTTGCGACCCATCTTTTACCATTGCTTTGGACGTAGATGAATGGATTGTGACCTAGATCAATGACTTCTGACGAGCAGCAACCATTTAACTAGAAAAGATCGAGCGTATAATTAATTACAGCGATCTTTCGGAATTCTACCATCGAGATCGTCGCAATCTCGCGTACCATGTGTCGGTAGAGTATAATTTCCACGCCTCGCTGTTATGACGCGTCACCACGAACATAAACGCGCCCTTAGGGGATCTACACAGGGTTCTCGGTTTGGGGGGAATTCTAGTTTTCGGAATTTTTTTCGGAATAACTACTGCATCTTTCGTATTGAGATTTTGCATACACGTTGATCGATGTTTGAACTATACGCGTGATTATTTTCAAGTAAAAATAATAAAAATTACACGATCCATATATTTTTCTATAAAGTATGTTTTGAGAGAAACACGAACCAAACAACTGAAGTCGCTTATTAACCAGTATGAACGTAGTTATGGTAACAACCGAGAAGAAATGAAAAATCTTGATTATTCACAAAATGCAGAAGAAATCGATTTTTTTTTAAAAAAAATCAGAATACCTCCTGAACGAAGGATCGATTGATCCCGTTAGCTGGCGAGCAAAGATCCTACCGGATCTTTCGTCAGGATTTGAGGACACGCGAAAGAGTCGTCGCAAGTGGTACCAGATGATCGTTCGATGATGATTGTCCGTCGCTCCCTGTTGGAACGATCGTTCGTCTGACGGTAAGTGAAAGAGGAATGTGTCTCGGGAATGAAGCATTTTCTAAGGTCCGTCAAGGACAAGACGTTGGTCGATTTCACAGCTGTGCATGCGGCTGATCCTTGCTGCCGGAACGAGATAACCTTGGTTGATCTGAATCTCTAGGTCAGACACGAACTATCGCGAGCGAATAATTAACGGTGCCTCTTTCGCTATCGCGCTCTCTCTCCCCTTTCTCTTCCGAGGTTTCTGCTCTAGGAGAGTTTCGAAGTGACTTTATCACGCGAGGTGTGGTGATCTAACGCGTGCGTTCGATCTTCGATGTTTCGTGTTTGTTTTGTTGTTCGGGAGAGATTGTTTGTAACAGGTTGTTGCACGTGAAACGTCCGATTTGTAATAAACAAACAGAACTCTTTAGTAAAAGCTATTGACCGAAGAACCCAGCACACCGTAATCGACACATTCCGTCAACGAATTAGAAATTAATGTGTTACGATTAGACTAAAATAAAACATTCCTTTAGCAAGTCACAGGGACCATATATAGAAATTGTCTTTTTCTTTTAGAAGATAAATAAATCCGAAGGCATAATACTATTTCTTAAATCCGATATGATTTAACGCTAAACCTACCGGGCTTTAAAAGTAGCCGATACATGTACTCATAATATATACACTACATTAAATACATTCCCGCAATCATTTATCACGAAAGCATGATTATAATTTCAATAATTGTGAAATAAATTTGGAATCGCTCATTTGACCGGTGGTGGTAGAGTTTGGTGTTAATTTGATCTTTGACTTAAATTAATTGTGATTTATAAACGCCGCGAATTTTCATTCCAACCCAATATAAAACGAAAATCTAGGCTGACAGTCTTCGCGGGACGAGTAGTGAAATAAACAACGATTCTGCATGAAAAATCTCGGTCGACCAGAGTTGATCCAGTAGAGTCTAAGCTGAAGATAAATCGTCTCGATCCATCATTTAACTCGTTCTCAAAACACAGCCGAATGCAGTCCCACCGTATTCTCGAGGTAGTCTCGCAGTAGAACAAGTCGGCCGAGAGTCAGACGGCCCGTCTCCGGGATAGATCGGAGCGCAAGGATCTCCGAGGATCCCTCAGGATTGACGTCGGTGATTCGGTGGCGGTGGTAAACAAGTCTGTAGCCGGCGATCTGGGTTATCGATTCGATACGCAGGATATTCGTGGCCGATAACGGTCCTGGGCTAATTATTTCGCCGACAGAGAGGGAAAGCCGACTTCGGTGGTTGCGTGTGTTGGCAGGCGTTTTTCCGCGACGCGATGAATGAAGTGGTGATCGTTATTTAGGTCAGCCGGCAATTTTCGTACCCGAGGCTTTTAAGCGTCCGTCCTCTAAAGGGTTTTCAGACGCGAGAGAAAGAGAGAAAAAGAGGGAGAGAGAGAGCGAGAGAAAGAAAGAGAGAGAGAGAGAGTGGCGAAAGAAGAAGCGGGCGACGATAACCAGTCGCTTAAAAAGCGACGCTCTCCCGATCCTCCTCGCTCCCGACATCAGGACTCGAGAGGTCCTTTTTCCAGATAGGTGTAAGCGGTGATTGCCCCTCGACTCGAGACCCAACCGGTCGAAAGTCTTATTCCGAGAGGAATCACGGAAACTTCTTGAGAAACGCCGCCGTGGATCGTATCGATCGCTTTTCAGCTTTTTCGGCCGACGCGGCGACGACTGATTGGATGATTTTTTCTGAGGTTCCCTGCATTTTCGGGAACGAGAGGTGGAAAATGCTTTACTTTATACTTGTTCGTTACCATCGTTGTGATCTACCATCTTGTAATTTACTTATTACTGAATTGCAACAAACTGCAGTGAAATAGAAATTGATCTTTTTTTATTTAGGCTTTTGGCGGGCTCCGATTCTATTAGATCATCCCATAAGTTCGTGCCCACATTTGTGTATACATTTCATGCGTCGATTTATAAACTTTACGGCGATAAGGGGCCAATGCACTTAAGCGTAGCCGTTCGGGTACAGTCTAGAGTAGGTTTTCGTGGGTAGAAGATCGTGAAATAGTGAACACAGTGATTCCTAGCAGTGAAAAATCATGAGCGAAATGCGTATCCATTTCCGACATTTCATGTTATATGAATTTCGGAAAGGAAGTTCGGTAACAATCGCCACGAACAACATGTGTTCTGATTACGGAGAAAGTGCGCTTTCATCTCGTATCTGTAGAAAGTGGTTTCAACGTTTTAAAGGTGGGAATTTTTGTTTCGAAGACGAGGAACGTTCCGAGCGTCCTCCTCGGTAAGATAAAATTCGAGACCTTGTACAGAAAACACCAAGTTTATCGGTTGAGGAGATGTCAGATGTTCTGAAAATGCCTAAAATAAACTTGAAGGTGTGTTTACAAAATTAACATACGCAACCGCTCGAAAAACGTGTACAAAGTATTCGTATACATTTTGAAAACGAATAATTTTTACAGAATTGGACCCAACAGCTTGAGTTTTTTTCAGTCGTTAGAAGGATTAGTTTACTAACTGATGTGTAAATAATTTTTTTTTAAATTGTTATTGGTCGCAATTGTAAAGGAAAAAATAAAGGTTATTTTTTTTGTAAATCTATGTCAATTACATACATGTATAAAGTTTCATTGAAATCGGTGAACGCATAAAAAAAAGCTATTTTGTTTGCGATTCATTTAAATCGCAGATTCTTACAATTTTTGCTATTTCCAATCAATTATATTTCGTAACAACCTTAATCGATTTCGATGAAACTTTGTACATGTATATAACTTACTTAGACCTACCAAAGGCACCTTCTAAATTTTCATTACAGGCACAGTTACAAAAATTTAAAAATCGTGACCTTTACTTTTTCCTTCGCAATTGCGATCAATAACAATATAAAAAGAAATTAATTTACACATCAGCTGGTAAATCAATCCTTCCAACGTCACAAAAAAACTCAAGCTCCAATTTTGAAAAAGTTATTCGTTTTTGAGAGGTGTACGAATACTTTGTACACCCACTGTACATGTAATACGTGCTCTACTAAAGATATCTATACAATCTCTATACATTATCATTTCAATAATTGTAAATAAAAAATCTGGAACTAGTCAGTTGGATCGGTGGTAGGTTTAGTGTTAATAGGTTGAAAATAGTTTAAAATTCTTCTAATGTTTTTACTGATTTACATCACACTGTAAAGAAGAAACATTTAACAAAATCTTTGGATAAAACATTCTGTACGAGAGTCTCGAACAGCTCTAGAATCCGATCCCTCCCTCTCCTGTCTAAAAGCGGAAGTAGTTTGAACAGAGGCCACTGTCAGCTCTGTAATAAGCGTGGAATAATTACTAGGCCCGACATGCTATAACAGAAAACGTTCTCGAGTGTTGTTTGGTTGATTTCCTTCTTCTGCAACTGATTCGATGGAAACGGGAGATGGAGAGAGAGAGAGAGAGCGCACAAGCATTCCGGTTTTACAGTTGAAACCCGAAGATCGTTCCCCCGGCGAAAATTCTGTGGAACGCAATTACTATTCGTGCTCTAATTAATTCGGAAGCTCGAAAGTCGGATAACTTTTCGGGACCCTGGCGAGAGAGCGTTCGATGCACTTTGAACGACTGGCTCTCGTTAATTACGCTCGAAGTGAGGCTCCCGTTCGGACCGTATCCCTCGATTCTTTTCAACAGCCCACGCCGAGGCAAAAGAAACTGGACCTCCCTTTCACCTGGATACCGTATCTGCATAGGGTGTGCGAAATTTTGTTTGACCCCCGGAGCGATTCCCCTCTGTAGGCATCGCTATAAATTCGCGATCGTTAGACTGCGGATATTTGTGCGTGTACAGCAGAAATCGAGGAGTGAAAAGCAAAACCGTAAAGACATTACAAGAACATGCTACATTATTCCCGACTCGTCGAGCTCTTATCGAAGGAAGAAATACATTTCAATTGAACTCCCATCTCTTCGGATCGATTTGGATAATTTGTAATTTGCACGAAAATACGCGGATTATTTATGGCCATTGGTAGACCGATTTTCTGCACTTATAATAATTAGTCTGCGAATCTTTGTGCAAAATAAAAATTGTCTGTATCAATTCCATAACACAGGGTTCACTTAGGCCTTTCTTTCAACGAACAATGAAGAAGTATTTTCTCTTTTAATTATCATAGAAAAAATCGGCGAAACCTAACGATACTCAAAACATCATTATCAACAAGAAAATAATACTTTTTCTACATACGTTCGGAACGTCAACAGAGCAAAGAGTGCTTTACACGATCTAAACAATATTTCGGCCCCGACTTTCCAAATATGTACACATACCAAGGCACTGATACGAAGTACCTCTCAGAAAATCATTTTACAATATTTCTCAGCTTATAGTCATCACGATCGCACAATGCTCCGAAAAGATTCGCCTACATTCTTCGTGCCTGCCGACCCCGGAACCGGAAGTGGACAGGAGCTCGGGCCGTTTCCTTTCCGCAGAGCTCGATAATCGAAACTCTTCGTGAACTGTTGGTCCGAGGACACGATGGATGACGGTATCCGCGTGTCCCGTGGTTCTCGTTAACGTTCGTTGATCGATCGGGCTAACGAGCCGCCAGCCTAGGACAATAAGAGGAATCAAAGCCGGCGAAGTGGTCGTCGATGCGCGAAATAATAGAGAAAAAGAAGCGGGAGAGAGAGAACGTCGTCGACGTCGACGACGACGTCGTCGTCGGGAGGGAGGGTTTCGTCGACGAGGAACGGCCCGTTGGAAAAGGGAAACAAAAACCGTCCCTGTGACGCACGTCGTGTCCGTCGACGCGCTGTGTCGACACTTTATCTACCGGAAAAGCCACTGATAGGCTTCAGGATAATATAAAATGGCACAATAGCGGTCGTAAATATTCGGACATTATCCTGAGTCTCCCCTGAAAATGATTCACACGATTATTACAATTTCATGAACAAAAGTTGTACAATGACGTACAAGATTGACAACCAACGGTAAAGATAGAATTCAGATATTTATCCGTAGCTTTATTAAATAACACGATAAGTTACCTGAAAATGACAAAATTAATAGAATGGAAAATAGGTTATTAAATAATATCTTAATTTCATCTTTGACTCTTAATTTTAAAATGCCACGTACATGAATTCGCTTCAAAATATCGAAATTTGCTCGCATTCGAGCTATTACAAACCCTTGGAAAAATATTGTAGAATGATTAGACCGCCGATCTGTATGCAAAATAAAAATTCTTTGCATTAATTGTAAGAAGTAGAAACAAAATGGAAAGTTTCTTCTCCATCCGGTGATTTTGATATATAGGAAATAACGTATCGATAACTTTCAATTCATTCAACCTTGCTACATGAAATTTCCATTAGACAATTTCGTAACAAACAAATGAATTTATTGACATTATTTTGTCGATTAACAGAGACAGGAATTTTGTCCAGCAGTTGCCGATTGCGGCCCGGTGTGGCGCGGTCTGCAAACCAAGAAACGAGCGGAATAAGGGGGTGGCTTCCGGGGGTTGGAAAGTCGTCAGACAAAATAATCTCGGCGGAGGGGGTTCGTGGGGGTGGTTGGTGGTTAGCGGGCGGATAAGTGTCCGCGGGCGGACTTCGGGAGAGGATATTGATTTGTTTTTGTTGCTCGTGATAGCGGGGAATGTGTGTCAGGTGGCAGACGACGGACGAAATTTCCCCGAGGCTCGGCTCGAGACCCAAAGGGACCAAGCGAGAAAAAGAGAGAAAAACAGAGAGAAACAGAGATAGGAGACGAGAGAGAGAGAGAGAGAGAGAGAGAGATAGGAATAGATATCAGGCGGGGGTTGGTCGGTGGAAAAACAGCAGCCACGGACAATTATTGCGAGACCAGGAGGCTCGAAGATCTGGCCGGATATAATGAGAACGGGGCCAGAGGGTCGGCGCATTCGCACGATGGAGATAGAGTTAACCGGAGGGACGCGGTAGCCGCCTCCTGGCAGCCTTTCGATCTCGATCCGAGTGGATTAACGTCTCGCAGAGAGAGAGAGAGAGATATTGGTAAATCGGCTTGATCCTAGCCCGACTTACTTGTCCCAGCTTCCTGGGGACGCTTCGGTTTAAAGGACGATTCATTTATGACCGCTTTGAGGTTGGTTGAAACCGTTGACGGACCGCAGCACCAGTTCCTTAGTGGCGGTGCGGTCGCAGAGATCGGGCATTGGGGACGCCGGTTATTGGCTGATCTTGAACCTTTTTCAACCATCTTCGAGACTGCACGAATTCGCCAGATATTTGTTTCTGGGTTGCGAGAGCCAGACGAAAAATGGTGAAAATTGCGAAGTTAATAAAGGGTGGGCGGATACCCGAAACTTCGGGTGCGGGTCGGGTATTTTTCCAGGGTCTCGACCCGACTCGAGGCTCAGATACCCGCTTAACCTTATCAATTAATCGTTGGATTAATTCTTTGAACAGATTGGTTTACACGTTGACTGTCACGAATCGAATAGGTTCGATCTCGAACCTACTGGATCGATTTCAGGGTTCCCGCAGCTCCAGGCACGTACTTCTTGGCTCGCAGGCTATTTTTAGAGATAACAGCCGGAAAGTCGAAAAATGCTACTAAAATCGGAGAACGGCGAACGGTCTCTTAAAATTGTGTGTTCGAGGATCGTTTAAAAGACCCGTTGTTTGATCTCGAACCGTCCCTCGCGTTCCTACAGTTTCCTGAAAAACACAGTGCTTCTTGGCTCGGTCGAGGGTAGTTTGTCGAGAAAGAAGGGATAGAGAGAGAGAGAGAGAGAGCGAGAGAGAAAGAGAGAGAGGGAGAGTGAGCGAGCTGTGAAAAGCTGCGAGGCGAAGGTAAACGATTCGCAAAATTACGTGTTCGAGGACGCTCTCGAGCGTCTCGACGGCGGCGTTTTCGCGTCGGAGAGCGAAAGTCTATTTAAAACATCGGCTCTGGGCTGTCGTTTGTCAAAGCGGAACGGCGCTAAAACCGGTGCTCCAGCGTCGTCTCGGAAGGTTATTTGTGAAAATGAAGAGCTCCTGATCCGCGACGAGAATATTTCGAAGTCGAGTGTCGCTTGAAAAAAGATTCCTCTCTTCTATCTATCTCCCTCTCGCTCTCTTTCTCTCTCATTCTCGATGCGCTTCTCTTTCTAGCTTCTGCTAGACATCACGGGATTGAAATAACCAGACGGTAGCGAAACGGAATCGCGAGGTATCGATCGGCCAGACAGGAGAGATTGTAGAATCGCGTTCAGTCGATCGAGAGGTTGACATTGCGCAGCCCGCCCGCTGAGACACCGCCAATTAGAGCCATTTTCGCGCTCGTTATTTCCGCTCACGGACGGTCAAAGCTGGCCCTGCTTCTTCGGGCACCTGTTCCGATTCTGCGCTACTCCACTCCGCTTGGCCACTCGCATCTTAAGGAACCGGCGCGCGACGGCGAAATTACGTCGCGACAGCTTCGGTTAACTTGGAGATTCAGAGATTACGATCTCTGCGAATGGGACTTGGTTCGACTCGAGAGGATCTATTGGATCGCCAGGATTGGACCCAGATGGATCTACTGGATCGGCGGTGAACAGTGATAAGTAGACAGCGGATAGTTATGAAACATTAAAATTTTCCACCAAATAGACGTTTATTTTCTTTCGTAGCATGTTCGATAGATTGAAAATAATATAACAGTATTTGAAAATTCTTCTAACGTGAATTTACTGATTTAAATGTCGCGTACTCAGTTTTGTCGTGAATGCCTAAACTCCGCTGTCTAGTGATAAGATCGTCCAGAAGATTGGGGCAGAAGGTGTCTGAAGAATTGGTTTGGGAATAGTTCGAAGGAAGAAGATAGGAAGACGAGTGTCCGAACAATGTTCTTCCGAGGTTCTTCTTCTGCTCCCCTAAGATCTTCGGAGATCGGTTAGCGACCAAGTAAAATAGATGACGTTACATTAGTTAGGGATCAAGAAAAGTGGTTGAGTAGAAGAAGAAAAGGAAGAAGACACTTCCAGGTTTACACAGATTTTGCGGAGAAGATCGAACTAAGTGAGGCTACGGGTCTAGCATAAAGAGAGGATTTTCTAGTTCAGATAGCGATAAACGACAGCTACGGTATATCCGAGTGAGAGGACATTAAGCTAGAAGTAGATCGAGACGAGATCTTGCGCAAAGGGAAGATTTCATTCTGGTTCGTTTACCTCGCATGGTACCACCGATAAATAAGCATTGAGAATCTGAAAGAGAGGATATTAAGAGGACACTGAGTTAGGTTGCGGACAAAATCGAGCTGGGCTGGCACAGAGGGGGCCAAGGGAAAACGACTTCTCTGAATCCTACAGAGATGATACTAGACATTAGGGCAGTTTGCGGGGAAAGACCCTGCTAAATGGTGAATCTATAGTCGCGGCACAAAGAGAGAATTTCGTCCTGGTTCGTTCAAGAAGAGATAAACGACAGTTACAGGCTGGAGAAGAAGATACTAGAGGACATTAGGGCAGTTTGCTGTGGAGACCCAGCTGAATGGCGAAGCTGCAGTCCTGGCACAAAGGGAGAATTTCATTCTGGTTCTTTGAGCTAGCTATAAACGGTATCCACGACCCGAAGAACAAGATTATTGAGGACATTAGGCTCGTTTGCTGAGTAGATCGAGCTAACTGGGGAGATGTTAATTGCTACGACTTGGAGAATAAGATAGGCTACGGATTTTCATGCAAAATAAAAATTGAATGCAATTTAATGTAAATATACTTCTTTTTCTAATTATCCTGAAAAGTCTAGAATAATATACAACAATATTCTCAAATTAGTCTACCAATGTGTCGCGACAAGCGACAGTTGGGATCCGAGAACGAAGATACCGAAAGACATCAGGTAACTTTACTAAATCCTCGAGCAAATCCCGAAGCAACTATCACAAATCGCTCTAGATCACGAGAAGAGCTTGCCACCCTCTAAACGGCACGCAACAATCAGAATACAATTACATTAGTCCATCATCGCCACGGATCAACCCCTATCCCCGAATCCCCGAGGGTTGGAGTACCATTAGGGTGCTAGGCTACGAACCACGCGAAGGTACAACACCGATTTATACTATCTGCTCAGAGACGGAAACTAGCAAGTTCCAAAGAGGTCTAAAAAAGTTCCCAGAAATTCTAAGAAGTTCCAAAAAGGTCCAAGCAGGCCCAAAGTGGTCCAAAACGATGAAGGAAGGCCCAAGAAGGCCCAAAACAGTCGAGAAGATTTTAGAAGGCTTGGGATGCTCTGAGAAGGGGAGGGTTGCTTGGAATATCAATTTCTCCAAAGTATCTAAAAATCATTTAAATCGGAGGGTAGGTAGATTTGGGGTTCTGATTGCGATCAGCTGACGCGTGGGTGCATCATCTGGTGTCCCGAGGAGTGAAAGTCGCGCGACGCGACCCGCTCGGTCGGTGTTCGGCCGCTAAATGAACAACAGCGGCGCCTTCTAGGTGTGCTGGTAGAAACGGGAAGTCGAGTGGAGGGTGGCTTTCGAGTCGAGCTGCCGGGGGTACGAAAGGGTAGCAGAGGGTAGCAGAGGGTAGCAGAGGGTAGGAGAGGGGCGGCAGAGGGTAGACTGCTCGATGGAGGAGCGGGGGCCGAGGCAAGGAACGTGGCATGAATTAGAACTCATTTGGTAAAGTGTTGCGCGTGTAGCGAGTTTTCAAGAGGTCGTCGGGGGTGGTTCGACGGGCGGGGGTGGTAGAGGGGTGCAGGCTTGGCTAAAAGCGAAAACGAGGGTGGCGGGAGTGAGAGAGACGGAGAGAGGCGGAGAGAGAACTAGCGGAGAAGAGAGAAGGAGGAGAGAGACAGACCGTGAACGTTTGGGAAGAGAGAAATATGCGAACCAGTGCACTCGTCACAACTGTGATGTTTTCATTCGGTGAATCTTATCTGTTATTAGTATTATTTCTCCTGAACACTAGATCGGGATTCTATCAACATGGTTTTTCTCTTTTTTTTTAAAGTAGGTGTAACTTCAACCAGTAGAAACATTAGAAGAATTTAAAAACACTGTTCTATTGTTTTCAACTTATTGAACATATTAAGGCAGAAGATAAATTTCAATTTCACTCCAGTTTGTTGCAATTCAGGTAGGACACTTTCATTTTGCATGAAAATCGACTGTCTGACTATCAGCGACGTCAGAATCCTCGATTACCAACTTTGAGAAAGTTCATACAAAATTTTGACTGTCGATCGCAAAATGCTTCCAGACAAGTGTGCAGAAAAGAGAACGACAGAGAAACTAGTGGAGAAGAGAGAGATAGGGAGCGTGCGCCAGTAGTAGAGAGAAAGACGGAGAAATATAAAGAGTGAAACCGCGAAAAATATAGAAAGACAGAGAAAGAGAGGGAGCGATCGGTGGAGAAGAGAGAAAGACAGAGAGGGAGTGAGGTTTCGGTAGAGAGAAAGTCGGAGGCAGATGGGGATAGTGAACTAGTGGAAAATAGAGAAAGAAACAGATAGAGAGCGATCGGAATACAGAAAGACAGAGATTGGACTCTTTCACAGAGGTGAAAGAGAGAAAGGGGTAGGCGAGCCAGTAGTCGAGAGAAAAAGGGGTTGGGAAAGCAAGAGGCAGAAAAGAGGGAGATAGAGGAAGGTGCTGGACCATATCGTGGAAAGTTGAATCCGCTGGCAACTTGAAGGGAGAGAAGGTGAAGCGAGAGGGCCAGAGAGGGTAGAGGTCGGAGAAACGTGGCGGAGAAACGTGGCGGAGAAACAGAGGAACACCACTTTGCCGGTTCTCGGTCCGTTCAAAGAAAGCGGGTCGACTTGTCGAGGTTCTACCACTACCGAGTAAGTAATACTCTTTAATCAACGACCGGTAGGAGGAACGCCGGAAAGTTTATGCTTGTGATCGGCTACTAGGCCCTAACTGTGCGAAAGACAAGAACAGACGTGGTAGTGGGCCCGAGGAACGAAGGACTAAGGAACAATACGAAAAGTGGAGGCCCTTGGTCCTTCGTAAACTCGGGCATAAACTACTTGGTAAAGGGGCGGGTCCATTGACCTTCCCGGGTGAGGTGTGTTTACGGCACGCCGGTTTTATCTTCACTCTTAACAAAAAAAAAGAAAGGCCCTAACTGTGCAGTATGTGTTAAATATCGTCCTTGAACGGCTCATTGTAGCTACACCACATTCTTAGTGGTGGGGAGCAAGAAATTGTTAGCCTCTGAGGATGCACCACTTAAAATTGTTATACTATATATTCAAATCCTGGGTGGATGGGGAATTTCTCTTGCCACGGAAAATACACAAGCGTTACATGTCGATTTTGATGAAATTTACACAAGAGATGGTTTTCGCGAAAATATTTTGCACGTACCCTTTTTATCGGCAGCCGACCATGTTGGGAGAGTGCAGAAGTGCAAACAGCGCCCGAAGATGGACGTTGGAACTATACTTTTTTAATATCTTGGCAACCAGGATGCGCTCTAATCAAATTTCTTTTCGAATTACAAGTTTCTCGGTAGAAAATCCGGGGCACAGAAAATATTAAAAGAGAAAACAATTCCTTAGAAACAACGCGTCAAAAACTTGGAAGCTCTCGCGACTTTTCTTACTAAACATTAACCCCGTTAACGAGAGTAACATTCTCTGAAAAATATATTAGTGCAAAAGTGCCCGATTCCTTGTATTTTAAAGCTAATCTGTGCGGTTCCTTGTTAGTGACATTTTTTTCTCTAAAGCGTTACGAACGATTGTGTTTTCCGCGTCCATTACGAGGGTAGTTTTCGCTCGTTTATAGCCGGGAAGCGTCAGAGAGTTCTTAACGATGACTCGTTAACCTGCTATCGAACACCTGTGCGATACCCATCGAATGACTCGACGCTTCTAGTTTGCCCCGTTCAAAAGAATCGAGGATTTTCCACCCCCGCAAAACGTCATCCTTTTGCACGCGCTATTCAACCGCTTTTCCCACCGATCCATCATTAATATATTCTCCAGGATTTTCCTGGCGGCTTCATAAACCTTGAACATTTGCATTCGGTATCCCTTCAATTTTAGAAGTAGTCGAAGAGTTGGAAGGTTCGAAGAGAAAAATGGAATTTTGTTGGAAAATTTTGTTCACGAATAAATCCACCAGGAAACACAGCAATGATAAAACAATTTATTGATTAAACAAAATAACTGCACACCCATCTATATCGACGGCTTTAGAACTACTACCTCCTGTGCTAATGCGACCACGTTAAAATAAACTACAAATAAATGAATAAAAATGGCTAGGCCAGCTCTACGCACGGGCTTCCGGAAAATGTCTCGCCAAATCCGCGCCCCAATTTCGTTGGGAAAAAAATCGAGGTTCGCGAACGTTGACAGCGGGTTTTAAATGCAGGATAAAATCGGCGGAAAGCGGTACATCGCGGTCGGAACAGCGAAATTTATGCGAGTTTATTCTTCGCCGGTGCGCGTTCGTGGGTTTTACAAATTCCTCTCGGGGGGTGGTACAATGGCTGTTTGGATTTCCGCTCGAGATGGATCGGCGATTTCCGGCGGAGGTTTTCCGCTCGTTGCAAAGATGAACGAACGGAATCGCTATCGGGACGAGCGAGCGCGGTAGAAGGATCGCGGACGAATGAATGCTCGGGGAAATAAAAAGCGATGGCGAGCCACTCGAGCAAGTTAACAGGTGTTCTCCTTGAAGCTCCGAAAGCGGAGCTTCTGAACAAAACCGTTCTCAGCCGGCGTTTTCCTCGCGAAACATTGTTCGAAGTTTTCGCACAGCAGGGCCGAAATCGGCCGAGCCGAAAAATCGAGCGAATCGATCAGTTATTAACCTCGCGAACGTTTCCCGACCACCTTTCACCCGAGAAACTTTCGCCGAGAGAAAATCTCCGCCCCTGTTGTCGGATTTATTCGGACTCGCGTTCTCCTGCAGAAGGAAATGAAATTAACCCTCCTCAGAATGCGACCCGTCGCATTAAAATCTTCCGACAAAATTCCAGACAAAATCTAGTAGGGGACAGCTTCTACTTTCACAACACAGCATTGATTTTTCTCCAAGATTCTTTCGCACGATGCGGTGCCAGGAAAATGTCGAAAGTGCATGTTTCGAATTTTCTTTCCACTCCATCGGGCAAAAACATCTCGGAGAAAAGTCAACGATGTGTTACAAAATGTGCAAGTTTATTATCGTGCGATTGTTTTTTTTAGGGTATTGTAACGAGCTACTCGGCAGTCATGTTATTAAAACATAAAAATTAAATTTTGCATTTAGGCTGCCAACATATAAGAAAGCTCCACGATTCACTGTTTAAGCAGAAGCTACATCGCAAAATTCTTTGGATCTCCGGTTAGAAGTTTCGGCCGATCCGTTGTAGGATCCTTCGGCGAACCGCGAGAGTGCGTTTCGCCGTAGTATAGCGCCGCTGAAAAGCACATGATTGCTACAGTAATATCCTCGGATTATCAGAGAGATCGATGTAGTGGTTGATACGGGGCGTGGCCGCGGAATCAAGTGGAATTTCCGAGGAAATCGACTTCGAAAATCCTTGTCCGACCATTGCCGGCCGTTACTACTTGAAGTAAATATTGGCTTTCTCGTTAGTCCTCTATATAACCGGATTTCATCGCTCTCCGAACATTGTTTCGCGACCAGACTGCGGAAGTTTGCGCAAATTCACAGTTACCGAGCGCGGAGACCAGGGCACAGTTACTGTCTCATTGAAAACGACACTTTTTTCAGAATCGTCAATCTTTCAAAAAATAACCACCAGAACATAATTCTGTCGGAAACAGAAGTTAAACACATATGCATTTCCTCTTTAAATAATTTCAACAAGTCGGCAATAATAAACCATTCATTTCTTTTAATATCTTTATATAGTTTTATAAAATTTGAGCAGTCCACTTGTTTTTTATGCCAAATCAAAATTATCTAACATTCCAAGGTATACGATTTAAATAGATATTTAATTTTTTTCATTCAAATTTAAGCGAGTTGTATACGATACAATGATATCTTTCAATTCTTTATGTATTTTTGCACTTGATCGTTTTTGCCATAAACGAATAAAATCTGCAGTATTATATGTCACTATCGAAGCTGCCGTGTTTTTCCACCAGTAAATTTTTGTTGCGCGTCGTTGTTCTCCAGCAATCGAGCGAATTCACTTCTTCCAGTATCGATCATCGATGAAAGCCGACGATTCTACGTGAAAAAATAATAAAACAGAACAGTGGAATCAAATTTGATTTGTCCTTCTTCTGTCGTCTGTCGAGTGCACGTGCACTCATCTTAGTTCTGGTCAAGCACGTGTGGTGCAATCGACAAAGGGTTGGTTTTCATGCAAAAATAGAATACCATTTTTTTCCTGCTACAGGTCTCTTTCTCGGAAAAAAATCGAGTTTGAAACTAACCCATTTTCAAACTGGATTTCCTGGGAAACAAGGATGCAAATAAATTTTATTCTACATTTTCCATTTGCTTCCGTATGTAGATTAACCTTTTGACGATTACAGTACTCTTTGTTACTGGAATACGTGTAGGTGTACTCGAGAAGTATTCAAATTGCTTTGCGTAGAAAATCTGTGAAATCGCGCTCTATGAAATTGCAACATTGAGTTTTGTATTTTTGTATCTTGTGTGTGTGACGTAAGTTCTACAATCTTACAAAAATTGTGTATGTGGAATCTATAGATCTTTTTATAGTGCATAAATTAATGAGAATTTGCAGCGGTGTTGTTATTTTTTGAATTTTTCTACGTTGAGGAATATAAATATTACAAGTTATTCAGGAAATTGTTTATTTTCTAGGTCTTTCACAGTGTATCAATTAACGAGGTTTCATTGTTGAATTGTTGTAATTCGAAACAATTGATTTTGCAACGGTCTTTCCGAGTTTAAAATTACTGTGGAAATCCAAGATGGCCACCAGCTGCGAGCGAAAATTACCATACGAAAATACGAATTTCCATGGAGATACGCGGTCTATTTATTACGGGATCGATACCAATGTCGTTAATTATTCGCGGAGCCCTCCAAACATCGGTATCAACTAATATCAGACATACAATTGGCCGCAGCAGTGAATTTCTTGGCCGATGAAACATGAAAATTAAACCGACAGACGTTTTAACCGTTCGCCTCTTTCACGTTTATACAACGTTCCGCGAACTTTTCCCTTATTCCGATGAAATTGTTAACAGAGCAAACTAATTTCAACTCGCGGATCCGTGCTTCGTAAGTTTGCGAATAAAAATCCTCGTTTGCACAAAGGCGTTCGTGCTATAATCACTTCGAAGGCGCCGCGGGACTATTGTATTGCTGATATCAATGGTTGCTTTCGAGGTTGATTTCATCGGTACGGTTTGATCGATGTAACGATGCCTTTTATAATTAATTGTGCGTTCGTTTCTGAGCATTTTGTGGTTAAAAAATTTTCAAAATGTTGCGATTTGTAGAAGCTATAGGACGAAGAAGATGACGTGGAATAGTAGTCGCAGATGTTTCTCTCTCTCTCTCTCTCTCTCTCATACAATTTTTGGTAAATTTCATAAATTATAATGTAATAATTTCCTGAATTCCAAGGCTGAGGTCCTCAGTTACATTATATCAGTCCTTTTACAATTCTTTGACTATCCTAACGAAATTTTTGTTTAAATTTTCACAAAGAACGGGGCTTTTAACACCACTAATAAACAAAATCGATTTAGGGAAGCTTCAATAGCGCGGCACGCTTTGAAAACGAAACGTATCGAGCAGTAAAACAGTGACTGGCTTCAGAAAAATTCCGAAACTAAAGTAACTTGGAAATTCCGATATTTGGATAACATAATACATGCTTGAACGAAAAAGTTTATTGCACAATATCTAGTGTCACATAAAATGTGGACCTGATTACGTGATCTGGAATGGTTAATAATTATAATTTTCACGAAGGGTTTGCATGGAGATTTCCGTCTTAGAGACAGCGGGAAGTTGTTGACGGCGTCTGAGGCCGTTCGACGGACTGTGCTCTGTGTATCCGGTTTTCGGACTGATAATTTTGCGGACAACTTCCGGCCCGTGATTGCCCAGGAAACTGCTAATGTGCGCACGTCCTACATACGCGATGGAGGATCGAACGTTTCCGAAGGCACGAGTCCTGGGGATTGCTTTTCGCAGGGGTTTCCTTCCCCGTGGAAAAGAACAGCTGGTTGGCACGCAGGCCGGCTGGAAAATCGCCGGGAAAATCGCCGGGAAATTCGCTCGGAGAAAATAAACGGACGAGCCGACCGACGAGCCGACATCTCCGGCCGATATCTCCGTTAAATTGGCAATTTCTCTCCGGTGGAGGGCCCCGTCACAAATCAAACAAGCCTCATCCGATTTCTCGCGCAAAAACACATCGAGAACATCCAACAAGATTTTCTCCAGCGACGCTTCCCTCCACGGGAACATTGAGTTCACACGCAACGACCACGCGTGGGTTGCATCACGCTTCTGGGAATCTTTGAATGCAATCTATATTTGTAAACCGAGGGTCACATTCGCAAATTGTGTAACACCATTCCGACGATTTCTTAACTGCAGAATCTGCAAGAGTTTAACCCTTTGCAGTCGGAGCTATTTTAACTCGAAAATTAAACAAATTAAGTAATACCTCGTACAACACTTAAATATGCAGTAATTGATTAGATACCAACATGTTTAATAATGTAAACGGAGAAATAGTGGAGAAAAATGGCCAGAAACGGTGAACTGAAAATAACTCGATAACTTCGCTGAAAATAAAATTTGATTGCAACAAAACTGACCCAGTACCTAATACGAGACCATTGTTAGAACAAGTTCTGGGAATCCCATTTCTTCGAGGTCGTCTTTCACGAGTTTTTAATGCATTTTTTCCAGGGAAACTATCGAACCTTTTACATCGGGATTTTCCGCACATATTTCATGGTGTTCGTGGTACACGTACGATTTTTTTCAAGTAAAAATAAAGAAAATTACACGAGTCCGCGAGCGGGTCCGAGGAGAAAATCACGAACGGCGATTTCTCCGGTTGCATCGCGCGTAACAGGGGAATCGGTGGCGCATAAAAATCGATGCATCGGCGTTCGAGTGTCGGAGGGAGAGGTGCGAACCAACTCGTCGTTGGATCCCGGTGGAAAAACGGCTCCCGGTAAATATCCCGAGTGCTCTGCTCGGGCTGCCGGCTTGTCCAACGCTCGGTCGATACTCTAAACGGGAAAACAGGAAGATAGCCGCTTTTTATTTCGCGGCGGAGAGACACAGGCCCGGAAGTTCCGGCCGAGGAGGAAGCACATCGAGCGTATAGGCGACGAGGGAACGAACGCGTGAATATTCAGCCCCCGGAATATGCGCTGTACCTACCCGGCCTCGAAAGCCATTCTCGATCGAGATACATACACGCTGCCGAAAATTCACCCTCGACTACAAAGATTGATTGGCTGGCTCTCTCGCTCGGCTCCGCCTGCATGTTTCATGCGATCGCGCCGAAACGGAGAAATGGTTTTTCCTCGCGTGTTTCTCAGGTAATCGAGTTTCAAAACGGGTGACGAGATGACAGCAGCCTCGAACAGGTTACACGCTGGGAAACTCGACATGGAGCCGGCGAGACAAATTTCGTTCCGCGTTTTCGACCCGATTTTTTGACATTTTCCGCTTTTTTCAACTTTTTTTCTTTGATTCCGAAGCGACGGGATATGTGAGAGGGTTGGGAGAGGCGGCGTTCGATTCTGTGGACAAAACTCGTTCGAAAATGTAGCGGGAGGTTTTATTGTCCGAGGTACGGTTTTGGAGATGATTGAGATTGAAGGGTCGAGGTGAGCTGATGTAGTAAGCTGCTAATTGCGACTTTCGCTCCGTTTTCGATTGATTCTGACGTAATCAGGAATGAGAGGTGGTCGATCGAGGTGGCATTCGATTTTGTGGATAAAACTGCATCGAGAATGTAGGAAGAGATTTTCTTGTGCGAAGTATAATTTCGAAAATAATTGCGTTTGAAACTCCACAGCGTGGTCTTCATCTTTGGGGCCAATTCTCTTCGAAACTAATGGACTCGGGAAAATCGTTTATCGCGTACTATTAATTCAGATTGTTCCATGGAATCATTTGGTGCGTTTATCGTTTCTATATGACATCGATGGGACCGGTTAGGTAGAAATATTCTGGACAAATTGTTCCGAATGTCGCGCACGTTGGACACGCGCGACAGAAATGGGCCGAGGGTGAGCGCCAGTGAGCGGCTAACAAAGAGCGTGCTGCTCGAAGGAGCTACGAGGGGTGACGGTCGCCGGAGACTGAAAGGGCGTTTTGCATAAAACCTCCATTTACTTTGTGGGATTTCGTAACGCGGCTCTCTCGCGACGTGACAAATTTTCGATATGCACGTTCCATTTGAACGTCTATCTCGCGGGGCTAAGGGGATCGCAAGCGCGCCCGCTTCTCTTCTTTTTTTCTCCAACAGCGAAAGAGACCGGCTTTTCGGGAAATAATGGCCTGACAAGACCCGCTAAAAAATGGCCCCGCGATTTGTGCACGGAGGTCCGTTGTTATCAATCAGCCAGCTCCCCGCCCCTCGAGATTCCGCGAGTGTACCTTTATTCGCTCGCAACAAACCTCCTTTCCCACACGTGCGACAGGAAACCGAATAAAACGAATGTTCCGTAAGTGGTCCCTTCGAGTTTTATTAGCACAGCGTACGTGGAAAATAGTACTAATAATACTTCTTTTGTTTCCAATGATTTTTGTTAAAAAACCTTCACTGACATATTCGTAACAATTTCCCGATTGCTATGAGTCCGAACACGGTACAATTTGCATTGTAGTTGCTCGTTTAATAACGATAGAATAGCACCTCTATTATCCGAACTGATCAGTTGAACATGATTGGAATTCTTTTAATTAGACACTCGTTACCGATTTGTAACTTGCCTGTACACAAACGCATCGAGGTTCCACTAAATCATTAATTAAATAAGCAAATATAATGCAAGTTATGCCATGTTCGGGCTCGTCGTAACGAGAAAATTGTCAGGAACCGGCTGGGGAGAACTTCTGCAGACAACAATTGAATACAAAAAGATATTAACAATGCAAAAGTCCAGATATCCACAGCACCGCATAGAATTCGCGCACAGTGCCGACGAAATCCGTCAACCGCGGAGTTTCCCAAGTGACCCAACGGACCGGGACGTTGAAGAGGGTTTGGTGATGGTCCATCCTGCTCCATAAATTCGCGAGAGGTTCTGTTCGCGGGATAATTCGCGAGAGAGCGAGACAATGGGGGTGAAAGGGGGTGCGTTGGCTGCCGATCTTAGGAGAAGAGAGAGAGGGAGAGAGGGGGAAAAGTCGGAGGGTCCTCGAATTTAAAGCCGGCTGCCGGAGCCACGGTTGTTAGAGTTCCGTGAAATTAAGTCCGCTTAACGAGTACGAGTCGGGAAATTTAACGAGCCCGCGAAGGAGAGCATAGAATTTCGCAGCCGTTTTGACGGTGACGGCGCGCGTGTGCCTTCTCTCCTGCCGCCCCTCCTATTTTTTCCACTTCTTTCTCTCCTACTTCATCGTTCGTCTTCCTTTCGTCCCTCTGTATGTTCGCTGTCGCGGCTTTTCAAAAAGGAGTAAGAGTGAAATCGTCCTAAATAGCGGCCGACTCGGTCACGTCGAGTTAAATCGAATAAAACCGTGGCTCGACGGGCAAAAAAATATCTGGCTGCTCGACGGCGAAGATAAAGAGAGGGAACTCGACTTTCCAACCCCTTTTCGTCGTTCTGCCCGTTTCCCGCGCGTTTACGCCTACTTTACCCCCCTTACGCACGCGTTTGTTAGCACCGATATGCATTCGAATCCGCCGGAACGGAACGACGCGGCGGCCATTTTGGAGCACGCGATCCAGGATTTTTCGATGTTTATCGGCCGTACGAATTAATTAATGGACCCACCTTTTCGGAATTTGTTTGTTTGTTTAACAATGAAAATTAAATGCTTGTCGAGAGATTGTTTTTTGTTTTCTATTGATGTTCATACGCATGTTTTACTTGAACCGTACGTTATTTTGAAACGAATTGGTTCGACCAGATGTTTTTGCAAACATCATCCTTTAATTTTTCCAGTCTTTTGTTCCCGGTGTTTACAATTAACTACGCCTCGATACGCATCGCAACAAATCGAAACATTGGCGGTTCCACTTAAATAATTTAAATTAATTTCGAGGGCCACGAATTCCAGCGAAATTCTGCACCTACAGTCTCGAACGTATAATTTACTTTTAGTCGATCGAGTACTTTAGCCGGAACGTGTCCAATCGAAGAAATTAATCGACCGTGATCGAAGTGCGACGATGCACGGAAAAATGTTTCGTTTAACGGAGAAAGAGCCGGGAATAGCTGTCGACATCAGCGAAAGAATAAATATCATTATTCATCGATGAGAACGTCGAGAAAGTCAATCGTGCAGCGAGGATCGACGGGCGTTGCACAGTAATTTCCTGTGCACACGTTGTGCACATTTTGACAGTTTATCAAAACGTGTTATTCTGGCTCGGTATTCCAAATAATTGTAAAAACAAGATCTCAAAATACTATCTCAAAACCTTCTATGAGAAGTATGGATGTTTTCGAATTTTGTGAAGAAAGATCTTGAAAAAGTACACATTAATAATCATTATATACGACCCAATTTTCAATTTAGCAGTCAAAAATTCGGAAGAAAATTCACAGTCGTGTGCGCCATTAGGTAGAATGTTCCTGAATTTTTACGTAATTTTTCCAGAAGCAGAACGGAAGAAATAATTCGTTAAAATCGTGGTCACCCTGTAACTATCCTTGCGATATGCGTACCGTCTTGAAACTTGCCGCACAGGATTTTCTTTGGGGGTCCTATCGAATAGTATGATGGAAGATCAGTTTGGTTTCAGGACACATTTGAACACCTTATGCCTTTTCACTTGAAAGCAAGACCCATCGATAGCAGCATCGAAAGATCTCGGGAAAAAGCAGCTTCACTTCCTTTCGGGCGATTTGCACCTGGCAGCCGCGAGGTAGTCCACGGGCCGGAAGTTATCGCGTCGTAAGACTCGGAAAATACCGTTCTGGAGTCCGTCGGAGGTCTTGCGCTCGCCGGAAGTGCCAACGGCGCCGGAAATCGTCGAGATCGCGACGGTGCGTTTCGCGGAATCGACGGAGGAGCGTTTTTCCGGGTCGCCCGGCCGGGAAATAGCATGCTTCCGGTCGTCGTGACGGTTCCGACCCTTCTCCTTCGATCGATAAAATGCTCCAGTAATCTTGCCCCGGCATCATCCGCGTCCCGACGCATTAATACCGCGATTGCTTACGCCGGACCGCAGGTGGAGATTGAGAGGGATCGACCGGCAGAGCTGAGGATCAACAGAACACACCGCCTGGGAAACTGCCCTGAGACGTCTGCCAGCTTGGGGATCTTCGGATGCTGGCTGCTGCGAAACTGTGACGGCAAACGAACAGGACCGACCGATCCTCGAGGAAGACGGTCGACTTCGTAGACTTTTTAATGTGATCTCGCGGAAGATAGTGCGATTATCATGGTCACTGAAGTCGTTTAAAATAGATCTGAGGAGACACACAGGCCTGTGGTAGAGATGTTGTGAAGTTGGATAGGTGTATCGAAGAGTGAGCAGGTCTAAAATGGGCCTGTGCGAAACTAGATAGGTGTACCAAAGCATAGAAGAGTCTCGGAAAAGCCTAATTACGGTCTGAGTGAAGTTTTTATAGGTATACCGAAGCCTAGAACGTTCTCAAAGAGCCTAACACTGGCCTTTGTAAAGTTCTCTGCAATAGGGCTGTCTCTGAGGGCTCGTTGTAAAGCTAGATAGGTGTACCAAAGTATAGAAGAATCTCAAGCGAGCCTAATTGCGGTCCGTGTCAAGGGCCGCGTCAGAGGGCCACCGCGAAGCCAGATATGTATACCAAAGCCTAGAACAGTCCCAGAGGGCCTGATCCTAGTCTACGCGAGGGTAGCTACTACCAAAGCCTAAGGGAATCCCGAAAGGGCACACTCCTGGCCTTGTTGGAGATAGTTAGGTGTAATCAAAAAGAGTCGCAAAGAAGTCTCAAACCAAAGTTTCAAATGGGCCTAATCCACTAGCCAACGGACGAGACATTTTTTCTACACCGACGAATCCTATGACCCTTTCTAGCCAGCCTCCCGTAGCAGATAGCCCGGCGCAGACGCCGTGTTCCACAGTCGACCGATCGACTTTAAAGAGACTCGATTTTACCAAGAGAAGTGTTCTACCATGGATGAAGAAGCGTCACTGCTGCCAACAGTCGATTGATCGACTTTAAAGAAAGATCTCTCTGAGAAAACTTGAGTAACTGTAGCTGGAAGCTGGGAAAGTGATACGAGGGAGACACCTCGCGAAGCCGAGGGACTTTGAAGAAACCTAATTTCGAGATACCGAGGGTAAAGAAAAATCCTAGAAAGAACACTGTAACTTGCTTCGAAGTAGCTATTAAACTTCGATACCAGTCGAACGATCGATCTTAAAGAAAGATACAAGTTCCGGGGAGCAGGGAGTCGAGGGAATTATTAAATTCGCGTTGGGAGACTCGATCTGGCGGAGACAGTGTGCGTGGGGTAGTCTTGCAGCTGGGTGCACGATAATTCTGACCTGGTTTGAGTTGGTGGGATAGTAGGAGACCTGGTGGAGCTTGGAGACCTAGTTGGAGACCTGTTCCAGGTTGGAAACCTAGTTGGAAGCGTAGTCGAAGACCTGGACTGATCGACAACCTAGTCGACGACCTGCTGTCGAAGTCCAAGAGCCTCCTCAACTCCTCAGTCAGACCTCCCCCCCCCCTTCCCAGATCCAAAGAAGGGAGGCTCCGGGTCCAAATAAAATGCACGAAGCCTGGTGAGTCGAAGAACTCCATCGATTAAAATGAGCCACCCTCTCAGTCGGCTGCTGGTCCTGCTGTTGTCGCTCCAGCAGCTTCCTCTGGTGACGCAGTCGAAGAATCACAGTGAACGCGAGGCTGTGCTGATGCCCGGGGACATCGTGCTAGGTGGTCTATTTCCGGTGCACGAGAAGGGCAGCTCCTCTTGCGGGCGCAATGTCTACAACCGCGGCGTGCAGCGTCTCGAGGCGATGCTCTTCGCCATCGATCAGATCAACAGGAACGACAGGATCCTCCAGGGCATTACCCTCGGCGTCCACATACTGGACACCTGCGGTAGAGACACCTACGCTCTTAATCAGAGTCTACATTTCGTCAGGGCGTCGCTGTCCAACGTGGATGTCAGCGTCCTCGAGTGCGCTGATCGATCGATACCCAAGATCATCAAGACTGCTTCGGCTGGGCCTATCTTCGGGGTGATCGGAGGGTCTTATAGCTCGGTATCCCTGCAGGTGGCCAATCTGCTCAGGCTGTTCCATATTCCGCAGATCTCGCCTGCTTCCACTGCTGAAGCGCTCAGTGACAAGACCAGGTACCTTAGCTGTTTATTAACACATTATCCACCCGCGATTGTTTCCTATCGTTTGAAACTCTATTGTGATCCTTCAACTGAAATAGCAATTTTAATTATGAACCTGCAAATCGCTCCAAGTATTCGAGTACTTGTCGAGTCACAGATGCGCAGCTATGATTTTAGATCTTCTTGTTCCCAACTATGTTAACGTATCCTCTCCGTCATTGTCCCCAGATTCGACTACTTCGCCAGAACGGTTCCCCCGGACACGTTCCAGTCAATCGCCCTGGTGGACGTGGTGAAGAGCGCAAACTGGTCCTACGTGTCCACAGTCCATTCTGAAGGTAGCTACGGGGAGTACGGCATAGAGGTGTTCACCCGCGAGGCAAAGGAGCGCAACGTGTGCATAGCAGAATCCCTTAAGGTTCCTGGAGCAGCTGACGATCTCGCGTTCGACGATATTATTCAGCGTTTGAGCAAGAAATCGAATGCCAGAGCGGTGGTGTTGTTTACCAGAGCCGAGGACGCTCGAGGGATCCTCGAGGCAGTCAGACGAGCGAATCTGAGCCAGCCTTTCCAGTGGCTGGCCAGCGACGGTTGGGGTCGTCAAGGTAAACTGGTAGAGGGCCTAGAAGACGAGGCCGAAGGAGCCATCACCGTCGAGCTGCAGTCGAAGAACATACCAGGCTTCGACGACTACATGGCCTCGTTGACGCCAGAGACCAACAGGAGAAACCCATGGTTCAGCGAGTACTGGGAGGAAGTCTTCGGCTGCGTGCTGAAGAAACCTTGGCCGGCTGTTCAAAATGGCACCGTGTGTTCCCCTCAAGAGCGACTCAACGCCGCCTCAGGCTATGAACAAGAGTCCAAGGTGCAGTTTGTCGTGGACGCGGTCTACGCGTTCGCACACGCGTTGGACAACCTGCAAAAGGACCTCTGCACGAAGAGCACGGGTCTGTGCCCCAACATGGCTGCCTACGATCGTGGAGCCTTCTACAGGAACTATCTCCTCAACGTGTCCTTCACCGGTGAGTTGACTATTCTTTATCTGCGGATCCTCTTGTGGTCTTGTTCGTTGTTGTCGCTGGATAGGCAAAAAGTTAGCCTAAGAAGATTTCAGCCATTCATTATCGAAGTCATCGCAGGCCTCGACATGTTTAGCATCATCGAAAACTCGAAAAACCCAGAAACTCTCCATCGTTCTCATCAAAATTCTAGCCACCTCTGAGCTACCTGACGTCGTTCACAGGTTAGTCGTTAAAAGAGAGGAGCGTTTTCGGTAGAGGAAGCTGTGAAAGGCGGAGGATTCAATATTTCGGGGATGAATAGGGTGGTTTAATGGACGTATTCCCGGGGCGTCTACGGTGTACTTTTCTTTTTCGATGGCGCAATAAACGGGCGCGACCCGTTATCGCGCGCGGCCGATAATATCGCGTGGCCGGGGGTTGCCGGGGGTGGTAAACGTCGATGGAACGGAGACGTTCGCACACAGAGGATCGACGAACCGCGGCCGATATGAAATTTTACACGCACCTGGGATGCCTTCGGGGCTGCGCTTTGATCGCACGGATAATTCGCGGGTAACCGGGTTTCGGGTGCCGTTTCAGATATCCTCCCTTCATCTCTTCATCCCCCTCTACCACACTCTGTCTCCCTCCCCAGCTCTCTATCTGTCTCTCTGTCTAGCTATCCAGCCTCCCGTTCGCAATTTACGAGAAGCCGTCGAGATGAATTTCTCAAAAGATAGAGAGCGGCTGCTTGAGTTTTCAGGCTCGACCGGTGCGATGCAGATTTCTGCGAATAATAAACAGCACGGTAATGGCGCCGAGAGAGGGTGAGAGACAGAGAGGACTCGGCAGCGTGCTCTCCGACGAAGAAGTTATTCGAACTCGTGCGTTTGAAACTCCTACTATACGAGCCGCCTTCTTTTCAGTTTGCACGGGGGATCAAAAGCATTCCCGAACGCGGGGTTTGAGGGCACACTACGCGATCTCTTTCGGAGTTCGACGGTTCAGAGATGCTTGGCTGTTGGCCGGGCGCATGCTCGAGATTTCCGCGATTGAAGTTTTTCGAGCGATGGGCTCTCGCAGAATTGTCTTCCGCCAAAGAATGTGGGAGTGGACGAGTTGTTTTGACAGGGTCGCTTTATGAAATCTACCCCCTGGATAGAAATAACGATTTGTTTTTCCTGGCCCGCTGTTGTTTGAGCTATAAAACCTCGGAAAAAATGTTGGGCATTGAACATGATAGGAGTTTGCAGAATATGTTGATTGTATCATGATGCTTGGAGAATCAGAAGATTTCGAGGGTCCCTTTATAAATTAAATTAGAAGAGGACACTCTGGATAAGAAATGATACGCTTCTGCGGAACCTACCCCTAAACGTAAGACGATTCGTTCTTGTAAAACTTATCCCGTAAACCTGAAGATGGCACGTTCTCACAGCACCATCCCCTTGAACCAGATGAAGATTCGTTCCTGTAGAGCATATCTCCTAAATCAAAAGATGATAAGCTTTTATGGACCCCAACCAACTACACCAGAAAATGATACGTTCTCGTAAAACCCACCCCCCTAAACCAGAAAATAATACGTTCTTGTAGAACTGTTCCTCTAAATCTGAAAATGATACGTTTTTGTAGAGAATATCCCCTGAATCAAAATATGATACTCTTTGGTGAGACCGTCCCCTAACCCAGACAATAATACGTTTTTCCGGAGCCATCCCCTTGAATCAGAAAATATGTCTGTTTCAGAACCAATCTCTTACGTTAGATAATACGTTTCTCTGGAACCTATTTTTTATACTCAAACATTCTGAAATTGAAACCTACCCCTGAAATAAAAAAAATGTTTCTACGACTTCTTACATCTTTTAAAAATTATACTATTATTATTATTATTATTGTTGTATTATTTTAAACATTAACATTAAAAGACAGATCGATTTTTACAATCCCGGCTCATTAAATCAAAGAAATCGACATTTTCACGCAAAACAATCCTCGGAAACCAAAAATCCCACGTTTTCAAAACGAATCACCGAAACCAAAGAAGCCATAGAACCATCCCCTAAACGGAACAACGAGAGTTATCCGCGGAATCGCGGAAACGAAATTTTCGGCTGGTTTGTTCGAGGCACGAGGGGTGGGGGAACGCGAAACGTGGGTAAAAAATTAGGCGAAGTCCCGTGTTCGGAAAAAGCGGCGAGCCTCGGGAAACACACGGAGGGTGGTTTTTGTCCCGTTGCTGGGAGCGCGGGCAAAGACAGACCCATTAAAAAGGGTTGAGGGAAAATTCGTCCGAGGCCAGAGCGAGGCACCGTGACTCTGATGTGCAAGCTCGATGCTAGAAGGGGAAGGGACAGGAACAAAGGGAGGCGAGGGGGTTGGTAGGGTTGAAGAGTGGGAAAAGCGCGAAAGGGAGAAAAAAATGTGGGGCGGGGGTGTATCGCAGAGGGATCGTGCTGTATCGATCCTAAATGTGCAGTCCTATGCCATTGTTTTTTTCCAACGATTTGCAAGGGCGACGTGATGGGCTGAAACTGCGAGCCCTTTTTGAAACGTCAACGAACCCAAATACCGTGGAAAATAGTCCGAACTTTCCGTAGAGCTCGTTTATTGCAGGTCTTTACAGAATCTATTTGTGGACATAGAACGACTGTGTTGGAATTTCAGCAACTGAAGTTCCTTTAAAATCATAAATATTTCGGTTTTTAATTAGCCGGTGGTTTTTAACCACCTTTACAGTGAAACACAGAAAAAAGAAGAATAAAACTTTTTCGTTTTGAACTCCATTTTTGAAAAATTATTTTTAAAACAGCGGGAGCGGCGATCCAACGTGTCATTTAACGTCCCTCTCGTTCAACTGTCATTCGAAATTAATTATCTCACAATCAGTAATGAAGACTCGAACGGGAAAGCTGTATTCTTCATTTTCAATGCGGTTTTTCCTGTAGAATCGTATGCATTTCGTTTCGTCGAGTTATCGGTCACGGGACATGATTGTCTGTTTCCATTTCCTCGTTGTCGAAGCGCGTTGTATCGACGTCCAAAGTTAATTATCTCGGTAACAAAGGCTCGCATGAAAAAAACACTATATCTCATTATCGACGCGATCTATCGGCGCGAGGCACGGCTCGCGGGACAGCCGGCGTATTAGTTTTCCCGAATGATTGTCCTCTTTGATTTCGTCGGTGTCAAGACGCGTTCTGCTAATTTTCAAAGTCAATTATCTCAGTGACAAAGCCTCGCACGTGAAAACACTATGGTTCATTTTCGACGGGGTTTTTCCAGTAGAATCGAGGCCGCGTCGTCCCGCGGACTCGCGATTCGCGGGACAGCCGGTGTATTAGTTTCCCCGGTTGATTGTTTGATTCGCTTCGGTCGCAGTCGAGGCGCGTTTCGATCGAGCTATCTCGAATCGAATCGGCGTCGGCCGTGTATCCGTTATCGATTCCGTTCGGTGCGGCGAGAGCATCGTCGCGTCGCGGCCCGTTTCCACGAAATGACCAGGAAATAATGGCCCGGTTTCGGTGACTTCGCTCGCCGGTTTAGATCGATCCGGCCGCGAGGCTTTTACGAGCCCGCCACGGATCAGGCGGAGATTACGGCGCGATCGTAAAAACGATCCGGGAACTGTTTTTCTTGGACGAGGGGGTGTGCGCGGAGAGGGTGACGTGTGACTGGACGACACATTCGGGGATGTTCGGAGATCGAACGATCCGGCGGGATTTAGGGAATCGATCGGTGACTTTGATTTCTTGCACTCGCGATTCGTCCGACGACGTAAATAACCCTCGACTGCGGGGGTTGGTTCTCACGGAGGACCATGCGAACGTGTTCTGGGGCAAATAAATAAACTGTTATGGGCTCGTTGGGTCGCCGCTGAATGGCTGAACCGTTGAAGAACTTCTGGAAAATGTAAATTATCGCAGAAGAGGAACGGGATGGTGGACGGGAAGCGAAAAATGTGGGTTTGAAGGGTTGTTGTGAGAACGTGTAGAATTGATAGATTATTCTCTGAAAATTGTGTATAAATAAAATAGAGATAAGGGTTGAAAGAACGAAAATGAAAATTAAAAATTGATATTAATTGTGCGAGGGCTTGTTAGGAAGATTCTATGGATTACATAAATTGTTATACACTCTGTTGGTCACCATTGAATCACTGAACCGTAGGCAATTCGCTGAACACAATTAAATGAACAGGTAATAAGGAAAACAGGGGATAAAAAGGACAAAAGCAGGGATTAAAAATGAAAGATAAATGTGTGACTGGTTGTTGGTAAGACTATTTAGCATGCATGCGTTATTGTACACTCTGTGGATCACCACTGAATCACTGAATTATAGACAATTCGCTGAACACAATTGGATAAACAGGCATAAATGAAAATATGGGATGAAAGAACAAAAGCAGGGATTAAAAATGAAAGATAACTGTGCGAGTGGTTGCTAGCAAGATTATTTAGCATGCATACATTATTGTACACTCTGTGGATCACCGCTGAATCGCTGAATAGATTTAAATAAACCGACAAAAATAGAGGCAGGGGCTAAAAGAACAAAAAAGCAGGAATTGGAAATGAAAAATGTGAGTGGTCGCAGCAGTACTGCGCCGAACAAATGAATTGTTACGTATCACCGAACAATAGTAAATTCTCTGGAAAAGCCTAACTAGATAGAGAAGAATAAAAATAGAGGATGAATGGCCTACTGCAACTATTGAAAACGAAAAACAAATGTATAGAGGGCAACACCGCATCAGCAAGATTCTCATAAATCAATGAATCAGCAGACAAGAATGGAAACGAGGAATGAAAGAGCACAACATCAAGAATCAAAAACGTAAAACAAACGTATAGAAAGATTATTATTAAGCCTGTTGTACAATTTTAACGACAAACCAACAAAACCCAGACGTTGTTAATAATTACAGGGAGGAAGCCCCGTCGAAAGTTCCATTTTCATGGACTGTTTTAATAAGCCCGGAATCCAAAGAAAATTCGTTTCACCGTTAAGCTGTAACTACGTGGATGCTTTTCACTGCGTTTTTCGCATTCGCGTGCGCGCACGCAAACGCACGAAATCTGGTTATTACTTTTTCAATTCGTTTCGGAACAACAACGCCGGCCGATCGAATTTTTAAAGACCAATTAGATCTCGAATAAAATCGTGATTATCTGCGGATTTCATTTTCAATTTATCGGAGCCATCGAAACACATTTTTCTTTTCACCCCCGTTTCTCGCAATCGAGAACATTTTTATTTCGCGCAGAGAACCGCGGCATCATTTTCCATTTATTATGCAGCTCGGGGAAAGGCTTTGTACGAAAACATTCCTCGGATCAAGATGGCGGGAGACGTATACTGGATTTGATCAAAGTTCGTTCGCTTCGCCCGAAACACGCCAGCAAAATGGCGGAGAAGCGCGCCGTCCGCTAATTGCGTTCGCTTTATTGAAAAAGTCGCGCGAACTAGATTTTTCTTTCAGCGCGCGACCATCGTATTTTTATAATTATCGACCGAAAACGTGTTCTTAGCACTCGAACCTCCGAGCCGAGTTTTTTAATCTCAGCTCGAAGTTTCGCTCTCGTTGTCCCTTTTTTCACCTCGGATCTCCATCGCAATCGGAAACAAAGTTACGCGGAGGGAAAATCCAGGCTATATTCCCGCGGCTGACGGTGACACGATCAGATACCGTGGGTTATTACCGACGCATTTCTGTTGGCAATAAAGGAAGGTAATAGTCATCGTGTGTCACTGATTGCACACCGTTATCGCACAGAAAAACCATCGTGTATAATTGCGAGTCCGCGAACTTTCTTTCAACTAGCAATTTCGATATTGGCAAGACATTTTCTTAATGTTAATTCGCTAATGTACCGACTATCGACTCGAAACAGATGGCCTAATAGGACAGCCATAAATTGTATCGCAATTTTCGTTCCATTATCATTCCGCTCGCAAATATTTGTTTAATTGGATCACGTCGGCTTCGAGGTGTCGCGGCAAATGTCATAAATCGTTGCTAGACTTCATGCGTTTATTACAGTTTCACTGGTCTGGCTAGTTTCGTTCGAGGCATTTCAGATGTTTATTAAATATACTAGTTAAGAAAAGGAATGAGCGACTGGATTGTAAATACTTTGAATAATCCATTTAAGAGCTTGTCAAATTTACCATTGATATTTGTTTCTATAGTAATGGCATTTTTGAGCGTGTCTCCAAGAGTATGTCCGCACGTTTTTAATTCAACTCCTTTCAAAAAACACTGAAAAATTTAGTAGCCAGCAAAGGGCTGATGCGTTCAATAGCTCGTAGACTGAAACATGAAATTCGTCAAAAACATTATGTATACGTTCCCTGCTGCACGTCAGGTATTCAATTATAACTTAATGTGCACAGAGACTTCACACAGAATTTTTTCAGCACATTTGAAACGCAAACTCGGTTTCCTCGATATCAGAAAAATGTCGCTTGCATTCCTTTGGCTTCGACTGTCTCGAATAAAAAGATACTGCTGGAGCTGTAATAAATGCATTAAAAACGAAACTGCCAATGAAACCGATTTTTCCATGGTTTTTCAAATGTTCGCATAACTTTGATCATTCTTGCCCATTAGTTCACTCGCGTCCAATAGATTTAATAAATACGACTTGCAATATTTCTCGAAAAGTCGGAGAATGAAATTGTTTAAAAATGCGCAGAAACAGGACAGGTTCGAGTGCATTTTCCGAATAGACGAGTTGTGATTCCCGTGTTTAATTGGATCATAATGCGCAGAAATGCAAATTGCAACGCGCTAACGTTTACAACGGGATAAGTTGCATCGGATCGGTATTATTAGACTACGCGCGGCATTTGTGCGTGTCCAACGCGGATGCAACTGACGCGGTGCACAATGCAGCAAGAACTTCGCCGCGGTTCGTCGAGCAAACCCTACTTTCTTCGCCGTGCAATGAAAGTAATTAGGGTAATAAGATTCTATTTATACTCTGTCGTCGAAACTCGATCGATGGAAAGTATAATTCGCTTTACACCATTTCACTTGCACTTTCTTAAGAGAACGCGCCTAAAGCTGCCACAAAAAGTTAGGAGACACGGAAAGCTTCAAAATATTTCGCTACGAAGTTCTATTTTATTCTGGACAACATAAGAATTGTACCGTTTAATGGAAAGATAATTAAAAATCCTTTTCCCCATTGATGCATCAAGCAAATTCAATTTTTCTTTAATTTACAAAAATGATTTCATATTTCTATTTTACGGGTTACCGCCGTGTTCAAACCGAGAGATTGTATTCGTACTCGAGTTAATTAAAATGATTCTCCACGTTGCTACATTAAGCTAACTTTGAATCCACGAGATCAATTCTTTCAGGCTCTATTTGATTAGTATAATCACAAGTACCGTTCATACAGAAAAAATTTTATTACTCGAGGAAAGTGAATTAAAAGCGTAGCCCTACGTCGAGTAGGTGAATTAAATTCCGCTCGAATCCTTCAGACCGGAGGGATCCCTTCTGTGTCTAGGTTTTATCATAAAAATAATATCGCGCGCGGATTTACGGTATTGCCTCTATCTTTCATGCGGGGAAAAATTGTGGCTGTCATCGCGACCGTGCGGAGCTCGAAGGAAACGCGCGCGGATCGTATCAGCTAACCCGATAAACGTCCTTTCGACAAAGCCGTCCAAGTAAATCACGGCAGATAAGCCTATAAAATAAAAATCGAAAAAACCAAAACTCGAGGCGTATCGACTCGACGTTGAAACTACGACGAGCGGGGGAAAAAATCAGGAGAAAAAAAATCCGTCAGGAAAAAAGAGGCCGTGGCGAAAAAGCGTTCTCGGGCCGGCTAAATCGAGAGCGATCGAGGGAGAACGGCTTCGTCGATCCCGCGGACTGGCGTTGATCCGCGGATATTGCGACGGGCCGGGCCGGGCCGGGATCGTATTAAAAACAAAGTGGATTGTAATTTTCGTTCCCGGTCGAATTATTTCGCGAGCCCGAAGGATCGCGGCCCCTAGACACAATCGCGTGTCAATTACGCGGCCCGGAAGAGCGATATAATTAAAAGGTATATTGCCGGGATGATATGGTTCGGCCTCGCAGGATATATTAAAATCCGGACGAACGATAAGCAAACGAAAGCGCATAAATCCACCGTGTAAATTTAACGAATGGCGCTTTTTTTCCCACCCGCTCCCGCCGCTGGGAACAATGCCGCCCGAACACTGTAATTGAATGTGTCCGAGGGGGCGGGAACTACGGATTCCAAAGCGGCGTAAAACATTATTACAATAAAGCCAGCTCGAATGTTCGAGTGGATAAAGCCGTTGCAACACGGCCCGTAACGCCGAAAAAACAATTGAGAACCTCGTTATCGTTCCTTCGGACCGGCTACGGTAATTGAGGGAGTCGTTTAAACCATTAGAAGACCGTTGGAAAGTGCGTGTTCGGTAATCCTGAGTCGTTGCTACATAGACGATTGGGTACGTTCGACACCACCCACTGAGCTCGTCTAGCTCCGCCCCTCGGGTCTTATCAGCTCCAACCTACACGACGCTATCCAAAAAGATAAAATTCAAGTTCGTTTGTCGAAGTTCAGACTAGTCATTACCGAAGATCATAAATAGTATCAGTTGAAAATGATCTTCTCACTGATTCTCGTTGATGCTTTCTACTAGCTGCCTCTAGGTCCTCCTACCATCTTCCCTACGATTCTCCGTAACTCCTTCCACAAAGTTCAAGTTTTTCTAACAACTGTAGAGCTTACTTTTACTATGAGTACGCGGTGTTGAGTACGATGTCGATCAAAGACTACCTCTGTTGACTCTTGTTGGCTCCACCCATCAAACCTCTCAGACTCCACCTACTTTCCTCGTGGCTCCTCTAAAAAATTCAACCCCAACACAATAGACAATTCGAACGCGATGTCCACGGTAAAATGATGATTCTATTTGATCAGTATAGTTCAAAGCACGGCTAACGAGGTAACTCTAGAAACAAGCGATGATAATTGCTTTTTCCAGATGACGCCGGCAGCGAGGTGAAGTTCGACGAGCACGGGGACGGTCTGCCGCGTTACGAGATCCTCAACTTCCGGAAATCGGAGCACAACGGGTCCAACGGATACCACTATCGGGCAAGTGAATGTACTTTCTGGGACTTTTTCCACAACGGTTAATTAGAAACCAGGGCGCTCGTCGTCGTGGCTCTAGCCGCAGAAACTTTTGCCAACGGGTGAACCGCTTTCGGCAGTTTTACGGCCGGTCGGCCCGGAATAATATCGAAACTGAAGTTTCCATTATTGGGTTCGACGAGTTTCAACGGGCCAGAGATAATTATACCCGGGAACGATCCGAGGGTGCACGGAACCGTGTTTGCACCGCCAATCATTCGGCCGCTCCCGGAAATACAAATTATTTTTCTGCTCCCTTTGACGAATTTCAATCCGACCGGCTCGACGAGATACATACGTCATACCGGGCAATCATGCGTTTGATATCTCCTTCTGCTGCCCGCTGTTATCAGCAACGTGTCATCGCCATTACACGACCCCTAATTCGCGTAGCTTTTTAGTACGAGCTTCCCGTTCGTCGTAGAATTTTGCGCCGGGTGTCACAAGTCGTAAGAGGTATTCTGGTTTTTGAAAAATATATAGTTCATGTCATTTTTGTTATTTTTACTGAAAAAAAATTACTGATGTACCTCAGACACCAATCTCAATGCAAAAGGTTCGGTAGTTTTTCAGAAAAAAAGTCATACCAGTCGTGTAAAAATGTCCTGGAAAACCAGAATACTCCCTTAATATTGTACTCGAACGTTGCCGACACGTTCTACGTACGTTACGAAACGATAGTAGCTTCTCTGCCGACCTAATAATCGGCCGATTCGATTAAGCACATCTCTCGGCTCTCGCATTAATTTATTTAACGTTCCGCGCGATTATTGCCTCGGATCTCTCGATCCGATGGATCCGCTGCGGTTAATTTTCCGCGCCGGAGATAAATGAAAATCCTTTTTCCCTTTGTCCCCGGTAATCGTGCGTCCTCCTATCGGCAGGCTCAAAGAAACGCTTAATACTTTATTTCCGACTCGATTCCGGCTCGATTCAATTTGCGCGATCGGGCCTTTGGATTCTTGCTTTGCGAACGGCGCCGCTCACAGTGGTCCCAAATCGGAATTTAGCGACTGCGAATTCTCCGGTGACCGATCGAAACAGTTTAAGTTCGGAATTATTCGAAAGAGAAATACGTTTCGCGCGAGGTGTACGTTAAAAGTTGATGACCAAGCTGTGGATGCATTTAGAATAAAAATGTCTGAGCGAAATATGAAACTGTAGAAATATTAGGAAAATTCAAAAGAACATAGTATTTAGAGACTCGATGACTTTTTTTTGTTCCTTGCGCTTAATAAAATATTTTATATTTTAATTTTTTTCAAATTGTGGAAACGATATGTGTCGTAAATCATCTTCCACGGGTGCATCAAAATACGCATGCATTAATGTAAAATGTTATATTTGTTTTGCACGAACGTGCATCGGATACATGTCAAAAGCTATTTACTTTTCGATTGGCTTCGTTTATTTCGTTTCCCCGTGTAAATTATGCGCTCGAACCGTTAAATCGTCGTCGAGGAGAACCGCGCGGCGTCGTTTCGCGTCATTTCGATCAGCAAGCGATTTCCCAGCGAGCATGAAACAGCGCGACAGTGCCCGGTCTCGTCCGTGATCCCAGTTAACGATTGTTTTTCGATAAAAATCGTAAATCAATGGCGTCGCTCGCGTTTCCGACGATAAAGTAGCCCCGACGCGGCGCGGACATAAATTGCAACGTGACCTTCGCCGCGTCCGCCCACCCTCTCGCGCAACTTACCGGATGAAATACGACTTTTCTCTTTTCCCCGGAACCAGGTAACTTTAAATCGTCAGAAAGCGCCGGTTTTATTGCGCCCGTTGCGTCGGCCATTAATAAAATAGAACCGCCGGAGAACAGAGACGGAAACAAAGAAACGTGCTTACTCCTCTGTACCTATTTCGTACGTGGCTGGCTTCGTGTTTCAACAGAAAAACAGTTTACTCGAAACTCGAGGCCGATGCTCGAAAATTAATGGAACGATAATAAGCCGGTGCTCGAGGGGGATCGATCGACTGGGACGACCTGATGAAATCGCGACGACTCCGCGCGAATCGGCGCCGGCCGTTTCGGAATTTCCCGATCTCCCATCTCGCCTGGAAAAAAAATGACAAATTGCAAGTGCTTTCGAAATCGAGCGAACAAACCGATTTTCTCACGCTCGGTGCGAGAGCCTCTCCAGCTTTATAAGTGGTTCTCGTTCGAAAAAACAATTCCCTGTTAGCAGGGAGCGCGGATGTGTAGCTGACACATCGAGTGCCACCTGAAGTTACAGTTTTCGAGTTAGCGAGTTTCAACGAGCCCCATCTTGACACCTAGCCAATCGGAAGTGGACTAAAATTACCATTTCGATCGATACCCCCATCGAAATTACGATTAGGCGCGTTCGCTCGAGGACGACAGTCCATCGAAACATCGTTAGAGACTCATAAGTGACCGCAAACATGCATTCCATTGAAGACATTTGGCTGTAAACTCCGCCCACCGCCTACAAACTCCGCCCACCGCCAATTTACTTCGCCCATTATTCATTCGCCTGTACCCTTGCTTAATTACTCCGCCTACATTAATTTACTTAGTCCATGATTTACTTGCCCCGCCTATTATTCAGTTGCTTCGTTCGTTGCTTATTTGTCCTGTCCCTTGCTCATTTACGCCGCCCATTACTTATTTACACCGCCTATTATTCATTCGCCCCGCCCCTTGCTTAAGAGCTCTGCCGGTTATCCTATATTTGCTTCATCAATTACATATTAATCGTGCCTACTGTCTATTTACTCCGCCCACTTTTTATTTGCTCCGCCCGTCGTTCATTCACCCCACCCATTACCCATTTGTCACGCTCTAATTTTTCTCGAATATTCAATGCTTTTTATATTTACGAAGACTGAACGCAGCGATGTAGAGCAATACGATGAGTTCCGAACATTTATTCAGGTGGTGGGCAAATGGTTCAACTCGCTACACATGAGTACAGAGGAGCTGGTGTGGGCTCGTGGGACGAAGGACATACCGATATCCGCGTGCTCGTTGCCCTGCGAGCCAGGTATGATAAAGAAGCAACAGGGTGACACTTGTTGCTGGGTGTGCGACCAGTGCGAGGAGTACGAGTACGTCTTCAACGAGTACACCTGCGCGGACTGCGGCCCGGGTCGGTGGCCGCACGACGACAAGAGGGGCTGTTACGATCTGCCGATCAACCATATTAGGTGGAACAGCGCGTTCGCAATCGTTCCCGCGATGATCTCGTGCCTGGGAATCACGATGACGTTGGCGGTCGCCTGTCTCTTGTTCCGCCACCGAGACACGCCCCTCGTGAAAGCGTCGGGACGTGAGCTGACGATCATTCTGCTGGTCGGAGTGCTCGTCTGCTACGTGAACACGTTCCTGTTGCTGTTGACCCCTACCACGGTCACCTGTATCCTCCAGAGGTTCGGGGTGAGCGTTAGTTTCAGCGCTGTCTACGGGGCATTACTCACCAAGACCAATAGAATCGCGAGGATCTTCGACTCGGCCTCTAGATCCGCTATCAGGCCCAGGTACATCAGTCCGACCTCCCAGGTCTGCATCGCTACCGCGCTGATCGCTTTACAGGTGAGCAGAATTCGTGGGCGAGATTTTTTAATAGGAGTGGTCAATGAGGATCAATGGGCGGGACTAGAGGAACGCGTGGGAGGAGTCTAGAATCGGTGGGAACAAGTTTGAACAAGTTCCTAAGTCGAATCGATGTAGATTCGTAGCAAACATTGAAGGAAATTAGTGGGTTGAATCAATGTAATGTGGGAGAGGCCAGGAAAACATGGAAAGAGCTTAGAATTAGAAGGAGCGGTAATCGAAAGAGTGGCTAGGAAAGAATAATCTACAATTAGAAACCACGACCGCGTATCTGAACCAGTCCGTTTGAAATTGTTGCAGTTCGTGTTGACGTTGGTCTGGATGATCATCGAGCCTCCGGGAACCAGGTACTCGTACCCGACCCGCAAGCAGGTGATCCTGAAATGCAACATCCAGGACATGAGCTTCCTGTTCTCGCAGCTTTATAACGCGCTGCTGATCGTCGTTTCGACGATATACGCGGTGAAGACGCGCAAGATCCCGGAGAACTTCAACGAGAGCAAGTTCATCGGGTTCACGATGTACACGACGTGCATCATCTGGTTGGCGTTCGTGCCGATCTACTTTGGCACCGGTAACGCCCACGAGACACAGGTTACCACCCTCTGCGTGGCGATCAGTCTGAGCGCCTCGGTGACCTTGGCCTGCCTATACTCGCCGAAGGTCTACATCATCATGTTCCAACCGGACAAGAACATCCGGCGGAAGGTGACCATGGGCGACAAGTTCAAGAAACAGAGCAGCAGCGCCGGCACTTCGTCCATCACCAAGTGTGAGTAATCAAGCCCCGTAGAACCGTTCGATTCTATCTTACATAATTGTAGATCTACAAGATTAATTAATATGTACATAACAATTCTGGGAAGGGTAGCTATCCAGGGTAGACGAATACAAGGAGTTCCAACATCAAAGAGACTCGGGTTTGTTTAACAGAAAAGAGTGAAGACCGACTCTTCTCGAACTTGTCGTCGGTCTAAAATGAAAATGGGGACAAGGGAGACGTTTTGAATAATAAAATGAGGGAACTGAAGACGCTATAGTACATCGTTTTTTATTCTCCTTCATGGTTCGGTGCTGAAGACTCGAGGTCTTCGAACAAGTCGAGAGAACGTCAAGAAAGGAGTTCGAGGCCGGGATTTTTTCGTCAGAGGCTCGATCGCTTTCGGGCCGAAATAATGAACAGGAGAATAAGAAATGAAGGCAATTAGTATCGAGTACCCGAGATCCTCGAGGCTTTTGTCTCCCGGGGACAGGGCGTATTTTAATGATATCGGGGAACGAGGGTAACGGAACGGCAAAACAAATAACAAGCACCCCCGGGGGGAGGGGCCACAAGAATTCGGGATTCCTACTATTCGGGGGATCTCTACGCTTTTGTCCTGCTCCGCCTCGAAATGGCTCCCAATTAATTGCGCCGCCGCGCCGATAAGGCTCGAACCTATTTCGCTGCACGGCCGCATTCGACAATGATGTCGCGCGCCGGTACACGTCAATTACACAAACTCTGACAGTCGATCAATCACAATCTGCAACGGTAATTAATGAATTAGAATGTTATCAATCCGTTCACCGACAACAACGCGTTGCTCCGACGTCCGTGTTTCAACAATTTTTCATTTCGTCAATTGGAACATGATTTTCCGTGTCGATTAAAAATCTGTGTCGATTATATGCATTGTGAAAAATGTAAGAATCCTTAGATTTATTGCAGTTAGAGGCCGAAAATCGTGAAAATCTGCAATTTTTACAATCTTTAAACGTTTGTAGCTCATTACAACGTCGACCGATTTTGACGAAATTTTCAGAATATGTTTAATTGGCACAGATCTACAAAACGTATTTTTTAAATTTTCAATATTGGCCCACATAAAAAAGTTGAAAATGCAACGTTTAGTATCTTTTGTTTCAACAATTCCGATCAATTGCAATTTTAGAAAAAATTTCTCTTCACATCCTGTAGTAAACTAGTTGCTCTAGCTTCCCAAAAAAGTTAAAATCGTATGGTACAGTAGGGTTGGGATGGATTGTTAAAATCGTATAGGGTACAGTATACGTACAGTTAGGAGCATAACTGATCACACACACTTTAAATCAGAATAACTCCTTTAATAATGGACCAAACGACTTCAATTTCTCTGTAAGGCTAGACGAATTAGTTTAGTAAATGACGTCTAAAAAATATGTTGAAAAAATGCATTTCATCGGAATTGTGAGAAACATTAGTAAAAATTGATTTTTACAACTTTTTTAGCTGTTGGTCAATAACGAAAGTTTAAAAGATGTGTTTGGTCAACTCGTATAAATTATATACGTTCCGATGCGTGTACGTTTATTCTGCGTCAACCGATTTCGTGATGAAATTTTCAGCATGTCTGTAACTAACATACATCTACAATACGTATATTTTAAATCTTCATTACGGGCTCCAATAAAAAAAGTTATAAATGTAGTTCTTAGTAATTGCAATTTTTTCAAAATCTTTTTTGCATGTCATTTGGTAAATCAATTCTTCTGTTGCTCAAAAAATGTCAGGTCGTTTGGTCCGATCATAAAAAAGTTATACTGTTTTAAAGTGCGTTCAAGTACTTTCGTGGTTCAATGTACATGTAACTTTTCACGTCGTTATAATCGTTATAATTTGTTTGGAAGATTGACTAGCACCATGAAGTCTGACGACTACAGTATCATTGTAGTGGACGTACATATACACAATAGTATCGACGTAAACAAATCACGAATCAAATCGTAGACCGGAAGTGAACCGATTTATTTCCCGGAGGTTCTGGAGCAGTTTCGAGAAAATCTTGTCGCGGGATATTCTAATTGAGAAGTATATTATTAATTGATTCGGTGACGGTTTTGGAGCCGATTCACCTCGAAAGTTTTGTTTTCCCGTTGTTCCGCCGCTAATGACGTACAAATCGGTCGCCGACAAAAGAAAGACCACTGCAGGGAAAAGTGGGACCGCGAGAGATACAAGGCGTTGGCAACGAGCCGAGTTCACCGGGCGTGTTTCGCTGCTAGATAATTTGCGATCGAGTCAGCGTATTCCCGGCATTATTAGGCTTGATCGTGACGAGCTGATTCGAACCTGCAGTCGCCGACGAGCCCCGGAGGTTCGACGGATAATCCAGTTTCGCGCGAGGAACTACCCTCGAGGCAATGGCCAAAAATAATTCTCCATTTTGCAGGAAATTTTGTAACGATCGGATAAGTCTCTGGTGTTTCTGTTTATGGATCCCCTATGGGAACTGTTGATTATTGTAATAGGCTCTTTTACGTTTCATAAACGTTTAAAGATTTCAGGGATGGTACAGTTTCGGGCTATAAACTGCCCTTAACCCCTTGAACTACAATTCTTCTTCCGAAGAAGAACAAATGATATATTTATTATGTGGTTATCATATTCTCTAATGACTATACAAGGTGACCCAAAAATGTACTTCCTCGACAGGGGTGGTTCCTGAGGTGATTTCAAGTTACTTTTTCCTTTGCGGAAATGTTCTCCGCGGCTTTGTTAAGGAGTTATTACTGATTCATCCGCAATATTCGTTAATAAGCTACGGAGAAGATTTTCACAAAGGAGAAAGTTACTTAACCCCTTGCCTTACGATATCGTGGCAGACTCGCGATGAAGATTCTGAACAGAGTCTAATAAATATGTAAGCTATTAATTTCATTTAAATCGAAATAAAATTCTATTTTGGTTTTGTTAATGTACAGCTATTGGGGAACATATAGGCATATATTGGGCAAATTAAGAATTACAAAAAAAGTTTTAATCACTGAAATCGTAAACTAAATCGTAAGGCAAGGGGTTAAAATGACCTCAGGAACCCTTGCAAGGAGGTACAACATTTTGGGACAGTCTGTATATATTTACAACAATAGAATTTTATTTCGATTTAAAGGATATTAATGACGCACATGTATTCTATAAGAAGATCTATAAGATTATAAGAAGTATATATCTATAAGAACATTCGAAATGTTCGTCACAAGTATTTGCAAGGGTATAAAACAACAGCTAAAGACAGGTCTGTGCTTCGCAGAGGAAATTTGTTCTTATTTCGATTTATAGGATATTAATAATACACATGTATTCTACAAGAAGATCTATAAGATTATAAGAAGTATATATCTATAAGATTATAAGAAGTATATATCTATAAGAACATTCAAAATGTTCGTCACAAGTATTTACAAGGGTATAAAACAACAGCCAAATACAGGTCTGTGCTTCGCAGAGGAAATTTGTTCTTATTTCGATTTAAAGGATATTGATAACACACATGCATTCTATAAGATTACATGTATTCTATAAGAAGATCTATAAGATTATAAGAAGTATATATCTATAAGAACATTCGGAATGTTCGTCACAAGTATTTGCAAGGGTATAAAACAACAGCCAAAGACAGGTCTGTGCTTCGCAGAGGAAATTTGTTCTAGTGGCTCCGATACGAGAACGGTTGTTGATTAGTGTACCGTTCTCTGTTAAATACATTTGGTTAACGCGCCATGCTCGAGCTGACAGAATATTTTCCGGCGATAATACTTAATGCGGATTCGATTGTTGGCAGACGCATCAGCCCCCGTCCGATTTCCGTATGGAAATCGACCGTCCCCATCCCCGTTACCACTGTCTATTGTAATTACGGGGCTAGTTACACAGTCTGCCGGCGTGCAATCACCGGGGATCACGGCCCGGAACGATAATGCCCGGAATTGTTCTTGCCTGCGACGAATTATTAAGTTGATTCTTGGCCTGCTCTTCTACGGAACGATCTGTCAACCTTTTCGAACGACTTTTGTTAGAATCTGCATCGCTCGGCGTTGAATACCGCGAATTTCCGTGCGAAAAATTTGTTGCGATCAATGTTGTTGATCCTTGAAAATTAAATCGAATTATTGGCGAAATGAAATATAGTTATTTTTAATTATTTGTTTATGAAACCTTTATTGGCAAACTCGTGATATTTTTTCGAGAAATAAGACACCAAACACGACAAAGATTAGATCGTATTTACTCGTTTGATGCAGGAAATAGTGAAACCTCTGTTATCCGAACTTCTCGTGGGAAATAGGTAGTGTTTGGATAATGGTAGAATAGTACAGATACAATGTTAGATTACATCTTTACTGGCTTGTACAGTAAACTGTATTGTATACTGATTGAATTAGATAGAACTGTTTACACGTAGAAACATATAATGGAGAATCCAAATATGTATCATAGTTTCGAATAATCGAGGTTTTATCGAAGCTTGTATCGAACAGGCAAATATCCTCGGAATTGTGTCACGTTGGGGCTTATTTCAATCAGGAAATTATCGCGAATATGTTGGTCATTGTTTCACAAATCCATAATCGACAAGAAAAAAACTTCTGTCATTCGGTTAATTTCTTTCAAATCGAAGTAGAATTATATTTTTCTACCATCGATACCTAGCCATTGGAACATTATTGTCAACGAGTTGTATTCTTGATAGCTGTAAAAGAAATCATGAGGCGAACCCATCTTCTTGTTTGTCCACAAAAACGACTGTTTTCTCGAACAGGCTCGCCGAACGAAATAAATAACGTTTCATGGAAGAGGGTTAAGAGCTGTGAATTGATGAAAGAAAAATTGTTATTCCAGCTGACGACGGTGGACGGCGGCGTGCAAGGCCGAGCCAACCCCGAGTCGGAAGAGGTGAAAAATGTCGATTGTAATTAGCGTTAAGAGGTTCGATCGCACTGTGTCTTCCCACTCGGTATTAATTGCGTGTTTCGGCTGCATAACGAACAGATAATTAGCACGTAGTTAATAACGATAATACAGTCCTCCGAGAGGAGCAAGATGGCCGACTAATCTCGATAGAATTCTCTCTCACTCGCTACGGGTCTGTCAGGGTACGGAACGTTTATATTCGATAAACGATCAGAGAAGAGAGCGTCGAAATACATTCGATTGTTCCACAATGGCAGTGTTTACATTGAAACGCGACCCAAGCTACAGTCCCAGAGTACTTTCGACAAATAAAACCTGTCCTCTGTTTTTCACTCTGCATTCTTCGGACGCCTATAACTACGTTTATTTTGCGAATTCGAACGAGTCCTCTCGCGCGCGCACTCTACACACCTGTCCCACGTTGGTCATATAGATTGCGGATATTTATGCAACATGAGAATATTCTACAGCAATTGTGGGAAGAAGGGATTCCACAAAAATTGATTTCATCCCTTAATAATTTCAACATATTGAAAACAACCTAATCACTTTCGCAGATTTTTCAAATCTTTTACCATTTTATAATCTACCCAACAAATTTATCCATAAACGCAATAAAACTCCGCAGTCTACTAACCATACATGATCGACACAATTTTTTTACGAAACTTGAAAATCAATTTTTACTACAATCTATGAAGTAAACCAAATATTAAGTCCTACAAGTTGTGAAAATTTGACAAAAATTATCGTTACGATAAACTTTGTCTATCCTTGCGCTATTAGATAAATTGTCTTGATTCTGTGTGTGATATTGATGGACATTGACGCGGCACAAGGGGTTAAAGAAAAAATCGATTTTTCGAAAATGTAAAATCAGGTTACACCCTCGAGCTTGTCCGATGTCGAACGACGCATGCACTACACGGCCGAACAAACGCGAAAGCAAACGTTCTCGGCGTTCTACCGCAAATAGAAACGAATCTATCCGCGGCAGCTAGGCCGGCCACTTCTGCCCATAAAAACGTCAATTGGCGTAGCACAATGGCGCGGGTGGAGCTCACAATGCGCGGATAAACATCGAAATAGGAGTGACACGGAATAATGCGTGACCGGGAGGACAAAGTGTTCGAGCATTTATTGAAAATAAATCAGGGTGTGCCGGAGGAGGTATAGGCGCCGCGAGAATGCCATACCATGGACCGATACCGGTGGGATCATTGGGAAATAAAAGTTTTCCAGGTTCGAGAGCCCCGTCAATAATGCTACAGCCCATAATTCCTCCAATTTCCCTCCCTCAGCCAACGGTTCCATCTCTCTCTACCTTTCTCTCTCCATCGCACTCTCTCTCTCTCTCTCTCCCTCCCTCTCTCTCTCTATCTCTCTCTCTCTCTATCTCTCTCTCTCTCTGTATCTTCAACCGGTGCTCGCGAGGAATTCACGGAAATATGCAACACAGATAACTTCACAGGGGACGCTCCAATATCCGGATGCCAGATATTACGTGATATGAAATGTTCAGGGGACTTAACAGCGACGGTTAAAAACGCTCTCGGAACAGACCCGATCGATCACGCCGACGACGCTCTGTCTCGACAGTCGAATCGCAATCCGGCGATTCCTTGCGACCACCACCGCCTCTCAAGGATAACAGACTCTGAATTAGGCTACCGTTCCCGATAGACGCCCCAACAGCGTCGATAAAAGCTCTGCTATTCGAGAAAACAGCTTCGTCGTGCTAGTAGCGACAATAACGCTGCCACGATCCAAACGTTCGTTTCTCTGGACAATGAAAATATAGAAATAATTGGCGTGACCTTGGAGTCTTGTCAAAAATAATAATGTTGACCTCCTCGTAGCCTTCGAACAGAGTTGGGCAAAACTTTAATCAACGACTGACGAATAAATTTCTACTTCAATCGTTAATCGCAATTAACAATTAAACTCCTACTTTAGCCGTTAATTGCAATTGCCGATTACATTCTTTTCAATTGTAATCGTCAATCGGGTAATTGATTAATGATTAACTGCTGAATTTCCGAAATGAAATACGGAATCAAAACTGTATGCGTACCGACAAAAATGTGCACCGAGTTTAGGTATATTTTGTCATTTGGTCTAAAATACGATCTCTGTGTACCTACTTATTACAATTTACGGATAGACCGTGTGGCGATTAACTTCAACAATCGATTAAATCAGTCTCCGATTTTTCGATGATTTCGTTTTTTAATCAACGATTGACGATTAACTTCATCAATCGATTGAACCAATCGTCGATTGTTCAATGATTACCTTTTTTAGTCGTACACATTAATCAATCGATCCTGATTGAAATTTTAATCGATTAATGCCCAACTCTGCCTTCAAATACTTTACTTTGACGCACTGTATACATATAATAAAATTGTTAATACTTTCGACGCAACGGTTCGATCATTTGTTACTTAATTTGCAAAGCCATTTTGCAAATTACTAAAGTAATTCCGCGACGTTTCGATCTACATTCGGATCATTTAAAAATACACAACAGAGAAAGGGAATAATTGCTGGTAATGAAACTGCTCGCTAGCTTCGCGATGAACATGTTTGCGATGATCGAACCCTTGCGCCGAAAGCATTAACAATTTTATTAACAACAAATACGATCGATAGAAAGCTATAATTGGCACTGTATATAAGTTTTAAATTAAATTGGAGACATATAAAATATTTATTATGTATATGTATACATCAAATCTAGATGTATAATATAGTGAAATATCGTATAATAATCTTATGTCGAGGTCGATTGTTGCTGTAAAAAAATGACAACAATTGTGTTGACCCGTTAAGAGGCCACCGTAAAATCAAAAACAACGGACAGGAACGGTCATCAACGAGAGATTTTCCCGCTCTCGTTGCTGGCTAATTATGTCTATTTCCGGGTGTTGTTCTTTCCAGCAGCGATCCTCGGAGGATCACAGCGGCCACGGTATCAGTTACAATTAAAACTGTTTAAACTTTCGACGATCGTCCGAGAAGTTGTACAGTTTTGCGCTCGGCAGTGCTCGGTAACCGTGTTTGCTCTTCCGAAGTTCGAGCTCAAGTTCCGAACTAACAGTGGAAATTTTCATTTCCGCACGCCGCGCGGCCCGCTCGGGAAACTTTAAACTGCCTTTTCCGAATGGCAGAATGTTCCGTTTCCGTCGCGCCTATCGCGGGAATAATCGTTTCCCGGGGTTCTGCCAATCGCCTGGCAGACGTTCCGCCAATTTTCACGTCGTTCCTCTAATTTCTCCTAACGTTGCCTGCCTCGTGAATTCTACGAACGATCGATCGCCGTCGATTTGTGTTACATTTCTCCTTACTTATCGAACTGGAGTTATAATTATTTCTTTGAGGTATCGCCATTCGACTGCGAACTCGACGCATCTATGATAATATTATTTACGATATTAATTTATGTATAATATAAATAAAATATAAATATATATTTATAAAATTTTGATTTTCATTTCGGTTTAACCCCTTGCCGTACCTTTTCTTTTACAGTTACAGTGATTAGAACGTCTTTATGCACAAAAATGTCGTAGAAGGGAAAGGAAAATGTATACTTTTTGTATGGCTACATTTATTTGAATGGTTAAATATTGATTACAAACGAATCAAATTTTATTACATCTAAAACGAGACGCGTAACATTCATATTTGTCAGACTTTGTTAAAAACCTTCATCGCGAGTCTGGCTCGTCAAAGTACCGCAAGGGGTTAAAGGACATTAACAATTATTTAGTTGATTCTCGTTTGACCTATCTGTCTGACTCGATGTATTGGGTTGGAAAGAAAGTTCGTAGCGTTTTCAAATTATGAATCGAAGATAAAATTAAGGTATTTATTCGTATGTTTATTCAATAACACGAAAAGTTACCTCGCAAAATTTCAAAAAGTAATAGAACAGAATGGAAAATATGTAGTTGAATAAATATATAAATAAATATCTAAATTTCAGCTATCAATTTTACTTAACAAACGCTACGAACTTTCGTTCCAACCAGAGTATCGCAGAAATCAACTAATAATTAAAAATGACTGATAGCCGGATTGATTGTTAGTCATAGCAAAATAGTCGTTTGTTAAAACTTTTTGATTAGTTAGTCATAACTACATTACTAGTTATGATTACTCATTAGGTAGATTAAATGATCAGTCATTAATCTTTAGTCATCAGTCACTATTGTACGATTAAGTGTCACGTAGTTATGATTAACTAATCAAAAAATTTTAACTAATACACTATTTTGCTATGACTAACAAGCGATCAGACTATTAGTCATTTATAATTATTAGTTGATTTGTGCCGTACTCTGGTTTCAACCCAATAGTAATTCAAGGTGTTCAATTCTACGTACTCATTTTCGTCGTCAGCGACGGTCGTCTGCCTAACCTCGGAACTGGAATTTGTTTTCAGACACAAGCTGCGACCTGACCAGCGAGAGTATGCCGCTGCAGAGTGCCCTAACCGCCGCCGTGCAGACGTCCGTAGGCGTAACGGAGATCAGCCTGACGTCGAACAAATCGAGCAAAACTACTAACGAGCAAGTGGCAGAGCTATAGAAAGAGCGATAGAGAGAGAGAGAGAGAAAGAGAGAGAGAGAGAGAGAGAGAGAGAGGGTCTACCAGCGCGTCGGAATTCAAATTTTCAGAGAACCCTGGCCTCTGGTTGCGCCCTGGCAAACGGCCAGCCGATAAGACCGGCCGGAAGGTCCGCGAAGTGAATAGTGCGAATGTGTGCTAATAAAAATGGGAAGGACAGCTCTCTTCCACCCTCCACCCACCCTCCGACCATCCCCTAAAGCATCACTTCCTCGACCCCCAAGGGTGTCACACACCCACGGCCCGTCTCTCTGTCTACTCACGTTCGTCGGAGAAATGTTGCGCGAATCGGGAGCAGCCGGACAAGCGGAAAACGAACGGCCCCGGACTGATAAGGGACTGGTTACAAAGAATAGCGACAAAGCTCCTTGCGCGCGATGTCCGACGCTTCGCGAATCCTACAGGACACCGGTAAGCTTAGGCTAGTTACTGCCCCTGGCCGAGGTACAGCGAACCTTCGACCCTTCACCCCCGTAACGGCCCCATTCCACCCTTCGCGATCCGTTCGCGCGGCTCCAACCACGGTTTTAACGACTCAAATAATAGGTTTTATTTGCAATGGAGCAAGTCAGTTTATAAAGACACATTTTGATAAAAATTACTGTGTAAAATACTAAACGCGGATTTTATTCATTCATAACAATACTCAGTGGGCGAAATGCAGAACTGTAAAGATACAATTTAAGAATATTGCTTACATTATTTTCGACTTATTAAAATTATTGAACGATGAAAGAAATTTCTTCATCCATGTTCTGCTTTTCACAATCGACTTGGACAATTTGTATTTATCGTTAACACCGAACCTACCACGCCAGACTCTTAATTCTACAATTATTGCAGTTACAAAGATGCTTCCACTGTAATTATACGCTTCTTTGATCAAGTACACGTTACGACAAAAAATCGCACGAAATCTAAATAACTTGTGCCATTTTTACGAAGCAACGCGTATTATTAATAATCGGTAGGTTCAGCGTTGATATGCTACTTTCTGAACGTTTTGTTGTAAATATTACTGGCACAGTCGTCTATCAATTTGCAAGAATTCTTTCGCTAAAAATCCCTGAAAGATACTCCGAGGGATTATACTTAACGAAGAAAAATACAACGTACCGTTGCCATAAAGTAGCAGCAAAATGAAGGCACGTTGCCAGCAGACAGTGAAGTTTCTGCTTATCAATCCCGAAGAAGCGAAATTCGCTGTACCTCGTCCACCGTTCCGCATGACACAGAGGGTTCGCATAATCGGAGGACTCGTCGCCGAGGGGCGTAACAAAAGACTATGCGCGCGTGGTATAGTAAACGCGATGAGGAGGGAGAAGAGAAAAAAAACCTAGATACGCTTAGAAATCGTGTTTGACTGGCGGCGTCGACGGTGGTAGACCGTTCGCCGACAGGTGTGTGTAATCGGTGGTGAACTTTGTATGTTGTATCGGAGGATGAAAGCCTGCGTTGCCTATTGTCTGAACGACCACGACGACCACGAAACAGATCGTATCGTATTCGTCGTCGCCGGCGTTTTCGTTCGCTCATTATACCGATACGTCGGGATCACTCGTATCGCGATCACTGTTGTCGTTATTGTTACTGTTAACGTTTACTTCGTGAATTATATATTGAACATGTACACACAATGGGACACGCGTACCGTCGCGAATTCAAGTATTGACGTCAGTCTTGTCCTTTATTTCACTGCAACCTTATTCTTATTGACGTTGCTTGTACACCGGGGCGTTCGGGATCGCATTCGTTAGGTTCCTGAACTTTGGAAATTTATTGTTCAGTACACTCCTACATTTCTAGAATGAAATTTATTTATTACTCCCTCTGTCCCATAATAATACAGTAATTCTTCGATCGGTGTTCAACAGCCGTGTTCAGCACGAACGGCGATGGTGTAGAGACACTATCTTCGAGAGCTCGAACATAGAGAAGGACAGAATAAAATACGCATCGCGTGGCCGAAGCGTGTCGCCGTCGGCGGCACAGTTTAAAGGCCCGCGAGTTCTCACAATGTAATGGCAATTGATTGATATGATTATTTGGTCCCCTCAGGGTTTCAAATCCATTTACTACCAATCTCTCCCTTCTTTCCACTCTCCCTATCGCCTTTTCAGCGGGACCTACTCTTTATTACGGTGGGATCCGAACCACCTTTTACCAACACCACGTGAAAAGCACCCAGGGGTCACTTCCCGGGTTTTTACCAGGCGGTCACCCATCCAAGCCCATTCCACGTTCCACGTTGTTTAACTTCGGTGTTCGAATGAGAACCGGTGCTTTCAACGGGACCACGGTCGTTGTTAATGTAATGGCAATGATTGAATTGTTTATTTTTCATTATTTTTTCATGGAACTTTCACTACCTTATTTCTGGCATTTTTCTGATTAAAATGACACGGAACACGATATAATTTCAACTGAATTTAGTGGTTTAGTCGACGTTGAAAGTTTCGAACGCAACGAAGAACAACGTATGGGAAAGAAAGAGACGCGGGCAGTCGCCGGCACAGTTCAAAGAATGTCCCTATACGCTGTTCCTCGTCGCGATCGAAACTTTCACCGTCGATTAAACCACTGAATATAATTGAAATTATATCGTGTTTGGTCTTGTTTTAATCAGAAAAATACCAGAAACAAGATACTGAAAGTCCCATAAAAAATTAATTTAAATTAAGAAGTTTGAACATTCGATTCATGGTGTCAATGCGGTGTTCACATCGATATACCCGAGCCGAAATCAATCATCGCTGCCCTGCGACGCGGCACGGCGTTGGCCGGCAGTGGAGTGGGTAGACACTGGACTGCGATTGCACAGGCGATCTCGGACACCGATTGAAGAATTACTGTAGTAGCAAGTGAATGTTTAAACGGGAATTATTGGCGAATGCAGCTGTAAGTTATGTTGTAGCGCAAAATTGCGAAGTCTTCAATCAAAATCAATGTTTCATGACTTCCGTCGTTTGTTTCGACACATCTTTCAATTTTTAGGTTAACCTAATTATTTCGAATTATAACTATTTCTCTAATTTCATCGGCTGACCGAAATCAATTGTTTTATTTCAGTTGAATGTCAACCCATTGTAGAAGTAAGATGAAAAAGAACAAGTTATGCTGGAAGCAATGAAGAACGATGGCTCCAATAATTCTAAGATCACACATATAGGGAAAGCAAAACTTCGCAGCGAAGGGATTCTACCTACAAGTTTAAAATGCAGTAACGAAATTATTGAAAAATCCCGAAACTCTATCTGAACACTCAAAATTAAAATTAGGAATAATATTTTTAATTTATTGCTTAATGTAATCTGGTTTTTTGATAATAAATTTTGCGTTCTATATTTATTTTCTTTTGCTACTATTATTATGGGACAGAGGGACGATTAAATTTATATTGTTTAGTACTCTCTCTTGTACGTGTCTATACAATCAGTCTTTGTTGATAGAACCACGCATTGTACTGTTAAAATTTATTCATTATTAAATTTGTGTGCTTTGGAAAATTATTTAAATATTGTTGAGTACTCTTCTACGAGTCAAGAATGAAATACAATTCTTGTTTTTGTTAGTAGACCCACATTATACTGTGGAAATTTATTTTGGAAATTTTTTAAAATATTGTTGAGTAGTCTTCCTACATTTCTAGAATGAAATACAATTATTGTTTTTGTTGGTAGACCCGCATACTAGAAATAATTCTCGTTCGCAAAAGGTATAATTAAAGCTGTGTCAATACTTTCGTTCGTCACTGTACGTACATTCAGACCTACACGATGTATAAGTATTGCGAGCTGTGAATGGCACGAGTCCGCGTCTCGGGGTCAACACGGAAAATGTACAGGGTGTTTCAAAAGAATATTTAATCACGTTCCTGAAACGATTGCAAAATCGACTAGTCCTTCACCGTTTTAATAAAATTTACTAAAACATGGATTCCCGTATATGCATAACAATCCACAATCTGATAACGTGCAACGGGCCACAAGGGGTTTGAACAGAAACAGAGGGATGAGATCAGTTCGATCCAACCTCATCAATCTCTTAATAAAATTTGTATGATTCTTTCCAAAAACATCAATTTAACGCTATTTCTAATCGTAAGACACCTTTCAAAATGTTAAATAAAAATTCATCGAGACTGCAAAGAAATTATTCGATAAATCGATTTCGTTGAGTACACCGAATAATCGGTAACTGGTGGTGCAACCTAAAACGGGATGATTCTACATAGAAACAATAAGTGGAGACAGGTAAATAAAAAAGTAGTGTTAGCAGGTTAAAATAAACCTCTTCAGCCTGATATTTCCTGAAAGAAAAGGTATCCCCAACAACTTCCTTGGAACAAAAGCTTCCAGCACGAAGGCTAAAAGAAAAGCGATCGTCCTCAACAGGGGGTGGCAAATCCAATTCGAAGATCGAAAAAGATCAGCGAGGGGTCGGGTAGATCGGTCGTAAACGATTCTACCGTTCATTGACCTGGAGTGCCGGCTAATTGACGAGATTAGAGCGACAGTATCAGGGGTCTCGATTCGATTATGGCTAATGACGACGAGCGATTCGAGGTTTTCCGGCGTGGCCCCGAGACGCAACGGGGGTTCGCGTCTGTACAAGTACGTCTCTCCGTGTCTGCCCGTGTATAGGTATGTGTGTGTGTGTTTCTATGCCCCCGAACTCGTGCCAGGAATTATTCAGTCGGAGGAGAACGGCCGGTACTCGCTCGCGCAAATCTAATTAGCTTGTTCCGAGTGATCGACGTTCATTGTCCATTCTTCCCACGTGCGCACGGGAAGAGAGGAGAAAGGAGTATTTACATTCCGCGAGATATGTATATAGAACGCACGTGAGCGCGCGCGCGGTGTCGTAGGCGTATATTGTATATTGTCGCGCGAGATCTCGCGCCTATCCACGAGACGTTATTACCGTTAGCTTATTTAACCTGTTAACCGGGGTGACGACGAGTTTACTCGTCGCGGCGCTCGCTGCTCGTCTTCCCGCGTCTAGTTTCCCGGTTTCTCTAAACTTTCATAATATACTCGTTGTCTGTTCCCATTGAAACATTTTTATTTGTTTAATTTCGATTGGTTTGGAGGAAAATTGACAGTCTACTAACAATTGCATACGCGGTGAGACGCAATAGGGATCGTACACGAGGATAAAATTTATTCAATCTAATTTTGTAGAATTTTATAATAAAACTTTTATAAAATAGCGTTACACCAAATTCAAATTCTAAATCGACAAAATAGCTTCAGGATCATATAATTGTTTAAAAACAACCATCGAAATTAAATTGTACGATCTTCATCTCTTCGTGGACAAATAATTTAGCGGACATATGCGAATGTCTCGATAAAATTTGTAAGTTGGCTGGTGATGTGCTTCAAATAAAGCAAATTTAATTAAATCGGAGTACCAAACAGCATCTAACTGTAAGAATCTCTTGTACACCAATTTGTCTAGGATCCTATAAGGATTGCAGGATGCTACCAGAATCTACTCACTCACCCCCATAACGTATCGTCCAATTAAATGAAAGCACAAGACACCGCCCACACAAGAAACTCTTATACAATAATTTCCGAGAGACCTTCAAGGGTGGTGCCAGCTATTCCATCAAAATTACTCACCCCCATAACGTCTCATTCAATTAAATCAAGGCATTTCGCCATGGAAGAATCTCTCGTATTTTCTAGAGAGACCTGAGAGGGTTTAAAAAAATCAAGCCCACTAAATTACTCATTCACCCCCATAACATCTCACTTAATTGAATTCAAATTCCAAAAGCCAACCAAGAGAATCTTGTACAACAATCTTCAAAAAGCCTATAAATCTAATCTATCTCATTACAATTACTCGCTCACCCCTATACGGTCTCGTTCCTCTCCTACATCTTTCCATTATCACAAGATGTTTCTCTCTGTCTCTCTCTTTCTGTTTCTCTCTCGCTCTCTCTCTCGCATCGACTAAACCGAGAGGGAAAAAGTCGGAGTGAAATAATAATTCGCTGGAAACAATAGACCGGAAGCGTGGGAGGCCGTGCACGGGGAAGTCGGACGCGAGCGGCGTCGACGCAAGGGGGGGACGACGACGACGACGGGAGATTTTGGAAACTAGGCCGGCCACGGGACGTGCAAACGTGTAAAGCTCAATACACACGCGCATACACACTACACACACTTCTTCTTCCACACAGACGCAAACACACAAACACACATACACGCGGAACGGCGGCAGACAATAAACGAGTCTCGCTTTAAACGCGAACTTCCGAAACCCCGGGCCCAGACCAATATCAGGATTTACACTCGACCTGTTCGATCTCTCGCGACACTTCAATCTCGTCGACTAAGGCGGCAGGGGATATTTAGCCGAGGAACACACCAAGTCAGAACTCGTTCCTCGTCGAGTGTTCGAGCACTCGAGCACACCGCCGCCATTGTTCGCGATATTTGTAAATCGAGTTGCCGCCGCGCCGCCACCACCCGTCAACTGAATTAAACCGATTTTAACGAGCTCCCAGCGATCCGCGGATAGAAACGCCTCTGCAGACAGATTACCCGTTTAATTCTGAGTACGTCTCGCGAGGATCGCGAGGGGATCCGGCCCGAAACAGCGCGTTCGCGTCCGATGACGCCTATTGGCGTCGCGCGCCCTTCACGCGTCCATCGATTCATGAATCGTTTTCTTTGGAAATCGGTTCGTTGATCACCTGTCCAGGTTACTGCAAGCTTGCGGATGATGAATTTATATTATGAATTTTGTGAATTGTTAAGTTTATAAGTTTGGAAGATTTTTGCGTGGAAAAAGTTGCGTATAAAATTCTGCTGGCTGTTGGGGACTTTGAATAATTGTTTAGCGGTTCACCTGGATGGTTTGGTTTATTTATTGAGCGGTTGAATCTGTGATGAAAGTGGACGAAGATATTAAGATTGTAACGAATGATTGTATGACCCGTTCGAAAATTATTTCTCAAAATTGAACGAGGATGTGTCCGAGATCGTTCACCATCGGAGAAATTGTGATTATTCGACGAAAGACTGGACGCGAACGCGCGGGTTACAGTAGGATCATTTTTCCAATTGAAAATCTGTATTCGTTGACATGAGTCAATTTTTTTGGTACGAAATCCTCGATGTCAATTGGTCGAATCGATTGTAGACCGTGGGAACACGCTGCGAGCCTCGGAGATTACAATTGTGATTGAAGACGCTGAAATGCGCCTCCCTTCGAATAACAAAATGGCGGTTCATCTTTTATTCAACCAATCGAATGAAATTCGATCACCGATGAATTAAAGAAGAACTAAGAAAACAGAATACACGTTTTATGAATCATTGAAGACTGTTATTTCCGATAAATATAAAATATTTATTAAAGGTCCAAACAAGGGAAACTTTATTTTAAAAAGCAAACAGTACTTTCAGATGGAATCGGCGACTCGCGGGAGAAATTAAATAGGAAAATAATGTATGGCAGCGTTCTGAGCGACCCAATGCATCGAGCGTTGTCTCGGCGACAGTTCCCATCGGATCCCAGGCCGGTTCGAATCGATTTTAAAGCGAGGGTTGCGCAACGTTCACGTAACTTCGAGACTGTAATCTTCGAGGACTACGTTTCTCGGACTGTGCATACGAATGAGAGTGATCGGCTCGCAGAAACGTCTGTGCTGAGAGAGAGAGAGAGAGAGAGAGAGAGAGAGAGAGAATGAGAGAGAGAGGGAGAGAGAGAAGCGATGGGGGATATGTGCGTGCACGTGAACCGAACGGTTGAACCGGAAGCATCGTACAAAAGGTAACTTTGTATCTTTTATTATAACACTGAAAGCGTTGAAATAGATTTGTCCCGTCGAAAACTCGAGCTGTACCCGAGCCTTTTTTTCTTTTTCCATTGACCCGCCTCAATCATCCTCAAGCCCCTCGTCCTCGCCCTCGTCCTGTATCGTATAAAAAAAAGAATTAATGAAACATCGTTCGGCCAGGCTCGCGACGACGCCATCGAAAATATCCACTCCGAATAAAATATCGAGGCTCTAATTAAACATGCGGTCTCTTTGCTCCGGGTCCGTATGAAAAATTAACGAGTCCGATACCCGGAATCCGTAATACCACGGGAAACAAGATGGCCGGATGGATGGATGGATGAGAGCTTAGGATCGTCAAGGAGGACGAAAGGTCGTTTCATAATTATTTATACCCACCTCGGAATTTATAAGCGTCCCGTTGCATTGTCGACTCGGTCTCATCAAATATTCACGTTTGACAGCTTACATGTCTTCCGTCAAATGATATTTCAGTCGTTTCTGGTCGCAATCGTTTCAATCTATTAGCTGTCTGTCCGTCGGGTGTGCTTGTCGTGGAGCAAAATTAATTATCAAATAGTGAACATGAATTCATTTGGGTACGTCCAATTTGTTCTTTTCATTTATTATAACGATCGACAGTCACAATCGATCAATTATCAAATCATCGACTGTAAGTAACCCTTATTTAATAACAGCGATCTCCAGTTGCGATGTATCACAATTAAATCGTCGATGAGACACCGACGAAATAAATATTAAAAAAGAAACGCGTTTCGTATCGGTGTCCTTGAACGACCTTGACCGTTCGCAATCGTCGAAGTGGCCAAGGAACCAATGCATATATTTTTGAAAAATTCATCTCTGGAGGAAACGAAGTTTATTCCGCGCTTCTGGATTATTTCGGTGTAATCCAGCCTGTGGGTTCGTTAATTTGCGAATTCCAGAAATGGCGGCCGAGGTAAAGCTTGGATAAAGACGAGCGGGGTCTGGTGTTGGTCGTTCCGGCGCATTTAAATTAAATTAAACCGTCGCGCGACTCGGCGATACCGTTGGTGGATATTATTTCAGCCGGTTGGTAAATTGCGATCTAATTGCGAGCAACCGGGGGGGCAGAAGAGGGGAGGGGGACCACGTGTTCCCATTCTTCGTTAACGATTTTTCTATTACCGGGAGCGACGGTTAGGTAGCCGGGGAACGGTTATCTTGGAGGATATTAAAACCGGGTCCTCGGCGGACGAAGCCGAAAGCGGCCACGGATAATTTGATTCTCGTTGCGCTGCTAATTTATCGGCCGCCAAAACCGGGTTACAGTTCCATAAGTCATGAAGCGGGAGAGAGTGTCACGCTTGCGTCATCGAATCTACGTATGGATTTTGTCATCGGACACCGAATTATTTAACCAGGCAACCCCCCACCCCTCTCTTCTCTACTTCCATCGGGACGATAATCGAATCTACCCCGCTAATTTTGAATTTCGCGCCTCGACGAACACCGGCTGACCCTCGTCAACCCCCTCTGGTTACTGATTAGCTTAATGGAAAGGTTGGTTGCCTTTCGTTCGAAATTTCGTCCCGATTCAAACAAATTGTTTCCGTGTTTATTGCTCCTCCGTGCGGAAAAGCAATACGGTTATTATATAAATTACTGTGTACAGTAAATTACTGTTGCATCAACAGTGTTTTTCGTAATAAAATACATCACCATGGAGTAATTTCTGTTACACCGCCGTGATTTTTTTTAACATTGCAGAGCAGGTAACATTTACATCTCAGCCCGGATGTTAAATAATTTATTTTTTGATTTCCAATAATTTGCTGCAATAAAGCAGTAAACTTACTACAAACATCTAATAATAAAATTGATATCTATGGACATTACACTGTCGCACTTATTTTAAACATTGCCAGAGGGGTGTCTTGTACCTCCCACATATCAATCCAAGTGATAAATAATGTATTTTTTCAGTTACAATAATTTTATATGTTTCAGAACAGCCTCATTATAAAAACATACATAATAAAACAACTTATTATTATTATTGAATTATCAAAAAATTTATCAATACTAAAATGGCGTTTTAAATAAATTGTTTCTTCTATTCCCAAACAGCAAACCTATCGCAAGCTAAAGCTATGTGCTCAGGGATTAAACGGCGTCTCCCAGGTGTTCTAATTATTACAGCCAGGTGCGCACCAAGTGACAGATTGAATTTATTCGTCACTCGATCCAGAACAGCCGTAGGAAGAGCTCGTTTTCTTCACCTGCGACGGAAGCAACTTGCTACTTCGTTGAAACACAGAGAATGAATTTACTAATTCGCCCGTCTTTCTAGCAGCGACGGGCACGCGCTCCAGGTTTTAAAATTGTAATTACTAGGCGGAGACATGTTGCTTTTAAACCCCGGTTTTAATAGTCCCTGGCCAACCCAGCGATAAACTTGCCGCACGTGTTCGTCGTTACCAGCGAGGCAACCGTGCCGTAAAATTCATTCCTCCGTCTAAAATATTCAATTGAACCATTAATTACTTCCCCACACATTTTTCGAGTTTATGACGGCGGCGCACAAGTTACTATTCAAAGTTACTCTGTTCAAAGTTAGCTCGTTCAGTCTCCTGTCTTGCACATTTCTCGTCTTTCAATTCGCGTAATCTGCTAAATCGTCGACAGAGTAATGATTAAAAGAATGTAGTATAGCATTATCTTCTTTAGAAGAAGAAAGTATCAAAGAATTCTTCTCGATCAAAGAAATCAAACAAATAAACAAAATTTTAAAAAATCGCCTCCACAGTTTATTATTTCACCTACTAATGTCACTATAAAAGAAGAAAAAAGTATCAAAGAATTCTTCTCAATCAAAGTAATAAAAAAAATCAAGAAAATCGCCTCCACAGTTTATTATATCACCTACTAATATCGCTATAAATATACACATAAAATACACTGTACACACCAACAATCTCACCAGAGTATCACAGCCTTGAAATCCTATTCATTCAATAAATTACCAATTCACCGCTGCCCGCGTAAAAGTTCGATTATGCTTGCAAATGTATCTACGGTTGCGCAATCATTTTTCGGCGTCAGAAGTTAATTCACGATCGTGACCAATAAATCTTCGAGTAAATTTCGGCGACAACAGTATCCCAGTTAAAAATAAAATATCGCTCCACATTTTGTGATTTACGTTTAGAATGTAACGCGTACGCGTTTGCGAAGATGCATTTGCGTGTGCAACATGTACAACATGTGCATGTGCACACGGGGCCTGCATTGTGCCGCGTCGGTTTTGCATTCGAGCGCGTCTTATTACCGGACGACCCACATAAGAATATTCATGACCCTGTATTCGGGAACGGCGGGCCAATTTTCGCGGAGGACGAGCTTAAAAAAAAAAGAAAAAAAAGAAAATGTTGTATAGCCGTACAGCGAAATGGGCTGACACAGCCCCGGTGTATATTCCATTCCGTACGGCAAACAGCGAACCCGTGGAGAAGACCCAGAGAACACGCGGTTATCATCGTTCCTCGAGCATTTACATTCAACAATAATCGTTATCTGTCGCCCCGGATCCCGCGATTTCCATGGAAATCCGATGTGCATCGCATTTAAATACAATTTCGGGTCAGAACGCCGCTACAGGCCGCCTCGAGATGGCGGCTAGTCTTGGTCCACCACAAAATGGCGGATGGTAGCCTAGAACTCGAAGAATGATTTTATGCAATTTATTTCCGCACTTGCTTTGGCAATTTAATTGTATGGCGACATTAACTGGTTTTTATTAGACTGCGTTGCATTTAGAGGTTATGGAACATCTCAAGATGACGGAAGGCGGTCTTGGTCCCACCACAAAATGGCGGATGGTAGCCTAGAACTCGAAGAATGATTTTATGCAATTTATTTCCGCACTTGTTTTGGCAATTTAATTGTATGGTGACATTTTCTCATTTTTGTTATACTGCGTTGTATTTAGAGGTTATAGAACGCCTCACAATGGCGGAAGATGTTCTTGTTCTTGAAAAAGTGTTGCTACGCAGCACCTTTTCGTACTTCTTTTAAAAATGTGATACTATAGCTTGATCGATCCTTTCTTAAATTATAATGCTTTGGGTTGAAACATTTTTAGCTATTACTATAGGGCGCTTCAAGATTACAATCTGGGCCGCGGTTACAGGGTGCTTCAACGACCACTTGTATTTCGTCACGTTTTGGGAGCTATCATATTGCCGGCGACCGTGCTCAAGCAGTTCAGCAAAACACGTTGCGTAACAGGGCAACAACACGCACAGACTTTGATATCGGAGCGGACGATAACAAGATCCGACCAGGCTAAAAGACGTTCTGGTGTCTCACGGTGGTGTCCGTGAGGTTAATTCTGTGGTGTTTTTCAAAAGAATCGTGAACGCCGAGTCCTCCATCATGGCTTTACCTTGGCGACTCACGGCCATCGTTCGTCTGGTAAGACAACACTATGCGACAACCATCTGTGTCCCAAGAAATTCTACGTGTTCCCGTGGAAATTGCGGAGATCGATCGAGCGATCTCGGTTCTGTTCGGAGACCATCGGTGCTCTGTTTACAAACGGTTCGAACCGCCAAGACAATCTCTTTGACAATCATTTTAACAATTTTCTGTGAGACGTTCTAGGCTTTTAACGATCAGGTATTGTTTGTAAAATTGCATTATTCGCAAGTCTAACAGGGAATTTTTATGTTTTCAATTAGTTTGTATTGTCAGGCTGTCGATAAGAGAAAAATCAACGTTTCAATTCGTTCCCCGCTTAAAGCCATAATCAAACAGCAACTATAATTGTCTCCACAGACCCCATACCTCGATATTATCCGTTCTTGTTTCATTTTGTCGACAAAGGTACAGGCAACGGGAAAATCAATGTTTAAGTTCGCAAACGCAAGATAAAAAGTCAATGTTTAAAGCTCGCAAGAAATTCTCGGAAACTTCGTTAAGGAGGCTGTCTCGTGTAAACGGGTCGAAAAGTCAATTTGTTTTATTGCATCTTTTTTAGAAAACCTTATTAAGTAATACTTTCCCGTAATATTACGCTCAAGCGTAATTCAAATTCATTGGAGTGACAAAATTATGACGATTCCAAGAGAGACGTACTTTTTTCTCATCTACCAAAACTGTATTTTTACATTCAATTTATCATTAAAAAATTACCGAAAACGTATTAAGCCGTTTCGTCAATTTTCAAGATAAATGATTTCTTTTTTTATCGATGATAACGACAACCATACTGATCAACAATCATCCGAATTTGCTGTTTTAATTCAGAGATTTCTGACCATCGACACTGTCAAGATTTTTAAACCGAGAAACAAATAATTAAAACTATATGAAAAATTGTTCTGTTCTGCAACAAAAAAATATTTTAACGTAAGACGTAGCATGGATTCGAAATAGATTCGTGAGAATTGATCAATGTTTCAGCGTTTAATTCTTGATGGTATGTTTCTATGGGGTTTGCGCGAGCTTTGCACGGACGCCGAGCATCTGAGAGTGCGGGCCATCCCCGGGATCACCCGATTCTGCGGTCTGCGGTGAAAATTACGCGGGGGTGAGGTTGGTAAAGCGATAAACACGCGGAAATGGAATTAAGACGCGTCGATCAAAGCGTCACCGGGAGCGTTCGCGTTTTCCGTCCGTCGGAAAAGAGATCCGATCGGCGGAATTGCCACGGGTTTCGAAGGGCTACCAACCCCCGTTTCGCTTCCGTCGAACCCCCTCCCGCTCGAATCTATTTCCAGTAGAACCAATATCCGGTCGAATATTAGTTATCGCACCCGCGTTAACAGTTTCAAAGTTTCGATACAGATGGAATTGCTGACGGCAGCATTTGTAACGGGGCCGTCGAAGGGGGTGGCAAACGGGGGATGGAAGCCTTTCTGTTTAGCGATTCCGAACCCTTCGGTTATTAGTTTGTCGTCTCCCGTGATCCTAAGTCTGCTAATGGCAACCTAATAGCCGAACGCTCGAACTACTACCCTTTTGGTAATGTAATTAACATATTATTAAGAACATTTCACTTGCTGAGAGATAGTTCGCTCCTGAAGCTATAGGGATTGTTACCATGGTCTCCTTCCGGTTTGAATTTCGTAGGGACATTATCTTGGACTTTTGAAATCATTGTCTTGAATTGGATTTAGTCTGTTCAAATATTTGAATTTGAATTTGTTCGAATATTTGAGTCAAATGTGAATCTATTTGAAAATGTGAACTGAACCTGTCAGAATATTTAAATGAATTTGGATCGAATCGAATCCATGTGAATATTCGAATAAAATTGAACCTGTTTAAATATTTGAATGTAAAATTACGTTACTTTTCCCGCGAAATTCAAAATGAAAATTCTCTACCGTGCGAATTATCGAATTTCCGGCACGAAAACGTTTTCCACGTTAAACATCGCGATTTTAACGATCTCGCGGAAGTTCGCGTAACGGGAAAGAGTTAAATCGCGATCGCAGAATGATACCCCCGACTGTGTAATAACGCAAGTCATTCGACGACACGGCTAATTTCGTAATTCGTAACAGAGGGGAAAATACATGTTACAATTACTGTGCTCATGCTCGATCCTGGAATATAATCGTCGTAAAACACGATGAATTTTGTAATTGTTTAATGGCTCAACGTCGGCAGCGATTCAATTATCGACTCCATTAAGATTAGCGCCAGTCCGAAGCTTGAGAACAAATCGTTGGTAATCGATCGATTTAATTAAGGGATCGGATTATAATTATCCGAGAGCTGTTCGGAGTACCTTCGAGTCGATTACGATCATTATTTATGTCGCTCTTTCTGATCACTTTCGCTTTCTGTCATAGTTCGCGCGTAGCTCGATGTCGAAATCGAATTATTGATTGCGGATTTTTGCGCAAAATAAACATTTTAATTTCAAAGTACTGCAGCTACGTAGACGTCCGTTTTCTTTATTAATAAAAATGAGCCTAGAATAAAATGTGTTTTAATAAAAGAAAATTTGTTTAATTATAGTTTTGGAATATTTAAATCCTCACGCAGGTATTATTAAGTAAATAAAATTCGTCTAGATTTAACAAGCTTTTGAAAAATTCATATTGACGACTGGTGAATGAGGTTTTGAGGATCATCGGATCATCAATTCCTGATCCAAGGGCCCGCACGCGAAACGTACAATTACTGTAGCAAATATTCCAGTTTTATTGCCAAACGTGTACACAATGAGAATCCATGTTTATTTAGGGTAGGAGCGTACGCGATCAAAAATGTCGATTTCTCCATGTAAGCTGCTTTCGATGCGGAAACGTCGTCCCCTTCAAACTAGCGGATATCGGAGAGGGAATTCGAGACGTCACGATCAAAGAATGGTGAGCAAAACAATGAATTCCCCTTCAGACCTCGCAATTATGCAACGGATTTTCTGCCGAAAAGTATCGCCCCGTAAAACGAATCATGCTTCTCCACACTTTTGCTTCGCACAAATTCACGAAAATAGTCAACACTCAAGATACATCCATTTTTCCACTGTTTAAAACTATTTAAAAAAAAATATATAATATTCTATCTCCGCTACTCTTCGAGTTATTAAGCTCGAAAGGTTTTCGAGTAGTTTAAAATACGTGTCACATATTTTTGACTAAACTATAAATGTGTGTACCAAGTTTTATCTGTTAGAGCAGAAGGAAGAGTGAATCAGGTATCGTTATCTCGGCGATTCGTCGTTCGCGAACTTTTCGGCGAGTAATTGCGAGATAGGTAGGAGAGGGTAGTCGTAGGATGGCGGGTGTCATCCTAAATGCGGCGTGAAGGCTCGGTACACGAGCGATTTGAATGCACAGGTTCGTGAAGCCGGGCGACCGGGTGTCTCAATTCGATAACATTTGCGAGGTGCAAAGCGACAAAGCGTCCGTGACGATTACCAGCCGTTACGACGGATTAATTAAGGCCTTGCACTACAAGGTGGACGACGTGGCTCTGATAGGGGACTCTCTGGCGGACATCGAGCTCGACGATAACGGATCCGTCGAAAATCTCCCCGAAACACCAGCCTCAAAGACCGAGTCCGCCGGGGCTGTAAAAGCCAGCGGAAAGAATGAGCAGCTCGCTGCGAACACCGGGTGAGTACACGTTTTGCAAAATTATTTAACCCGCTACCACCGTCACGCATATATACACAGCGGAACTTTATGCAAAATAAAAATTGTTTCGTAGTGTAAGCTACGCCCTGAGAGTTTTACACCACCGAACTCGGTCCTCATTTTTGTTCCATAAAACGGTGAAAGAAAAAATCGTGCATCAATTTTTAAGAAGTCGCTGTAAAGAGGGGGCTTCAAGCTTCAAATTCATGGCAGTTTCATTTACGAGAAAAACTTTTAGAAGGTTCTGAACTATTCTGGAGACGTTTGAATTTGTAGAATTGTTTAGGGGAAATGGGTCTTCGGTTTCCCACTTGCTACATCGTGTAAAAATCTCTTAGAGGAATATGAACACATGGCGAAAGTAGAGGCTTCAAGCTTTAGAATGAGTCCAGGCTCATGGCTGTACCTTTGTTTTTACATTTGATTGGGATTAACTGGTCAAGGTAGTTCTAGTGTGGATGCTTAGTTCAAAAACGTTCGTGAAAAGTGGAGGTTCGAGGAGTGAAAACGGGCTTGTCTGGTTTTTGCACGAAGGTTTTCGAAGGGTGAAGACGGCGGAGGAGAACAAGGACCGGGAAATGGGCTAGAAAAGGCGCTGGCTACTCCCGCGGTTAGGCGGATAGCCATGGAGAACGGAATCGAGTTAAAGGACGTCGTTCCCACGGGCAAAGGCGGCCGAGTACTTAAAGAGGATATATTGGCGCACTTGGAGCGAATTTCTGCTGGTTCCGCGGGAAACAGCAACCTGGAAAAACCAACCGATGGTCAGATCACGCCGATAAAGGGCTACACGAAGCATATGTGGAAAACGATGACGCGATCGCTGGTAAGTTGGACACGGCAGATAACGCGGCCGGACGTCGTAAACGCGAATTATGCGATTCCGTGTGTGGACAGTCGCGGTTTTTCCTTGCGCTTTATCTGGGAAATATTGGTACTCTGGACCTGGAATCGAGTTTTATACTTGGTTTCTGGCGCTTTTTTATAGGAAGCTGTGGAAATAATTTTTCTATTTCGTGTGTGCTGGTAGATAGAATGATCAAGAATTCTTTTTCATTTTTTGTTGAGCAGAACAGAAGTAATTCGTTAAACCGTGCTCACCCTACAACCCTTGCGATAGGGGTACAGAATTGAATGGTGTGGGGGCACTTCTGACCACCTTAATCGACTATATAAAAGTTAAATTAAATTTGAAAATTTAAATATTGTCAGGAACAATTGGAAAAATATTCTCATTTTTCATATAATTAGCCACAGCAGCTAGAAATTCGTCGATAACGATATTTCGCAAAGTAGAACCACGTTTTAAAATTCTATTTTAATAAAACAGAGAGGTTACCTTCTACAAACTTTGTTCGATAGTGTTTTATTGGGGCTTAAACATTAAGTTTGTTTTGCAAAGTTGAGAACTCCAGGCACGAGGAAACTGTAAAGCACACGTGCATATTCCAGGTCGCCCCTTATGCAAAGTGTCCATAAACGTCGTACTAACAATAAAAGTGATGTTCCCCGCAGGGCTCTCTTTTCTGGAACATTGAATACAAACTTACGCTCCGTTTCTGTGGACTGTGCATTAACAATTGAGTCTACACTATGAACAGCTAGACAATCTCATTTCTCCAGCAGTAGAGGTGCGGAGCTCGTATAAATGTTGAGCTTCGGTTTATTTTTATAGAGATGCACTATGATAAAAGTTGCTCGAACTCTGCGTAAACACAGTCTCAATATTTGTATACAATTCTGAACCTACATAAATATAACGAAATAAAATGCACTCTTTCCAAAACCAAATGAATAAATAAGAGGCTAGAATACCGACGTACATGTCCGTTCAATTTTTCAGTTCATCTAATATTTACGGAATCGCAAAATATAATGAAATAAAATGCACTCTTTTCAAAACCAAATTAATAAATAAGGGGCTAGAATAACTACGTACATGTCCGTTCAATTTTTCAGTTCATCTAATATTTACGGAATCGAAAAATATAACGAAATAAAATATTCCGTATATAAAAAAAACAAATTGAAACGTTCAACGTAAATTATAAATTTTTGTTTCATCTGTGATGGTCTTATTCCTCAGAAAATATGATTTTAGAACATAAAATGTCCAGCCAATTCAACCGATTTCTACAAATCGACAAACAATTCCGCAGACGATTTCTGCGAGCGATAGAAAACATTCGGAACATTTGCATGGCGAGCGCAATTAGCGGGGAAAATACCGTCGGCATATTTGGACATTAAAAGTAACACCAAGTGTCTTTTGAAACGGTTTAATCGCGTTTGGTTGCGGCAACGTTGACGCGGAAATTCGAATCGATCGGTATCGCTCGTGTCAACGTTGGCCGTCGCCATTATCGGCTCGCCGTCACTTCCGGCGTTTCCCAGGAACGAAATTTATCCCGAGAAAAATCGTCCGGAAGATATTAAATCCTGACCCTCTCATTCCTTTTTTCCCTCGTCTCTGTTTCGTCTCCTTCGAACAACATTGTCGGATAAAGCTGCCAACCCCCTTTATGTCACGCTCACTTACGCTCAAACAACCCAGTGAAAACAACGTACCCTCGAAAAATATTATTTTTTAAATGACTTAACGAATCTTCCGTATATTTTCCGTACGATCTTTTTTACTTCACGTTTTTTGCAATCCATAACATTTATTCAGATTGTCCGTCATTATTATCATGACAAATACTGCTGCGAGGAAATTTATTCTACAGCTTTCCACGAATGCATTTTTACAATTGTTACTTTAACTTTCTGAAAAACTTTTCATACAAGTTTTTCTAATTTCGTCAAACAAAACAAACAGTGTAAAATGTTTAACACTAAACCTGCCATGGTCAAATCACCGACATTTATTATTGCAATTATTGATAGTACACATATCCATTTGTGGAAATTAATAGAATGAATTTCCTTCTCCAAGCATCAATTTGGTAGTGAAAATTGTGGGGCATCTGAATAAATTTAGTTATGCCATTTTTAGAAGGCAACATTAACTTATACTTTGAATGCGTGGTAGGTTTAGTGCTAATGATGCAGGGCTCGGAGAGATTCAAATGATTTATGGAATAGGAAAATTGATACTTTTCAATTCGGAACTGGTGGTTTTTCTGTTTTAATCCCGCGGCGGCTTTCTTTCATTTTTCCCGGGCTCTGTTTCGGTATAATCGAGCTCGACAGCCAACCACCCCTTTACGTCACGGCCGTTTAATCGCGGTAGCAGTTTGTTCGGTCGCGTCATTAACTCGCGCGCCTCGCCACGCATTGTTTTACAACGATTAACCGGCCGTTTATTCAGCGGCTGCGGCCACGTGGGACGCGATACGCGAAATTCTGCTAATCTTGCGATTCACGCGTGGCCAGCATTTTATGCAGTCCCCTCTCGGTTTATTAATATATTGCGACCAGAGATCGTTACCATTTTTCATTCACTGTGCGCCATGTGCTACGGAAATATTCGATCCAGATTATTTCACAACGAATTTACTAGCTAATTATTACACATTATTCGCAGAGCATCCCGCACTTCGTGTACAGCGATGAGTGTACCATCAACAAGCTAATGGCCTATCGCAACGAAATAAAAGACCGTCTAAAAGAAGAAGGCATTGCCCTAAGTCTGATGCCATTCTTCATCAAAGCAGCTTCGAAATCGTTAGAAAAAGTGCCCGAGTTGAATGCGTGGCTCGACGAGGAAGCGCAAGAGTTGCATGTAATCGGGGGCCACAACATAGGCGTAGCAATGGCCACGCCACAGGGCCTCGTAGTGCCAAATATCAAGAACGTGCAAAATCTGAACATCCTGGAAATCGCGAAGGAATTGAACAGGTTGCAGGAACTGGGCAGTAAGTGCTCGATTCCGTTGATCGATCTCACCGACACAACTTTCTCGCTCTCCAATATCGGCGTGGTAAGCGATTTTCCAAGAAAAACGTTTTTTTATATCTTTCTCTCCGTCTCCCTCTCTCGTTCCTCCTCGTCCTGCGATCTCGATTGACCGAACGGTCAAATTGAATCTCGAGACCGATTTAAATTTAATTCGACCCGTTGACGGAGAAAATATTTGCGTTCCCCGGCTTCTCTGTACACATATACACGGCTCGTTACATTTATACATACACCGTGACGAGAGATTCCGCCACCGCGAAATACAATTACGTAATTTGTTAATTTCGCTCGATATTCGGCTCGAAACCGAATTAATCGCGCGAGAGCGCCGCTGCCCGGGGAAAAAAACAGTTTTCCGCGATCGAACACGGAGATTTAATTGGCCGGCGATTTGCACCGCCTACGCCGTTGCTTAACACATTGTCCACGATTGTCTCGTAATTATTTAAAAGCCATAAGGATGTTTTAGTAGCTATTTCAACGGCAATGGAAACGTAACCAACAACTTACCCCCTATTTAAAATATGTTTAAAATAAGCGGTGACAGCTATTGCAAAATTCGTTTTTTATTATGCAATTTTGCAGGTCGGCGGTACGTACACGAAGCCAGTAATCCTGCCACCGCAAATCGTGATCGGCGCATTCGGAAAAGTGCAAAAGCTGCCGCGATTCGACGAGGAAGGGAACGTGATAGCTGCAAACATAATCTCAGTGAGCTGGGCAGCCGACCATCGAGTCGTGGACGGCGTTACCATGGCAAAATACTCGAATCTCTGGAAGCATTATGTCGAAAATCCCTCGTTCCTGTTGATAGGAGCGTAATTAAATACACAACACATCGAGCATAATCTTTTCCACGATTTTTATTACCATTTTTATACTGCCCGAAAGTCTGCGAGAAAATGCACCTACTCGAAAGTGTGTGGACACTATTTTTGTTCAAATAACTGCGAAATTGTTGAATAAATTTAGCGAAAATTTTCTAATTGTTATTGTCAAAATGCTGCATTTTTATGTTCGGTTAATTACGCAATAAATCTTTAGAAACTGCTCAAACGGTTTGGAATACCAGAAAATAAAGATCAATTTCACCTTTTAATTATTCCGAGCGCTCTTAAGTGCTTTAAATGATTAAACATGTAATGCAACTAATAATACAGTTTCGACGAAAAGCGCGCGGATCAGTCGGTTGGCTTAATTAAGGACGCTAATTGCTGGGTGTGAGAGAAGTACGACGTGATGTTTTGTACGTAAATATTAATTTATTTATTGCTGCACAACCAACTAGGACTTTGTTTTCCATAAAGATAAAATATCTTATTTTTGTAATTTTCCTTTTTTTAATGTTTGCTTGTTTGTTCTCTAACATATTCAAAGTGTTACAACTTGTATGGTAGTTATTATATATATAATATATATATATATTTATATTTATATATGATGACCAGTCGAACTGTGAGCATTTTTGTACATTAAAACTATTACACATTGTTCATACAAATTATGCTAGTTTGGTATATATACCAAAAAATATGTTAAGGAAGTGGTTGTACTGATTAATATCCTTTGTGCATTGATTGCTCTCCATCGAGAGGGAGGAAGGTAGAGAGATTTTTTTCTAAGAGACAATCTCAGCAAAGATAAATGAAAAAAAACCAGATAGTCTAATCAACGAAATCACAAAAAAACAAGAAACAATAAAAGACGTTCATATAATGAGTACGACCACTTATTTACGTATCCTTGTAACTCGTATTATATATATATATGTATATATATATACACAGTTTTATAATGTATCGCATGTACTCAGTCACTCGTGCTCCCACGCAATCATTCCATTCCCTTAAATGCCACATAAATATTTACTCAAAAAGTAGTCAGTCTGTTTAGTAGTTAGAGTAGTAGAAAAGATTGTATATATGTTCGCATGGTCCAAAATTTTGTATGATAATCAAGTTGCCTTTCGAAGGAACGAGAACGGAACTCTTCGAACGATTAAAACGCGGTGGCGGATTATTGCGATGGCCTAATCAATAAAATTATGCTTATTCTAAAAATATATTCCTTGGAAAGCTCCATTACAAGTAAAAGCAAACTTTGTATACTGGGATTTTGTTATTTTAATATTTAAATTGTTTGTTTGCAATTTTCGGAATTATCTGTGGGCCTCCTGTCGACAATATGACGACATTCGTTCGAAAAGGGTTGATAATATTAATAATTTTATTGGCAATTTGCCTGCCAAATAGCTAGAATGGAAGATACCACGAAATCAGAGTCGTTCAATGAAGATTAATAGAATTTAAATGAATTCCCCAAATTGACCGGAGCTGGACTGTTAATGTTTAATACAGTGATTACTGCGTTAACAGTGTATCTATCGGAAGGCTACTAATCAATTTTTTAGAGGAGCTTAATGATATTGTTTTAACAACTGGTTTGCGAAAAGATTTGTCCTCATTTTTTGAGACTATCAAAATCGTCATCTAATTACTTAATCTTTAATCATTAAATTGAACGAACAGCTGCCAATCGGGAACAAGAAGAATTCTGTTTAAAAGAATTTTTAAATAAATCTGTAAATACTTTGAAACACTGTCCGAGAATTGAAATGCAATAAAAAAATAATTAAATTTAAATATTTTAATCGCCTAATCCACCACCAGATAAACACTCAACAAACCTAACTCGCATGCAAATCAACAGAATTCCACAATCGACTACGAACAAATGCAAGTTTCCCGTTTCAATAAATATCTCTCGTCTCTATCACAACTCTCGCAAACGACGAAGAAAACGAAGAAAAAAGTTAGGATAACAACGGACAGAGAGAGTATCGATAGAAACACAGACGTGATCGGGTACGTTAGTTGATCCGCCCCCTCAATCATACTATACTTATCTCCCAATATGACTAGGTGTATATAGATTATTATTGGTAATGTAGTTTAGTCCAAGAGTGTAAATGCAAAGCTGCTTTCCGTAGAGATAGAAAACTACGTGCGCTCGTTCGAAAGGACAGAACCAAAAAAAAAAAAAAAGAAAAAGAATACGATCGAAGAGAAGCAACAGAGTACTAATCCTCTTTCTTCATCAAACCGGTTCGAAATCGGTTACGAATACATATCGGACACACAGCTTAACTCAGAAGCCCCCGGATCGTGTATAAGATAACTCTCACTAAGAATACCTCATCGTCAATCGAGTATATTAGTCATTTCTCAAAGATTCTTTTACAAAATACGCAAGCAAAAGTCAGGATAAAAAATAATTGCTTCTGTTTTCTTTTTTTTCTCCTCTTGTTTTCCGCCGTTCCGTTTGGAAAAAATATCGCCCGCCTGTGTAGAATATACATATGTATTGTTACGTGTATAATATCGCGCGTTTGCAACCCCCATAGACGGGGGTGGGTTTCAAACATGAAGGAAGTTTTTCTGAAAATATACATTTTACCGCCGTGATTCTCAATTCTGGAAATGTCCAAGCCTCGTCTCACGGTCCCGGAGAGAAAAAACGAACGCATGCTGGACGATCACGAAGCTCGGAGAATTGTAGAATAGAGTAATTAGCTTATTATTGTTATACATATACTATATATATATACTATATATATATATATATATATATATATATATACTATATATATATATGTATATAAATATGTAGACTTATATACATATACATTTGAAGTCATGCTCAACACACACACTCATAAATACGCCTCGGCTACCATAACTTTTAACTGCAACTGATAATACGTTACTTCAACATTAACACACAGAGCTGTGTGTGTGTGTGTGTGTGTGTGTGATTAATAGACTGCGAATCTTTATGCAAACTAAAAATGATCTGCATCGACTTCAAGACGAGACAGTTCAATACAAATTTATTCCTTCTGTTAATAATTTGAATAGGTTGTAAAGCATGTACCAGAGTAATATTCACCTCCTCATTCTTGTCACAAATGCATAAAATCCGCAGTCTAGTGATTAAATAGATATATAAAAATAACAAACGAACAGTCAAAAATCTGATAGACTGTGTGAAGTATAGAAAAAAAAAAACAAGACGAATGCACCGAGGATCTTCAAGAGTGCTAATTGAAAGTGTAACTGTATCTGTTGGAACGGAATAGTGTAAACAATCAGTGCTGCGGGTGTTCATAAGAATTTGTTTTTGTAATGCTTTATCTACTGGCAGTTTGTCAACAGAATTTTTCATAGTTAATAAATATTGCCAGTAATTAAAAAGCTGCCAGTAATTAAAGTGTCAAGTGACTGCCAGTAGATACAACTATAATTTTACAGTAAATTCGATAGATTCAAAGCGATGGAAAAAAATTGTAAGAAATTTTCCAACAGACTGGTGCTCTGTAAGATAAAATGCGATATAAATGAACATCCGCAGCGGAATGAGGAGAACGCATGGTCTAACAGTTTCCTATGCGAGGTAAAGTGAAGTACAGTATCGTTATCTTGCCGTAAAAGTTCCAGGATACAAAGAGCGTACTGGTTTGAACTGGTATGTCTTGGCGCAAACCGTTCTGCATGTGCTACACATCGTTACAACCTTTCTAAAACATTGATTCTCACAGCTCTACCCCATTTACATTGTGAAGAACTTTCATTTCGTCTGTTACAGATCCACTAACATAGAAAAGTAGCGTTTTTTTCGGTATTACCCTTACACGTTACACATACCGCTGTCTGGAAAAACAGTTTTCACCTACGAAGGTACATTACAACTTTTGTTCCTTTAGCATAGGGTGAATCGAGTATCATAATAATTCACAACCACAACGACAACGTTCTCGTCGAATAAATGTCTAACATCGGAGTCTTGAAACGAAGAGGAAGACAAACAATACAAAGACGAATAAAATAATCCTTAAAATATATATGTATATATAATATATAATTTTCTTTTTAGACCTCGATAAAGTAAACGTATCACGAATCCATGGCAAGCAAAATGCGCATAAAATTGCCTCAGACAACCAATAAAAACGATGCACAAAACGGAATAAAAAATTACGGCACATTGAAGAATACTTTTTCTCTCGCGCACGTGTTTTTGCGCGCGGCATCTAGTAAAACAACACAAATTTATTTAAAAAAGAAACAGAGAAAGGAACTCGCTCGTCGTAATCTCTGTGCGTCTCAAATTCGCGCGATAGAATGTTTCACAGAACACAAAACATTTTTACCCATAAAAATATATATATAAAAAAACATGAAATGTGCAAATAACCCATCCAACTATCAAAGATAATGTTGTGTATCATGTACGGAACGAGTCGCAAGAAATGAAACGCCTAAACGCCCTCGTTAGAATCGCGAATGCACTATTGTCATCCAAACAAATATTTATCGATATTCTCAGAACTGTTTAAAGGTCGTCGATGCTTTTTTAAATATCGTATTTTTAGTTTGATTGTGCCGTTAAAAGAAAAACACCGACGACCTTCAAGCGATCTTGAGAATCACATTTGACCTACATAATTCTTGTTGTGGTCATCTTTTACTTGAACAGAGGCGTTTGGGCGTTCCATTCGCCGCTACTAACCCGGTACATACATAATATATATATATGCACAGTATATATATATATACTTTAATATAATTGCTTTGTATGTATAAGGTTAATAAATAGTATTTTGTTTCTGGCACATTGTCAGCTCTCCACGAGACAAGCGAGTCCACACGAATACAACCAACACCATAAAACAACATAATGCATATGTTCACAGGGTCAGTGGTTTCTCCTTTCCCCAGGAAGGGGCCGAGGGGAGAGGGGTTTGAACTTATCTAAACTGTCCGCTAAATAGCCACTACCTTACGCTATCCATACGAATTGGCCCGTGAAGAAATATCCTCTTAAAAATAACTCTCTTGTACATCACAATGTTCAAACCACTTTTGCCTCCAATAATTGTGCAGGGGACCATGTTTCTAGTCTACTGTATACCCTAACGAATTGTTGTCTGTCGCTTATTGTTTCTCGTTCACCTTAAAGCAGGGCTTGAAACGGTTCCGAAAATAAACTGTTCTAAACTGTTATACAAAGGCTCCGATCAACACGGTCACGGAGAACCTTAACCTAAACATATAATCATGAAAATTTCGGTTCTTCGCAACAATTATTATCGAACGTAAAGGTTTCTCAGAACCGTTTCAAGAACCGAAGTGGATGTTAGAACAGTTTTCAAGTCCTGCCTTAAACATCACGTGTTTCCGTATGAGTAGTTACGTGTATTTATGCGAGTCGTATGCGACTACTGGAAGCCAAAAATTTTCTTTTTCTCTGAACTCCCCACTCTCACCTTTGGTAACGCTGCCTCAGTCGTACAAATCAGTCGCTCGACAGTGTCGGAGAGAGAGCACGATCCTACCAACGTTGCAAACAAGCGAAGCAAACAAGAGTCCTCTTCATCGCCGCCGATCTTACTCCGTGTGTCGATTATCGTTTAACAGAAAAGATAGAAGGTAAAGAGAGCTTACGTCAATCAGTCGGGATCCGAAAAACCGATCAACCGATGGTCTGGCGTCATTGATGACGGCTGATCATCATCGATACCACGGCACCGGTCGCTCGAAGAACAGCCACGGCGTTGTTGTGATCCGATTTTGTGAAGTCTATGCCGTCCACCTCGAGAATCTTGTCTCCAGGTCGGAGAGTACCTTGTGCAGGACCGTCCGGGTTCACTTTGGTCACTATGATCCCCTGAAGACGCAACGGACGATGTCAGCCGGTTGTAGATAGCGTAGACAGTTCTTAGAAACATGATGCGTCGCTTCTAGTCTATAAAACTTACAGTTTCCGCGCCGGCAACTCCGCCAGCTATGCTGAAGCCGAGGCCCGGGTTCTTTCTGACTTGAACAGGCAACTGCAAATCAACAATTGTTTTAGTACTTGCCACTTTTGATCAGGCAGGGTATAGCCGGATAAGGTGGTCAAATTAAAGTCGGTACCCCTGCCACAAGGACAGTTATGAAGAGAACATTTTGAACCGAATTTTCGACTGCAAAATCGATATTTAAAAAATTCAGGTATTAACTTTATTAAGATTTAGTGGTGAGTTGTTGCATCGTAATTAATAAAATAAAAAATCGGCTATACCCTTTGTTATATTTTTAATTACGTACTACGTTAGCATTTCTATGGGGGCCAAACATCCACTTGAACCTCGGTCTCCTGTCCGAGTTAACCGACTCGTTCCCTCCACCGATTTTGTACTTGTCAGAACAATTCAACTCGCTAAAAGATTTATTGTTCAGCGAGACCGGCGTACTGCGACCAGAATTGACCTCGTTCTTCATACCCGTAGGGCTATTCGCATTCGCCATTTCATTGGTAACACTTTTCAAGGGTCCATCCTGACAATCCACGCCCAGACTCCCAACCGGACTTGAGTTTGTGGTGATCAATGACGCCAGGTTATCGCAGGACGCATTATTGTTCACAATCCCATTCGTGATCTTCTTCGACCGATCGGAGAACTTCGGTTGCATGGAGAGGGGGCTTCGATACTTCTTGCCCGTTACAGGGGACGTGGGAATGCAGGATGAGTTCAACATCTTCAAACTCTCGTAATCCTCCGTGGAAGAGTTCATGCATTTGTTGGAAAAGTCGCTGTTGTTGGAATTCGCGGACTCCAGGTGCTTCGTTTTCAAAATAGGAATTCTACTAGGCTTCAGCGATCGGTCGCCCTCGAAGGACTGCTCCTGGTCACTCGGCTCGGTCAACAAGTTCGTCTGATCGAGAGTTGAACTTGTTTTCCCATTACTGATGGTCACGTCTGACCCATCCGTGTTGGACGAGAACTTCTCGTTGCATAAACGAACGTATTCCTCGGCTTTGAACGACTCGTCGTTCCCATCGTAGTTTGAAATTTCTTGAGACACCTTCAGGTTTGATATGTTCATGTCCGTTTGCGGAGAGACGATTGTTGGCGAGACGATTGTTGGCGAGTCCGACTGACCTACTGAAGCAAGAATACATTTGAAAACGCTGTTAAATTGTTCGTTTCCAAAATTTGTCACGCTTCAAGGTATATCTAGCCTAACAGATGGATACGTACATTGGTTTAGCTGTTGGAATAGCGCCGCTTTCTTGGAGAACGCGGCAGCGATATGATACGGCGGTGGTACAGGGGGAATTTCGTTCAATTTTGGCGCCTGTATAAGTATTTGATCACCGTTGTTACTGCCCACGGCGAACTTCTCCGATTCCACAATCTTTGCCGTGTTTGCCTTCGAGTATTCGTCCGGTTTCCACGTGGAGTTTACGTAATCTGCTACTGTTGGAGGCTTGGAGAGATACTCTGATGTTGGGTTGCGAATGTACTTTGCTTCTCGGATGTCTGGGCTTTTCTCCTTAGCGAGGACTGTCTTGTTTGCCTCGTCCGATGACTCCTCTGACACCGACGGCTCTGTTCCGACATCCGTAGGGCTTGCGCTCTTGTATCCTTTTGATATGTTGCGGTCCGTAGGTGAAAGTGAAGCATGTGAACCCTGAAGGACACATATTTCATCATTTTATGTAAACATTAATTCAATCTCGCAATATTTTTTCTCGTTCGATATGTATTGATTCGTCTTTACATTAATTTGTTGCATGTGAAATGTCCGATTTTAAAAGGCAAATGTTACGAAGCGCTTTAACACTAATTTGCGTTTTAACGCATAATTCTTTTGAATCAATACCTTATTAAAGAAACTTTGCGAGAAACAGGTCCCAGTTTTTGAGGCAAGGTCCAGAGTAGTAGTAGCTTTTGCAATAATAGCTTCTTTGATCATTGTCTCCTGTTCTAAATGCATCTGGAAGTGTCAATCGCTAATTGTCTTGTATCGTTCGATTTTTTGCATAAACACAAAGTACACATTAAAAAAAATCGATTTGATGACACCAATATTCTGTTCTGGGGTCATTTTTTATGGTTTAGAGTCACGCAAGTCCTGTATCTTTTGTACGAAAAACAGATGAAGCAATAGATTTGTCAGCAACGATACTTACTCTTTGATCGTGAGCCGATTGATGTTGCAAATTGCGGGCATGCCTAGCGAGGTTACGCAGCTCTTTGGGGTAGGGTGTTGGTGCTCGATGGAGTTGTCTAGGGATCTCGGATTCTACCTCAGCAGCAAAACATATTCTCTTTCCGGTACCAACAATCGAACTGGAAATTAGTCCTACAGCCGGCGGTATTTCTGCGTGTACACAAACGTTCGTTGGATTAGCGTGAAAACTGAGAAGATCGTCAACAGTCTATAGAAATATTCGTGGTTCTCTCAATCTTATACTTTACCATTTCATTCCTCATCTTCCTCCTCATTATCCACTAGCAGCAATAATATATCAGACATAGATGTTAAATACTTATTTGTAAAATTAAATATCGGTGTATATTCCTCTGTCCACGTAGAGTATTAATTCTTCCCCCCGATTGTCTCCTCCGAGGCACAATAAGAGTCAAAATAGCTTCGAGTACAGAGCGTTAAAACTAACTCGAGCACCTCGAAGACATGATCGTCAAAGTGCAAAAACACGGGACAGACGAGGATACACAATTTACGGATACTCACGTTCGAGTTCCTGTCGCGGGTTCTGCGGCAACATGAAGCAGCTCAATACCATCATGTCCTCTTCGCAATTGAACTCCTGCTGCAGTGGCACCAGTGGTTGACTTTGATTGTCGCTCAGCCATAACGCTTTCAAGTTATTCAAGTTCAGCATAGAAACAGGCAAGTATTTGATGCAATTGTTCACGAGATTGAGTACCCGTAACGAGGACAGGTGACCGAGCTCCGGCGGGACTCGGGTCAGATAGTTCGATCGCAACGAAAGCAACGATAGCGAGGTGCAGCTCCCGATCTCTGGCGGGAGGCACCTCAAGCAGTTATTGTCCGCGTTCAAACAGTGCAGCTTTCGTAGAAGTCCTATCGACGACGGTAGATACTCAAGAAAGTTCTTAGTGACTATAAGCTCCTCTAAGTTCGACATTTGTCCGATGTCGTTTGGCAGTGCACTCAATTGATTGTGATCGACTTTAAGGGTCACGATCGTTCGCAGATAGCACAGGGAATCTGGCAACTGATAAATCTCATTGGAAGAAAGATGCATAATTGAAATATCTCGCCAGCCGTCTATCTCCGACGGGATTACGTGGATCGTGTTCATCGTGCAATCGAAATGATTCAAACGGTATAGTTGATTGATGTTCACTGGTATACGTTTGATATCGTTCCCGTCTATCCACAGTTCGGTGAGATTGATTAGATCCCCAACAACTTCTGGCTGGAAACAAAGCAATCAATTAATCGATAAGAACTAATTATTCTCCTGTCACAAGTGAAAGGGTGACCTACCAATTCAGTGAAGTCATTGTTACCAATATCGAGTCTTTGCAAATTTATCAGACGACTCATGCTCTTTGGTAATGTCATCATGTTATTCACCCTGAGCTCCAGAGTTCGGAGAGCCGAGAGTCTCCCGAAGTTAGCCGGCAAGTATTCTATGTATGCATCGTTTATATATAATTCCCGGAGCTCAACGATGTGTGTGATAGCATCGGGAAAACGTTCGAAAGGATTAACACTGATATCTATGGAACGAAGGTTTTTACATTCTTTTATACTGTCCGGTAATTCTTTAATACTATTTTTACTGAGGTCTAGGTATTCCAGGTTGATTAACGACGCTATGGCGGGTGGTAACGTGGTGACTTCATTATCGCTAAGGGATAGTACTCGTAATTCATGGCACTGAAACAGTGGCCTTGGAAGATCCTTTATCTGCAAGAAGATGCATCGTTAATACTTTCAACAAACATCTTTAAAAAAAAAATTAAGGTTGATAGTTACTCTGTTACAATCCAGACAGAGCTTTTCCAATGTTCTTTCATAAATGAACACGTCGGGTGGTACATCGTAAAGATTACAGTGGCTCAGGTTCAGCTCGCAGATATCTTCTTCTTGTGCTCTCAGACATGCAGCGCACTGCCACCAAGCACTACCCATTTCATGTATAACTGAAAAACAATTTTTATCTCGAATAGCAAAAATTGATCCAAGATATGCACAGTACACTAAAACATTCCATAAATCGATTCAATTATCTAGAATTCATTCAGAGTAATATTACAATGGTTCTAAGCAATTAAGGGTGGAGTTATATAAGTCTGTCTGGGACTCGTACAATCCTGGATGGCACAAAGGCTCCCATATCTGAGTGTACTTGATCGTTGGACCGCACGAATGAACATGTATAAATGCTACATATAAAAACAGGGTAATCAAATTTTATCCAAGTCTCGTAGCAGACATGACTGAGTATAACTCGACCCTTAAGGTTCGATACAAATTGAGGGAAAAGGGATAGTACCTATAATACTTCAAGAACGATTCCCCAAGAGCATCGATACACGTATGGCAAGCAGACAGGTCCGAAACAGCGCTTGACTCGCTAAAGACTATTGTTCCATGGGGTCCTCGGGAATCATTCGGCAATCGGTGCGTCGACGGTCCGTTTCTTTCGTGCCGGCTTCGCCAGGATCGTTTCGGGCCGCATCATCGCGAAACACCACGGCACGCGACACAGTGTCTTCCCGTTCCGAAATCAGTATCGTGAACGAATCGCACAGGCTGCGACGATGTACCGAGTAGATGTCAAGAGGTGCAGGTTATTCGATAGACCTCCCCAAGGACTTCTTTCATAAACATATCTCACTATTCATTCATCGGTGACGATCGTTTCCCGTGGTTGTCCTAACGACGATGACGGTATCACAAACGGCAACAGTCCCGAACGCATTTATCGAACAAACGTAGTAGGTACAGACCTATTACTCATTGAATGAAAAACCTTCAAAGAAATGTAATGGTCCGTTCATAATGACTTTTTCACACGGTGTCCCGCGACGATTTGTCTTCTCGAAACAGGCGCCTGGCGCGGGTCGCGTTCGAAGTTCGCTCGAAAACTATCGAGCTCCGGTTTAATGAACCGTTATTGAGTTGTCTCGGTGTAGCAACCTGAATCGATCACAGCCAGATTTTTATCGTGTAAAAAGCGAGCCAATTCTATGCCAGGGTGCACCGTTGTTGGCAACTTTAAGCCGAGAGGGGATGATGTATCCCTACTCGGTTCTATACATAGTGATGCTGAAATTCGCCCAACTCTCTTCGCTTTGTCTGACTGTGACCTGCTTGTTCGGGTTACGAACTACTTTCTTTTACGATCGCCAGTCTGTAATTGTTAATACAGTCTTTGTGTATTTTATTTTCCGTGTATTGTACTCATTAAGCTGAATAAGAAAGTTTAACTCGAACAATTTGAATATTCGTACCTGATCGCGAGTTGAGAGACACTGTGGCTATCCGAGAGATGGTGGTGGGAGGAAGGGGAATAGTTTGACGAGGCATAGATCACGGCAAGATGTGTAACTCCCGCGTTTTTTGAAGACCGGTGCGCATGCGCTCGCAAGTCGAACAACCACGAACGTGATAGAAAGTATTCGATCAAAATGTTAAAGTATTAATCATATAATAAATAAATAATACTTCTCGTTTTGTTGTTAAAAAACAACAGACATTCTTTCTTACATTAATAATAGGGACATATAAAATTTGTGCCATATCTCGTTTGAAATATTGCCGCGCTTTAAGAAGCGGCAACATGGTGCGCGAATAGTATGTCAAGGTTGCTCAATCTGGAGATACGGATATACAAAATTTCGACAAAGACGTCGCCTCTAGTGTATTCTTTATACTCACACCTTTGACGCCATCATAAATCCATGATGGCGAAAATGGTTTGAGAACGCGCCTTAGAGGGGCGCCTAATCGACAACAGTCGGTGACGTTTCCAGTCGTACACGTGCGCAGAAGTTAATTAATGGATTAAACGTGACGAAAAGGTGGAAGACCGAGAACGTTGTGATGTTCTCGAACGGGAATCAATTTTCTGGTATGTAGAAAGCAGAGACGGGAACAGGTTTTGTTCGACTCCGCCGAGATCTGTTTCTGAAGAGGGTAATCGATCAATGTGAACTCGGATTGTAGAAGGAAGACGAGACCGTAGACGATAAGAAAATGAGTGCTGAGGAACATAAGGGTTGCGAGGTAGAGGATATCGAGAATTCGGATGAGAGCGACAGACCCTCTGGGGAAAGGTGGGCTCCAGTCGGAGCGAACGACTGCGACAATGATTTTGCCGATGAATATAAATATGTAGATAACATGGAGAAGTGAGTACCCCTTCTGCCAAATGTTCTGAACCTATGTAATTAAATAATATCTTTTTTTTCGTAGCTTGTCGTACGACATGGAGAGGCTTAAGGTGCTAGAGGAGGAGCAGGAGATGCTCAACTCGTCCCTCATTGCACTCACCACTCATTTCGCCCAGGTATTGAATGCTTTTTAAAATGCTTGAATCCGAAATGACAATTTCCTCATTTCCATCTTGCTTCTCTAGGTTCAGTTCCGTTTGAGACAAATAGTGGATGCGCCGACCAACGAGAAGGAAGCGTTGCTCAAGGAGTTAGAAGAGTTTGCATTTAGGGGAATCCCAGATGTTCCAAATAATTTGTCACTTGATAGTAGATCTATTACTCCGACCTCTCCAGTGTCCTGCAAGCAAAGCGTAAGCTGTGCAATAATCTATCGTGCCAGTATTTTAATTTTTTTAGTATTAACTAGTTAAGTTTTCACTCTTTTTTTTGTTTGTTTTGGTTCTTTTCTCACAACCATTTCCTCTGTGTGTTCGCCTTATTTTAATACAACTCGCTTTGCTTGTAAAATGCTGATATGCGTACAGATCTGTGATACATTATTTTTTCCCTTATTTTCTAATGAAGTTTTAACCATTTTGTAGATAAAGTAATACCTGTGTTACATTGGGAAATAAATGTTTTTATACACATTGTTTTTTACATATGCTTTTGTTATTCTCAAGCTTTCAATCCTTGCCTCATTTTTAAAAATTTTTCTTTTTGGTTTGAAACGATAATACGAAAAAAGGAGAAGCTGATTGCTCAGTGTGTGCAATTTAACAGATATCCGGAGTGATTAATGATGTTGATGTCGAGTCTAAAATGGCTCTGCAGAGAACAAAGCAGAAAGAGCTGATATGCCAACTGAAATCTCAGTTGGAAGATCTAGAGAAGTATGCGTACGAAACAGGCGATGCAGATTTACCGCAGAGCATGATATTGGAACGACAGAATATCATAATTAGTAAGTTCTGCCAATATGTTCTGCACAGACTCCAAACTAATATTCCACCATCTGTTTTCTAGGTCATTTAAAAGAGAAATTAAATTTTAACGTCGACGATCTCTGCAAACTACCGGTTGACGATTTAAGATGGCAAGTAGATTATGCTATAAGTCAGGTAAATCATTTGACTCAATAGGATGCAGTAACGAGTGTTTCCTCCCGAATCAGAATTAATCGATCCGTTTTGCAGATCGTTAGTCCCTTGAAAATGAAGGAACAACTGGTGTCTCAACTGAAGACGCAGATTACGGATTTAGAGCGGTTTATAAATTATCTTCAAGGGGAAGTTAGCACGGAGACTCTAGCATGCACCTGTGCCTGTCCGGTTCACACTAGCGGCTCCGCAACTTCTTATGCTAAGAATGCGTTTAAGAACAAGCCGATAGAGGAGGAAAACACGACGAAAACCATCAACACTGTTAAGAAGGTGGTCGCTTTGTTGCACATGTTCCTGGTGTCCCAGTTGGGATGCGGAAGCGAAAGGGTGAGGCGAAACTTCAAAAAAAATTCGGTGCACAAATGGCGCGACCTAAGAACCAGGCTGGACATAGCCGTCGAACACGTGATAGAGATGATCGCGGAAGTCAGTCATCCGGACGACGACGATGCTATTAACGAGAACGAGTACGCCTCGGATTCCGACTCTTCATCCAATTGCAACGCCAGAGTAACATCTGCCGTGAGAAAGCACTTAGCAACCTCCATACGCGACTTAATGCAACACGGATTGATGTCCGACGTGCGTGCCAATAGCGTGGTACCATTTGTGGGTTGCTTCCCGCAACGACACTCCTCCACTACCAATTTAATGCACGCTTGGGAGCTAATACTGAAGTACTATGAAATTAAAAACGGCCACCGTTACAATTCTAGTCCGGCGCAGAAATTATCGCAAAGCTTCAATCTAGATCTTACTGGGAGAATTGTGTCCTCGAAACAGGTACTCCCCCGTAGAATCCAATGCTTGCGGATTGCCAGTGTAAATTTCTAAAACATTAAAATTTCTAGAGCCTGTTGACGACTATCGGGAATATCATTGCCTCGCATAGCCCTTACAAAAGAAGCTACGATTCCCATTTTAAAGCGTTCATATGCGCGTCCCTGAAGTAAGTAGATCGTACACCTATCCCCCGATTCACACACTTGACTTCTTTTCGATTTACACGGTATACTGAAGAACTAATTTCCCGTGTAAATCGAGGTGTAGGTGTATACGTCTTTTCAAAATTCACAACTCGTCGATGATTTATTTCAGCGCTAAGAAACTCGTGGCCTGGTTGAAACTGATCCTGCAGTGTCAATACCTCCTTGAGAATCATTATGCATCGTGGAGTTACGTCGTGAAAACAGGTATAATGGGATATTGAAATGAACACTGAGGCGAACCTAACTCTGTTATTATTGCAAACAGGTTTCCAAGATGCGTTTCACACTCTCGATCGTCTTACCAGCTACAAGTTTGATTTACCAGTGGACCTGGCAGTGAGACAATTCCAGAATATAAAGGACGCGTTTTGATTGCGAAGCGAGACGGTGTTCGTCATTCAGCGACTATGAGGTAGTCAATTTTAGCGAACAAAGGTCACGAGCAACGTAAACGGGAATCAGTACATTTTAACTTTACGTTGATATTACGCGGATCCATTATATTTGAAAAAGTTTCCTTTTGTGGAGGATTTCTTTCTGTCATACCCTAAGCGATCGTTAGTGGAAGATTGTTGCGACGCAATAACGTAGCTGTAATAATTTCGAGTATCAGTATTGCTGCGTTTAATCCTCGGAGGTCTGGGCTTTTAATTACCCTGTTTTAAGAGCATCTCACTCTACGAGATCTAAAGGAGGATGATAATCTGATGCCTGGCGGAGACTTAAACGAATGACTATATATAGAGATATACATATACGCGACTTAACAGCACAGGTATAAATGCAATGCTGCCTGATATAATATGGACTGATAATAACGTATTACGTAGTTATTTTGAGGTACTTTTTTCGAATACTGCACGTTCTCGAGAAACAAATGAATCTAGACATTTTCTTTGTACCGATTGAACGACTAACGTTAAATCGGTTTTATAGAATTGAGAGTCACGATGATCACTGTAATCAGAATTAATCGAGGATTCCGTATCGAATCTTCCCGCGGAGAACAGCAAAGAAAAAGTCACGTGTTATACTTCTTATTAGATATCAAATGAAGAAACCAAAGACCAATATGTTTTATTTTCGATCATTGAGATGAATACTGTTCTTTAGTTTATAGTACCTCTTCGCGCATGTTAAAGTTGATGAGTTTTACAGTAACATATCATTGATACGGTAGTTGAATCTTGTAACATACATATAAACAGTATACACCGCGCATAATCGTCGATGTTGTAATATATTGTCAATCATTTTATCTTCGTTGTGTTTTATAAATCTTTATCATTGATTTGTTCCTTCATTTTCTCGCGTTTATATATTGTATATGCGTTGGCGTAAATGTGTAAGATGCAATATTTATTAGTTACCCGTCACTGTTGAGGAAAAGGAAGAGAGTTTAAAGATTGGGGTCTCATTTTACAGTGCAGATCGTTAAAAAAATCTGTATAACTCGTTACATTCTCGTATGCAGCTGAAAGTATAGGTCTTGCTGAAATTTTTCTCAATTATACATATATATAACAAAACTGTTCCTAATTTTACCACGTTGAATAATGGTAGAAATTTAGTAGTAGAACACACGCATTGTTTTCGGCTAGGTAGTGAACGATTTACTGGACATACATATACACCTAATTACTTGCAGTTATTCTATATGCAAAGTGTCTCCAGAATGTTGTAATTCCTTGAAAGGGGTGATTCCTGAGAATATGTGAAGTAAGTTACTTTTTCCGTTGCGAAATCAGACTAATCAGAATGAAGCTATGCTGAGCTTGGTGCTGACATTGAGCGAGCCGAAATTCCGAAATTGGTCTATGTTTTACGTTAACATTTTCGCAAAGGAAAAATTACTTCAAATGATCTCAGAAATCACTCCTTTCAGGGGAATACAACATTTTTGGGACACCCTGTATATAAGATGCATCACATGTAAGATAGTTTTTAAGTGAAACTCAAATGTATTATACAATATACATATATATATATATAAATATCTGCTTTTTATATATACAGAATAATTTGACATTAGTTTATTGAAGAGAAGATGTGCAGAAATATATTTATGAAGCAATGTATTTCAAGTCTTGTACAGCAATGTATCCTAATAAATCCCGAGCAATAATTCCCGATGTATGCACGTATGGGATCAGGACCACGCGAGGAAAACTCTCTAATCGTAAGCTTCTATTTATCCAGCTCGTTTTTGTCCATCTGCCTCTTCCTCGGCCCTCTTCTTCGCAGCTATAGAGAGAGAGAGAGAGCGCGCGCGCACCGGTCTCTGTTAGCGGCAGTGTATTTTTGGGCGCTCGTTAGGAATTAGCAATGTGGGCCTCGATAGTCTCTAGCAGCCGAGTTTCTGAATAAACGGGTGTGGAACAGCCAGAAAACGAGAGAAGGTTTGCGGCGGTTTCGGAGGATCAGCGACGCTAAAACCCCCGTTAGCGGAGTCTGCAACGACGCCCTACCGGCGCAGGAAGTTTCTCAATAATCTTTGAGGAGGGTGGAAAACGGGGGAGAAGTTCACCCTCGAAAATAGCGCGCCTCTTACGATTTTCCCTGTATAATGTTCAATAACTTATTTTCATGAAATACAATTCTCTACACGGAGAAAAAAGGAACACCGTACAAATTAGACATCGCTACATATATATTTATATATATTTTTTTTTTCGTTCATTTTAGTCTGATACTTATGAATTTCATCTCGGATCTTCAAAATAGATTATCGAGTTATCTCGATGTTCTTACAGCGATTATAGATTACAGTTTTGTTGTACATAAAATTCAGAATAGAGTCTACATTGTCAATAACGTATCTGAACTCAACGAATGTATATAATACCAGAAGTTTTCTTTCTTGGTCGCCGACGATACGCGTTTATGTACGTACCATCATAAATATATATATCACGTACAATACTACTTATACATACAGGATACAAGTACACAGATGTAAGAGCACAAACTTGGTAGAAGTTCTTCTTCTCTTTGTTCACAATATAAAAGTCGTGTATAAAAAGGTTTATGGAAGAGCATTCGGATATTGCATTCACATCTTTTTTTCTTTTCTCTCATCTTCTTTCTTTTTCTCTCTCGTGTATTACATTTACTATTTTGTTAATGCTCAACCAAGAATTACAGCGGAACGAAGAACATTCGATAGCCTATTGCCGATGCATAATCATTCTCGAGAACCAAACAGACGATGACATTCATTGGCTACACTTCTCTACTGTACTTATAAGAATAGGATACAACATTCATAAATGAATAGACTGGTTATAATACATTTACAGAATACAAGAATAAGCAAGGATTACATTTAATATCACTTTGAAGGTGCTGACGTCGTATCACAAAAGTCCAAAGTAAACGTCTCTGTTCTCCGATCGAAAAAAGAAAATTTCACTTTGCCGTAGGAAAAATGTATTTAGGCGTGTTATACGTTTCGTAGAGCAAAATAATACCCTAAATCAATTCTATGTTACAGTCGAAACATTCATTTAAATATCGCTTTACAGCACAGTAATGATTTACTTTCAAACCTTATGTATAACAGTTGCACAGTATACACTCACTTAAATGTTTCATTTCATATTTTTTTTCTTTACTGTAACATTTGTCATAATAGCTTTCATTGATATTCTTCATACATTAAATAGGCTATTTTTTTGGTACAGCAACGATCTAACATCTAACAATTAAGGACAGTTTACACATAACGTTGCTAAATATAAACCCATTCTTTTCTTTATGGCCAAATCGTTCGCGTAGTTATATAAATTCAGTAATATCTGTCTTAGGCTTCAGCGAAACATCATTATTTGTTGTTCTTTTATATATATATCTATAGGAAAGTCTGTCTGCCAACATAGCGTATGTCTCTTAAGATATTCCAGTTCTGTAGAAGTAAAGAAATACAGCAAATGCATTCGTTAATACATATAATTACGCGTATAAATATATAGGTATAGGTGTACAGTCATGATTAAGCCAAACGAAAGGTGAAGCTCCACGTTTTTATAAAGCAACTAATTAAAAAAAAAAATTACTAACTATATACTTATACCGTTTAAAGTTATCTTTAAAAAATGCATCATCAGTCTTCAAGTTTCTAATCGTGAGAGTAACAAGACAGTAAAATTTGTAAAAATATAATATAAAGTCTCATTCTTCGTGATTCGAGAAACATCAGTGACAATTTTGTTCATGAACATAACAAAACTGATAGCTTGCTGATATCAACTATAAATAAACGATTGTTTTTTTTTAAAGATCGATAGTTTGCTTATTACTTACACAAGAAACATTGTATCTATCGGTACTACATCACCACAGAGAAATTTTTATCTCATTGTCAGTATGTTTCATCATCAATGTTCTTACTGGCAGTATGTGTAATATTGTTTGTAAAATTCGTTGACGGAATGCGTGAAATCACAATAGATTGTAACGTAATACAAACGTTCCTGTAAAATCACTATAAAACAGTCTGGACCCGTGTATAAATAAATTACGGATAAATATAAATTAACCCTTACTTCATTCCTTCGGGAATGTGGTCTAAAAACAATTTTAGATAAAGACTCTCATAAAAGTCTTTAATGGAAAAAAGAAAAATTATTCTAAAAATAGAGGCTCGATGTAACGTACGTATTTACATGCAAAGAATAAAAAAAAAAGAAAAAATACACAAACGCATTTGCCCTTGCTTCACGCGAATGCTCAATGTCGCAAACACAATGGCTACTAATATAAAAAACGCTTCTTATAAACATTTCAGTCAGTTCGTTCGACGAGGCTACGCAACAAACATAACAAAGGCAGATACGCGCAACACGTAGGTACGATTTACCACTCACTTACTGTTACCTTTGCATATATATCACTTATCTGCTAGAGTTCTCTTAGATCACGAGCTTCCATTTAGTACAAATTATGGTGAATCTGTGAAACAGCTACCTACCTCCCATGATTTTTGTATATGTTGTAGAAATTGATATTTTGAACAACTTTTTCCTTTGCACATTAGACGCGCAAGTATAAACAGAATTCGCTGTAGCGGTGCCGACAGTTTTTTTGCGAATATCTCGAAAACTAATCGAGACCGCCACTATCATGCGAAGGAGAATGTTGTTTAAAACGTTCAGATTGACAGCATATCCAAAAATAATCGAAATAGGAGGGTAAGCGGTTGTTCCGCAGGTTCGCCGAAATCATAATCAGGTTCAAACGTGAATACGCAGTGGCACGCTGTCCGACTTGTTCTCCGCCTCTAGATTGTGTTTAATGGTGTCGAGCGTGTTGTAAATGGTTCTGAACGCTGGCCGGTCCGACGGTCTCCTGTTCCAGCAGAGTTTCATTAAATCGTAGATTGCGGTGGGCGTATTCTCCGGGCATTGAAGGACGTTGCCCTCCTTAATGTACTTTACAACTTCCTCGTGGGTCATCCCATAGTAAGGCTGAAGAGCGAAACTGAATATCTCCCACAGGCACACCGCGAACGCCCACACGTCGGACTCGACGGTGTACTTGTTGTACAGTATGCTCTCTAGAGGCATCCATCTGACGGGTATCGCGTCCTGCTCGTCCCCCTTGTAGTAGTCCTGTAAATAAATCTTCTGCGACAGCCCGAAGTCCGCAATCTTCACGATCATTTGGTCGTTGATCAAACAGTTGCGGGTGGCCAGGTCTCGGTGGACAAACTTCCGGTCGGACAGGTACACCATGCCGGAAGCCACCTGCAGCGCGATGTTGATCAGATCCATGTGCGACAACCGCGAGTCCGTGAAATGCTCGTCCCTCTCCAAACTCCGGATAATGTAATTTCCGGGCGAGCATGATCGCAGGAACTCGTTCAGGTCGCCGCGGCCCATGTACTCGAACAGCAAACACATAGGCCGACCTAACGCGCAAACGCCCAGCAATTTCACTATATTAGGGTGATCGAATTCGGCCAGGAGACAAGCCTCGCGCTCGAAGTCCTTCAGCAAATCCTCCGACGCCTCGTCCTTCAGCATCTTCACGGCGACGTTCGTGAATTCCTCGCCAGGGACCAAACCAGGTGCCTTCGCCTGGAATACTCGACCGAAAGCACCTTGCCCTAAGTCTCGCTCGTAGATCACGTTGTTCCGTGGGAACTCCAATTTCTCTAGCTTTGGATTCAGCTGGGCGCTAGTCTTGTGATAGGCGTTGTTGCTCGGCAGCTTGTCCAGGTCGATGGTTACATACTAGAAATTATGTATTGTTATAGATTGTAACTGGAGGTGTGAAAAAGCCCGAAAATGTCGTGATTATTAAGTCCAGGCTCGGCAATATTTTTCTGGACATATTTGTGTATACACAATTTGAAATTTTCTATGATTTGCAAAAATCGTGTATGTTTAGCGTACCTGATTATTTGTTGGGTTGTACCCCTGGTGTCGTTTGTGGAGTCTGTGACTCAAAACAATCGATAACACAGTTCCAGTTATAATTACAAATCCCAATGCGGACAGTATTAGTATGAACATTGGGGTAAACAGTGTATCTATTGTTAAGTCTTTCGGGTCGACTTCCAGTACTTTACTCGTTACATTATCTAAATTTACGAAAAGAAAAGAAACCCATTAGTATATAATAATTTAAGCAGACGTTTCGTTACGTATCAATGACATACCGCATATAGGAATATCACAATGTTGCCACCGTATCGAGGAATTCATGGTGAAGCACCACGGCATTGGTTCGTCTCCACCAGCATTTCTACAGTAGTTCTCGCCGTCACGGATTTGTGGGAATACGTCTGGCGGTCTGTCATGGTTATGCGGTGTTTGTACATGCCATGCCTGACAGTCTAAGCCGTTCTTCGTCCTATTCATTTTACCCATATAAAATCTACCGTTGCCTTTGACACAGTCATCTGCAACAATAAACGATAAAAGAGACTGCGCGTTTGGCATTGAAAAAAAATGTGGAATCTGCATTACATGTAACAAGCTCTTCGTTCATATCGGTCAAATAAAGGGGCGAACAAGTCACTTTTTCGTTGACTATCTTCGGCAGAGACTTGCATTCTGGAAGGGTAAAATGTCCCCTCGATCTGATGTACATATTCCTCTGTTTGTGGTCCTCTATCATCGCCCAGTCGTTGAAGCAGAACTGATGGCGCACTGCCATGCAGTCCTCGTAACATAATGGCAGGCCAACTGAGTTGTGGCATTGTGGAAAGGCATACATGCACAGCATTTTCTGAAATAATAAAAACAAACTGGTAAAATGAAGTTCTTATCAAAAGTCTCCTGAGAAGAGACACAGTACTACAGGGGCAAGAGGAACAAAGTTCTAACGATACACTTGAAATAGCAGTGATAATCTTCTCAGTAAATAGCAAGAATGCATGTGACTGATGCATTCATGGTTTCTTTGCAAATTCTGGCTAAGTATCTATGAGACATAGGTACTACATACCTCTGCAGCAGAACGACATGGTTCGTTGAGCTTCTGTATCAGCTCTTCCCATAAATTGGTGGTAATCTGTTCGTTCAGTAGCTTTTCGGGGTTGTTGTTGGACTCGTTCACCCATACCTTTCCGATACCGGCTAGATACTTCTTACAGATCTTCCCACTATAGGGGAGACAGTAACCATCGGATTCTGGTTCTGCAAAAGAAACAAGCACAAACAGAAAATTCTTTCTGACCCTCTTTCCTCTTCACGCATTCAATGTCACCTTGTAATACTTAAATACATACTGGTTTGAGCGGAACTGAAATGCAAAATGATTGCTATCAGAGAAAAGATCCAGAACACCATCATTTAAACGTGTTGCGTCGCGGTAAGGCCGAGAAGAAACTATCACATGTTTAATGCGAAAGATCGCTGCATGAGAAAGCACACTACAGCACCGATGCCCGTTTAATTGACATTGAATTGCATGGGATCCGTGGCGTAATCGGAGTATCTTTTTACGCAGAGCCGATTGTTACGCTCCATCCTATGCGAACGTGCACGCGTAGTCCTGTTCGACGATCGCTGAATGAATATTACAATTATCGATTGTAATTTTTCAAACTGTTTTCGACGGGGCCCAGTACGATAATTCAACCAAAATAATGTGAACAGAGGGAGTTTCTACGATTCAAGCACACACGTCGTCGCACAACATGAACGAACCGAGCTATCCTAAGCGACATCCTTTGTCCTTATCAGGCGTACGATGAACCCGTGAAACACGGCCGAGCATTCCGTTTTATTTACAATGCCGACCCGTGAAGGACAAACGGCGAATTTGCTCGTTTTGTAACGAGCCTGAGTGGCTGGTAATCTAAGGGAAATTTGGAACTAGGCTAAGGAGCGCGATGGACTCGAAAACTGTGTATACAGTTCTCAAGCTTTCTTCATGTATTTGACATTTAATTAAACTTCAATATATATATATATATATATATATATATATACATGTCTACAGATATTTATGATTAAACTCGTTGTAATTTCGACGAGAACATTTAGGTATTTTCGAGACATAGTGTAATTCATAGAAACCGTGGGGTTCATGGGGTCCAATGGGGTCCTACTGTGTTTCATTTGCGATATTGGCGCGAGTGCGTCGAGAGGGAAAATGCGCGGGAACGGATTCCTGCCTGCTAATTGAATTTTGCCGTGTAGAGCGGTTCCAGAGTTTTGGAATTTACGGAAGCATGCACGCTTTTTTGAAAACTGGAAAATTAGGACCAGGAGAATCGAGAAAACCTTCGACTTCCCGTGCAAAAGAGGAACGCGGCCCGGCGCCACCATGGGTCGAGAAATAGTGAGCATCTAACCTCAATTCAAAACTACACGTTAACCCTCGAACAACGGAACATTTTTACAATTCTTACAATGCTTTATTTATCAATTTGTTTAAAACATATTTTTCGAGGTACTTTTTGTAGACACACAGTCTTTTTATTGGCTCCAATGTAAAAGCTGTTCATTCAATTTAATCGTTAGAAACTGATATTCATATTCTGGGACAAAATAGATTCAGATTCTGCCGTCGAAGGATTAATGGATTACAATTTATTTGTAAACTATTTTTGTGATTTATTTCGTGATACGGAGATTTAAAGATTTTTCTATTTTCTCAGCCGACCCAGAACCGTCGAAGACGTTGTTGAACAAGGCGAGGTAGTCGAAGTATTGAAACAATGTATGAAAGGCAGCGATTTTCCAAATCTGCTGTTTTATGGACCACCCGGTACTGGTAAAACCAGTACTATACTGGCCGCAGCCAGACAACTATTCGGCAGTTTATATAAAGAGAGAATATTGGAATTAAATGCCTCTGATGAAAGAGGTATCCAAGTTGTGAGGGACAAGATCAAGACCTTCGCTCAGCTCACCGCTGGCGGTATGAGGAACGAGTAAGTTGGCGTTTGCATTACAGTAGCATTATAAAAACAACAAATCTAGAAAGCCAATGATGCTTAAGTAAAAGGTTTGAGAATCCCTTTAGAGCTAAGCAGATAGACTGTTTAAGAATATGGTTGTTATCAGGAGTTATAATGAAGCGTTTAGCAACTCTTATTGCCAACTGAACAGTAAAATGCTGTGAGCAGACTATTCCAGAAGTATAGTGAAGTATTAAGATTTTTGGCCCAGCTCTGAAAGCAGACAAATGAATTGTATTTCTTATTCTTTAGCAGTCTGCTGCGGTGTTTATGTGATTTCTATGATAACGGCACAATCTGAGGCATTCAAAGCTTCCTTTCAAACTATAGAATAGAAGGAGCATTTTGTTACAGTAATATTCTTTTTTTCAGTGGGAGTAGGTGTCCACCTTTTAAAATTATTATCCTGGATGAAGCAGATAGTATGACCGGTGCAGCACAGGCTGCGCTTCGTCGCACTATGGAGAAAGAATCTCACAGTACACGTTTCTGTTTGATTTGTAATTATGTCTCGAGAATCATAGAACCATTGACTTCGCGTTGTACAAAGTTCAGATTCAAGCCGCTTGGAGAAGTCAAGATTATCGAGAGATTAGAGTATATTTGTAAAGAGGAGGATTTGAAGGCAGAGAAGGCTGTTTTATTGAAAATTGTAGAAGCTTCGGGGGGCGATTTGAGACGTGCTATAACGTGTCTGCAGTCTATTACGAGATTAAAGGGGAAAGGCGTTGAAATCACTATCGACGATGTTCTCGAAATTATCGGGGTAATTTGTCGTCTTTTCTACGAGCCGTTTATTAGTTGTATCGTCCGTATTTTAATGCAATACGATCTAAAAAAAATTATAGATTGTCCCTGATAAATGGCTGGACGAATTGCTAGAGGTGTGTAAGACGAAGGATTATAGCAAGGCCGAAGCTTTTGTCGATAATTTTATGTTGGAAGCATATGCCACTTCACAAGTGAGTACTCTAATTGCACAGCAACTACTGTACATTGTTCTATTTCATGCTCCAATTTTTTTTTTTCAGGTGATTGAGCAATTGAGCGAAAGAATTATATATTCCAACGAATTAACGGATAAACAGAAAGCTTTGATAGCCGATAGACTAGGAGTAAGGGATTTTAAATTTCGCAGTAGAACTATATTTATTTCGATCTGCGTTATTAATTATTTCTGTTTTTATAGGAATGTAACTATAGGTTGTTGGACGGTGGAAGCGAGTACATACAATTCATAAATCTCTGTTGCGGCATCATAAAGGCTTACGAGTTAATATAAGGATTAAGTTACTTAATATTACATATTGTTATATTCTTTTTTATAATAATAAATATTTATTCTTTTTTTATAGCAGATTGTTTAGTGAAGTTGATGGAAAGCGGTTTGCCTTGCAGCGAATTCGGAGGTAATATTTGTTGAGGGTGCGAAGTAAATATTTAACAAATGTTACTGTTTGAAAAATGAATTGTGCTGCCATCTTGTTGAACAATGGTGAAACTTGTGAACTAATTGCTTGAGCGTTTCACCGTAGATGGCGCCATAAGTATCATTTATAAAACCAAGCACCAAGACTTTGACGCCATCTAGTGATATTAATCGGCAAGTGGCTTGGTCGTTTTTTGGTAGATGGCGCTCAAACGTTGACTATTTTTTTTATTTAGTTTACCGTATCGAATATAGACCACTCGCTATTGCACGTAATTCCAACGTTGCTCTACCAATTCTATTTCCTTATTACATCGGGTGATAAATTTCCAATTGTTTCAACGAGAACGTACATTCAAAATTTCGAATATCCCGCGCGTGGAGCAGGCAGTACTAATGCCAACCGCAAGATGGCGACGGTACCGCGTCACCAGAAAGCTATACGGCCCTGTTCCCGGCGGGATCGCCTAGGGACACCGATCTAGGGACAAATGCGGCCCATTCAGAAGCATCTGTGCGAGGACGCCGCCGTTTGAGAGCCGCTGGGATCGGCGTGTAGGGGCGTCGTTGCTGCGTGCAATGTGTATCGTGTAGGCGTTGGCGAGGAGGAGACAAGTACGGGGATGTGTCCGTAAAAAAGCTGCGGTTTCTGCGTACTCTGCCGCACGTGCCCGCTCGAAATCGTGTTCCGGGAGTCCGCGTTAGTCCCGAGGGGATCGTCGTGGAGTTGGTTTGATCGCGCGCGGGCCCCGCTGGCTGTCCGGTGGAACGGCCGCCCGTAACACAAAATCCACGGGTGCCGCGAGAAAGAGCGAGAGAGAGAGAGAGAGGAACGGAAAGAGAGGAGAGAGAGAGAGAAAAAGAAGAAGAACAAGACGAAGAGTAGAAGGTTGGTGTGCGGTCGGTGTTGGTTCGTTTTCTGGACGGTGCGGCCACGTATCGTGCGTGTGTATCTCGGCCGGCCTTGTCACGGGGACGTTGCTCTGTCATCTCTCGTGGGGGAAAAACTCGCTTCGAGACGGGGAGCGGAAAGTGCGGAGCCCACGGTGTGCGTGCGTGCACCGAGAGGAAAGACGCCTGTACCAGGATGCCAGGAGGTCTCGATCGCGGGCCTATTGAGACGGTCAGTGTTACACGCGCGAGTTAATTCCGTACCGCCTGAACCCGGAGCCGTATCGGCTCTCGCACTCTCCTCGAAGGACACAACAGGGAGGATAGACGAAGGGAAGGGAGCGAGTCAGAACAGAAGAGAAACAGTGCGAGAGAGAGAGAGAGAGAGAGAGAGAAAGAGGGATAGAGAGAGGGAGAGAAGAAGAGAGCGTTTTGTGTTAGGAGATGTTCGGGATCTCGGAGCGAGATCCTTGTGCGGGAGGATTCGGCAATCAACGGCTACGATCGAGCGTATTGTCGCAGCTCGTACGGCCGAGCGTACGAGGCGCACGCTTCTGCTCTCGCTACTAGCCATAGTAGCAGTCCGCGTACGCCAGTGTCCCTGTGTCCTCGGTGCTCCAAAGCGGAGAAGAAACGATTCGAGAGCGGATTCGTCGAGCGCGTCGCCGTTGCCGTCGTTGCTGCCTCTGCGTGTGACTCAGCCGTGTGTGTGACAAAGGACAACGTCACGGGACCGACCGGGGAGATATTTTTCCTCCAGTGGCGGCTCTCTTCGTTGCTCTCTCGCGCCCCGGCTTTCGCTCTCAGTCTCGCGTTCCGCGTCAGGGGCTCGATGATAGTGGCGCGGTTGACAGTGCGACTGCTCTGTCGGCGTGGATTTCACGGAACGGTTGTCGCGTCGAAACGCGCGTGCAGACCCAGCGTTTTTGGATGGTTAACCGCGGGAACAACAACAACGTCGTCGTCGGACTGGCACTGATTTACTATCCAGGGATACTACGTCGTCGTCGTCGTCGTCCATCATCGTTCATTCTCGTCGGCCACACCGCGTCGCGCGTCAACGCTCCGAGGAATGTGACGGGCGACTCCCGGCGTGGGAAATATCGTAGAAAAGGTGAGAGATACGAAACGTAGAGTGGTTATGGAACAGCCGACGCTCGACTATTGCCCCACGTCCTATCGACTCCGCGAGACGATGCAAACTGTCACTGGCGACCGGCGTTCGCTTAACGGTACCCGTTTTCTAACCTGCAAACCAGATGCATCGGCCCTCGCTCGTAAATAGCCGCGGTTGTACGCCGGATAGTATCGGAAACCGTAAATAGCCGAGCACGCGATCGAACCGACACGGTTTTTAACCTATTAACGTCCCGTCGGAATGTCTCGTCGACACTTGCCGTCTTGGCGGCGACATCTTTCAATGAAAGCACCCGAGGGCACTGGCACTCAACCCTCGCGAAGGCCGGGCCCGTTTTGACCCGTCTTCGGACATTGTCAATTGCATCCGATCTGGTGACAAGTACTGTGCACATCGTTTCCACTGTTTACAGTTTTAGGCTTTGCCAACCCTGCATTCGCCATGGTGGCGTCAAGGTTATGAAGGATGCGGAGGGTGGGGCAATAACTTTGTACATTGTAGAATATCTTTATCGTTTACAACGATATGAAGGAATACGAGGTGGAGGATGATTCGAACATTAGCGAAGGCTGGGTCCGTCCGGACCCATCTGTAGATATCGTCGATCGTATACGAACGTGATCTGGTGACGAATACTATGTAAATTATAGTTTTATGGTTTGAGTATTGCGAGTCTGAGTGGATTCAGCATTCGCCACGGTCGCATCTAGGTTATTTATGATACGCAGGTTAGGACAATAACTTTGTCCTCTGTGAATATACAATTCACAGAAAGAAGGGTCACGAAGGACTCAGTGTTACAATCTTTTCTTCACCAACATTTGTTAAGTAAAAGAATGATAAACGCGCGAATATTAATCCACGATTTCAAACCGCTCTGTCGATAGGTGTGTCAAAACTATAAATAAATCGATCGTCGATAGTTCTTCGCCGCAACGATCTATCGTGCACTTGAACTCGACGGTGTCCGAGATCACATTTGAACGGGTCGGTGTTTATTATCGAGATATACCGTTACATCACATCAAGTCGCTTTAAAACTGCTGTCTGAAGTGGAGTAACAGTTTGACAGAGCTCTCGAACTACGAGAGAGAGAGAGAGAAAGAGAGAGAGAGAGAGAGAGAGGGTGGATCGATCGTGCCGCTTCGATTTCTACAGACGTAGAATTCGTATTACGGTCTTCGTATTATCGATCGCCCGTAGAACGCGCGAATGGTCAATAATTAAGTAGGGTTTGAATTATAACCGCGGAGAGCCCAGATTACAGAGAGGGGAAGTAGAATTGTCTTTATGGATCATTCGCGAATTACGCGAGAATCGGTGACGCTGATCGATAGAGAGCTTCGATATGCATAACCTATTGACAGTTGGCGGATATGCAGATAGTATCTCGCGAGTTTCCCTCGTAATTACATCGAACTCGGCCAGCGGGCTGTAGGCAATGGATAAGTTTGAAAAATTTCAGCCGCTCTGGCGCACTTGTTATCCGCGGTACAACGACATTTGTCGTGCAGTCGTCGTCAAGCTTTGTTTTTGTTTTGGAACGTACACGACATCAGACGCCGTTGAGCGTCCCTTGCACGGTTGCCAACATAATTCAAAGCGCACGAGTGCGGATCAATGACATGAAATTCGAAAAATTAACCTGGCGTTTTTCGGCCAAATAAACAAAACTGTACGACACGATCGGAGAACTCGCACGCGTGTTCCAGTTACGCGAATCGATACGTCTCGGCGGATTTATCGTACGGGACAGCTACGATGTTTAATTATCGAGGATATATCGATTTGCGGAAACGGCGCGAAATAACGTTACACTTCGAATTCGAAATGGCGTAGCGCCGATAAGGGGATCGTTTGAAATGAAAACGACGGGGACGTAACAGGATGATGGAACTGGAACAATGTTGAGATATCGTTCCTCTACAAATAATCCGTTTATGTATGTATATTAGGAAGGGATATGTATAATTGAAAAACAGCAGATAATAACACGTTCGCGAGCAGCGTCACATATATGTACGACAACACCATTTTTTAAATTATCAAATCAATATTTACAATTCCAACGCATAATATACATAGAACTTTTGACAATATCTTTTTTCATTTTCATAGGAGGGTACTATACTATAGGGTCTAATTATCGCTGAAATAAGTGGACGCATTTTTGCGTCATCGGTGGCAGACGATATTCGTTTAACAATTTCCATTTGGACGGTATTATAATCTCGATGGAATTCGCGAGGAAGCTTATGAATTTCAGGGTTTCGCGGAATGCAAAAATCCCGGTGCCCTAATGCGTTAATGTGGCTGGTAATTTCGTGAACGGATGAGTCTCGAGCAGTTGATAATTAGTATACGTAGACGGGGGGAAGGGGGCCGAAACTGCGGTAATAAGAAAACTCATAACGGGAGCTTATGGAACGAGGTGTACCGAGTCGTTCGTTCGTTGCAAGGTTGCACTCAGGATGCATCTCGCCACGGCCCGACACTCCGCGTCGCTGTTCGTATCCGCCGAGAGATAAGGAGAGCAACTTATGCCATTCCGGAATATGGATGTGCCAGACTCCGCGGCTACTTTTCGCTGCGAGACAAAGTTAACAAATAACAGTCGACCGGTCAAACTACTCGACCGTGGAAACAACAATAACAATAAAAACTGATGGAACGCGTATCCGTTTCCCGTACCGTGGATTAAGCACCGTCCTACCCTACTTAAATAATCTATAAACATTCTAAACGGGTTGCTGCTCAGGGTGGATGTTAGGGTGTATTAACAAATGATGGTCGAGGGTGAGCTAGTTAGGTCGAACAACAGTTGCAATTTAGAAAAGTTCCAGCATGAACTACATAGTTTTTGTCGAGTATATTCAGGCCCGCCGCTGTGAAATGTTAAACAATATAACGAGGGAACATCCTAAGAGATCTGGAGTGCATTAACAAATGATGCTCCAGGATGAGCTGGTAATTTTTATTTTGTATGAAAATTACAGTCTACCTTTAACGAATCGTTATAAGGTTCTCTCCCATAATGAACCAGTCTCCAAAAGCAAATGGACACTCTTTGGTCCGGATGAAGCTGTAGAAACAGAAAAGATAATTTCGAAGTCGATTACGATTGAACACGGCAGTCAGAGGTTTCCCTGGCTTTGAGTCGCGGATTTGCCGGTGCCGGTAGCAAAAGAGGATAATCTTTCAGCTACCGAGGACATTGAGAAACCACAAGCTCGCTTGCCCGAGGATCCGTTCCCATTTTCCTAAGCAATCACGCGACGAGATGCAGTTTCGAATGGTTCTGGTAACATTCGTCTTTCCGTTGCGCAACGAGAAATCTCGAACAGCAAGAATCATTTCGAGCGAACTTAGGTCAAACGACTCGTTTTCATTGTACCGTATCTGTTGGTTGTAAATTAATGATAGCGAGGGCTCGGGGCTGATAATCTTTCGCTGCGGACTGTTCAATAGCAATCGAAAGACATAAATACCGTTCCACCGGAAGTCAATTATCTATTTAATAATTCAAGGCTCCAAATGTTAGAGGGTAGCTTCATCTCCAAAAATCTGAATACTGGTCCACAAAAATATATATTTTCGGGAAAACTATAAATGCACTTTATTAGGCGATTCGGGTGAAATGGCAGCCGTTAAACGTCGAGAATCGGTCCGCAGCGGGTTCTCGCGTCGCGTATCATTAGTTTTGATCGTTGAAAATGGAGTCGGCCCATGCGAAAATGTAACTAGGACTCTCCAGTAATCACGCGCGTCTCGTTCCCGGTTTCGCTGCAAAAGCGGGGCAAAACGGCCGACAATGCTTTCCAATAACAAAACACGGGGACTAAGAGCTGATTCACAGCGGCGATTTTTCATTCAGCCGACAATCGTAATCCTTTTCATTCCGCGAGCGGTTTCTCTGTTCCGTTTACCGTCACCCGGTTTTCACATGTTTTCCACGCAACAGCATAATCGCCGGTGTGAAATCTCCGTGATCATTGTTTCGTACTCTCTCCCCTCGAATCGCTGCTCCGGGCCTCGTTGGCCACCGTGGTTTTCTTTCGGTTAATCATTTGCAAAAATTTAGCTGTTTCAAGTGTTCATTTCGAGGGAATTATTAAAGTTTTTATCAAATTTTTTCTGAATAAAATGTCTGACTTGTCCACTACCTCTTTGTCCCAATTGCTTCCGAGGTTTCTGAGTTTTGAAAAATCTCAAAAAATTCCTGAATACTCTTCGAAGCCTCGAGAATAATTCCAGTAACTTTTATCGCTGCGAATTGCCCTAATATTTTATGTCTTGTTATCAATACAGGGTATTTTTATTGCCCATAAAAGCCCGCAGGCTATTAATGGCAGATATTGCAAGTAATTAAGTTTCTAGCCGACCGTATTGGCTCCCGGCGACTTTCTGACGAAAGAGGTCGCACCGGAACCACCGGTGTCTGCCACCGTCGGCCACCGGTGTGCGTCAGGCCGTAAGCGGACGCGGGGCGTGGAAAAAGAATGAAAACTGTTCCGCGATCGTTCGACGGGATAAAGTCCATTTAATTCGTGATCGAACGGTCGCGGTTCAACAATGCTTTGAATCGGCATTCGAGCGGCGTGTCCCCTTTGGCCGGCGGCGGCGATGCCGGCCTCTGAATAGGACCCGGCCTCCGTTATATTCAGCGTTTCGAGTGACCGAAACGGTGACGGCCCGGTGATTGTTCCACCGCGGAAATGACGTTGTCAGTGTCACGTGTCCTCTCGATTCGAGCCCTGGCTCTCAGTTATTAAGTCGCCGGTTCGCTCGGGCGTCTCGCGTTGCGAGTTTCGGTCATCGAGGGCCCCTCCTCAGGGACTCCAGTAAGTGCCCTTAAAATTTGAACAATCTACGAGGAAATATTTCAGTCCAGAGCAATTGTCAAGAGACCCGAGGATCATTTTGGTCCTCGTGGATACAGTCTAATATGGTGTAGGGGTTGTTGGGGGTCTGAATTAGGGTTCGGATATCTTGCTGGGGTTATTTATTTCATTTCTGTGGAGCACACAATGTTTTGGTATATAAATCGCCAAAGATGTCAAATTTATTGGAACAAGTAGAGATAGGGGTTGACGAGTGTCTGAGCGGCTAGTGGAGCTTGAAAATGTGAGTTTTTGCAACGAAGACAAGGGAAAAATAGTTACGGAAGGGGCGTCACGTCGGGCTCGGTCGGCTCTCGATTTCGATCTCGACCGAAGCTCGATCGGGGTATTGTTTGGGTGCTCCTTCGGTCACGCTTGATTCCTGGGGTCGATACTGTCTATTGATACTCGGCTGGGCTTCCGGGGTGACACGCGGACGTTTCCCTGCGGGCTTTATCTGCCCCACGATGACTCATTGATGCTTAAGTACTTATGTGCCGACTTATTGCTCGTTATTTGGGGGCTTTTTATTGGCGCGGTCAATTACAAGAGAGGAGGACGCCGCCTCTGGCTGCTCCAGGTGTCTGAAGGGTCTTCACGCTTGAAGAATTGGTCTGGGATTATTTTCTTTCTTTCTTTTTTTCTCTTTCTCTTCTCTTCTTGCCGGGGAAAGCAGGCTACGTCAGCTTTATGAGCCGCTTTATTTATTTCCCGGGCTGGTTCTGTAATTTTAGGCGAAACACTCCTCTTCTTAGTACCGCGGTGTTTTACTTACGATCTGTAGCTGTCTCGATTACCGTAGCTCGTTCTTTATGGTCCTTTCCGTTCGTAACGAGAGTCTCATTTTTTTCTGCCGTTACGTAGTTCGTGTTCTTTATTATTGTTCATTGATCCAGTGAACGCGTACGATTTTATTTATTACTTATTTATTTTATTATTTCATAGTTTGTCGAATACGAGGAAAAACATATCGAAAATATATCTTCCTGTCCGTCCCATATTTATGCAACCATGTCCGTCCGAGTGTCGGGAGTCGTTCTGAATACAGGGGATGAATTTAGGGGATGTCGCGAGAGGGCCAGCGTCCGCCATCTTGCTCATCTGTCACGGGAACATTTCCTTTTCGTATTCGAACGTTTATGCCAAGAATTTTCTTGAAATCGATAAAAGCCAGCACGAACCTTATCGAGCACGTTGCTCGAGGATTACTTAATGAGAGAAGTCGAGACCTAGCGCGGGCTGATTAAACCGTAATCAATTGATCAATTGATCCAACATTGGATCGATAAGTGAAAGATAATTGCCATGGTTATCGATTGTACTCCATCACCGGGTATCAGCGATACAAAATTCAGGCGAACCTGAACATTTTCAGTATCTAGACTACGGGCTACACGAATGATCGCAATGCTATACGTGTAGACATTCTAATGACGCAGCGGTACGCCGATACGCGTATCGTCATCGAATTCCTCTTGCATTACCGTTCCGGTTTTGTTAATCGGCTTCTCGGAAGCCTCGATCATCTTTCTGGAAAAATACCAACGATGTCGAACAATATTGGGTAAATTCTTCGTTGAACGTCGAAGCATTTAGCTCCGACGCTCCGACGTAGCTAATGAATAAATTTAAGCGACGAATTAATTTGTTGCCGACGAAAGATTATTCCTATTACGATTGGATACGAACACGATTTTCTTCTTTGTTTAGCTATTTCTCATGGACAAAGAAACAATAACGAAATTAGATCAAGTATCAAGTCACCCTGAAGAACGTACGAGGGTTAAGGAAAGGAGAATATTCTAGTGTTTAGAAACCGACGAAACATAGAAATTGTATGTAGGAACAAGAAGGTTTTCTAATCATTAATGAAAATATAAATCATCGAGAGGTTGAGATTTCAAAGGTGCGAGAACATTTTAGTGTTTAGAAGCTGATAAAAGTTTCGAAACCGGAATGTGGATTCCCTAAAAAGATCCAGGTACCCGTGACCTCGGGTCTCGAGGCAGGGATCGATCGTTCGCCGATTAAATCTCGATCGGCGTCGCAGATGGCGGTACGCCATCCTCCTGTTTGTCCCCTAGTAATGACCGAATGTATAATTTACGAAAAAGAAGAAGGACGGAGAGACGGTTGAACGGCTTCGCCTCCATTCAGCTGAATAAAACCGTCAGTGGTCCCGCGGGACAGGGAGTCGGAAACGAATTCCATACATTCTTTAAGAGTTTCCTTCAAGAGACAGAGAGACAGAGGAGAAAGAATGGGACACACGATTATCGTCCTCCCTCCGTTGGGGACAATGAGCCTCGTTATTGTTTAAAATCTCGACACGCCGTTAAATTCGTATTTTCCACTTGGCTCGGCGTCCCTTCTTCGCGTACCGTTTGGATTATCTCGAAACTGATAGCACCAGCGACAGAAAAATTCAGTTTAAACACAGTTCGTCGACCTTGGCTGTAATCTTTTCCGATAGCAACTGCCGCTTGCGATATCGGAAGAAAAATCGACGGTATAGTCAAACAATTCTGTCAATTATATCAATCCATATATCAAATAATGATATCGAGTAATTACATCGGGCAATACATAAACAATTATATCAGTGAATATATCAGACGATCGTGTCAAATCATTGTATCGTTCAATATATCAAGTAAATATATCAGGCAACTGTATCAAAGAATATATCGTGCAATTATATCAGTCGATATATCGAACACTTATACCATTTAATGTGTATATCGAAGTACCCCGTTGCACCAAACGTTGTTCGGTTACTTGTTGGCCAGCTCCAATATCCCGGAAGATAATTGACGAATATTCGTGCAGAAAAGCAGCACCCAGTAGACAAGTCGTTTCCGCGAAACAGGAGAGCCCCGTTCCGCGGGGATTCGTTCGTTTTTCTTAACGCGGACGAGCCTCGTGTACAGCGCGTCGGTAATTAGATCACCGCCGGCCGGTGTACTTTTAATGAAACCACAGCCGCGAATAACTCACGGCTACTCCCTGCCGCTTCCACACCTCGGATCCTTGCTCCCCGAAGTCGCTGGATAGCTTACTAACAAAGTGGAACTGATCCCCGCCGATAACGAGTCGTCTGCAGTCACTAGTCGATCGTTAATTCCAACCTGGAACAATATGCACCGAGATACCGGGGAAAATGGGAGGAAAAACTACTCTGCTTCGCTACTAGCGCGCGGCGGGTCCCGTTAACGTAGCTGTAAAGAGGTATCGTTGCATGCCTTACCACGGAAATCTTCCTTATTGATGTGATGTGAGGATTTGAGAACTGATTACGGATTATGTTGCGCTTGGTGTTTCCTATGCTTTGTGTGTCGGGCTCTTTGAAGCTACAGCGAATTGGTAAGCTGCAATGTTTGTTGAGAAACAAAGCGAATTGGTAAGCTGCTCGATGTAATTACGTTGTTGAAGGAGTGCACTAAGGAATCCCCGTATGAGAATATTTTTTCAATTGATTATACCTCTGTCTACAGTCTTTGTAGTGTATAATAGCCTATCCTTGTCTATAGGTATTATCCTGATCGATTACTCTAAGATTAGGTTACTGCTCAGTCCTGAACGGACGCGTCTGGCTTTGATTTCCGTCGGGTTTCGATGTGAAGACGTAACGCGGAGGTTCTCTCGGCACTCGGTATAATTACGGTGTTCTCGTGTTTGGTTATCGGTCGCGTTTTAACCGGCGACGGATAGGTTTAGCCGTCTTTGATCGTTCGAGCAGGACTCCGGCAAGGAGTAACTGTGGCAAGTCGCGCGTGTCACCGGTACGGCCGATGATTCCGAATGCGACAGAACACGGGGAAGATGGCAGTAAAGAGAAACGAGAGCGAGAGAGAGAGAGAGAGAGAGAGAGAGAGAGAGAGAGAGAGAGAGAGAGAGAGAGAGAGAGAGCAGAGAGAGAGTAGAGGATGAGAAGGAAACAGGGAGAGGAGCCCGGACCCGCGGCTGGAAACTTAAATTAGGCGTCTCGGGGGCAACGTAACGCGCGACGCTAATTAGACGCCACGGATTTACCGCGACGGAGGCCACCGAGTGGTTGAACTACTTTCGGAGAGGCCGAAAAAATGGCCGAGTTCCGTTCGTTCGCGTTTCGAGTTACCCCGGGATCGTTTAACGTTCCACGGACCGCCTCGGGCCTCGATTAAATTGCTACCGAACTCGGTTAAATTGCCCGCGATTCCCGAGGAATAACGCTTTTGCTTCGACTGTTCAATCTTCCTTTCTTCTCTCTCTCTCTCTCTCTCTCTCTCTCTCTCTCTCTCTTTCTCTTTCGATCTCTCGCTCTTTCTTTCTTTTTTTCTATCATTCGTTTAAAACTAGAGAGGGACAGAGAACCTGTAGCGTCAGCGCTAGTGATTTTCCGACTAACAGAATCCTGAATTGACTATTTCAACAAGAACTCCCGCTGCGGGATAGCAAATCGTTCAGAATGATTCGCGGTTTTGAGGTCGAGCGAAAAAGTAACTAGCATCGGCCGGCTCTAGGTACTTTTATTCTTGATATGTTCCGATGATTGAACTCGGTGATAGCGGAGAGTGTGCTTTGTACACGATTCTTTCGCGTCGAATTGCACGAAATATTGCCCCGGTGCCGCTTCGATTATTGTGTCGGGGAATAGGCGAAACGCTAACCTAAATTGAGGTATTTAGGACAATTCGGGGCGTGGTCAGGTCTAGAGCAGCAGAACTATACAGCGGGGAAGACAATCTCCTAATTCAATATGGAGGATATAATATTTTCCTATTATTTTTTAGGAGCACGACCATTGGTCCTAGAGGGTAATTCAGGGCGTGGCCAGCTTCAGAGCAGCACAATACTGTCTCGATAGCAATGCGACCACGCCCATTTCAACGTCATACAAAAGATGCTCGAGATTATACTCTTCTATTGCAGGATCGAGAACTTTTTCTCTTACTGTCATTACTTGAGAGCATAATCGGAGTCAATTCAGGGCGTGGTCAGCTCCAGAGCAGTACAATAGCTCCAAGAGCAATCAAGCCACGCCCATTTGGGACGTTACAAGGAAACGCCTAAGATATACTCCTTTGGAGCAAGATCGAGAACGATGTTTTCTCTTTCTAACGTTATTAAAGAGCACAAGCGTTGCCCCAGGAGCCAATTCAGGGCGTGGCCCGCTCCGCAAGAGCAATCGAAACACGCTCATTTGGACTGCCACAGGAAAACCATTCGAAATACAGTCTCCCAGCATCAAAATCTAGAATCTTTCCTATCTCCTACGTTATTGAGCCACACACAAACGTTGTCCCCAGAGGCGGTGCTCTATCTTCCCCGGCACAAAATCAACTATAAAATCCCGTAACGCTCTAAAAGACGCCGGTAAAATCCGGGAATAGAGTACGGCGATCGGTTTCTTCAATCTCTCTAGCGATGGTCACGTTTCCCCGATCTTTCGTCGCGTTTCCTCGATCTTCCACGTTCTCCCTAGGGATTTTACGATCAACGGTGGCCACCGCACTGCAATTTCCGGCGCTATAAGCAAGCGCGCAGCGTGGAATTCCGGCCGCGTGCTGCATCGCCGCCCGCTAATTTATCGTTGCGCTAATTCACCATTAGCCGGGCGCGCGGCCGCGATAAATCAGGTTCAATTAATTCGCGGGGAATATGATCCGGAAGAACAGAGAACCGCCCGAAAAAAACGGGCTGGGAAAAGGGAACAGAGGAAAAAAGCAGGAAGAATCGAATTACTTTTCGCGTTCATTCAATTTGTCCGGTCGACGAGACCGACGCCGGAAACGCGACCGCAGGATCTAAGATCGAATGAAACCTCGATCGCGGTCCAATTACGCCAGCCAACGAAATTATAGGATGCCCTGAACGGCGCAGGGGGAAGGGCTCGATATTGCTTTTATGCGAAACGCGATTGTTACCTTTTAATTGCATCCAACGTCTTCGGAAATTGCGATGTGCAAGGCATTTTTAGTTTATACGCTAAACCTACCATTAACCCTTCGACTGCGGTATATTCTTTAGCTTAATACCATAATCGTTTTGATACGCAATGGGTGTTCACGTGGCAATCGTTCGGGCTAGCGAAAAAAATAATTCACTACTAAATTACTGCTTCGCTATAAAATTTATTTTATTCCCTACGAATTCGCAAAAATGGGGCTGTCGGTCACGAATAATGGGCTCCGTTTTACACACAATGCATTCCGATGGTGTTCGGAGCGCTTTACAATTATGTGCGCAGATGCAATTCTGGCGACATGAATCGGACGACATGAATTTTTATTGAAACGTAAAGCTTCTTTTTTCGTAACTGGGTTACGCGCGGTCGACGCTCGTAATAATAGGTGACCGTGGAATTAATTCATCGGGGACGAGACAATCCGTTGGACCAGAATAGAAAGTTCTCTCTAATTTTTCGATCGCGAACCGTTCACGCGTCCGCGCGTTGAAAAATGAATGTACGCTGCTCGCGATGAGTATCAGCGTGGTTCTTCGACTGATTAAAAAAAAGTAGACTGTTCGCTGAATATTTTAGGCTAATTGGAATCGTTTTTTGGCAAATCTATGACCGCGCAAAACAGGTTCAATGTTGGCATTTGGGGAACTTCCTACACCGATGAATTCGCAACAGATTCTCAAACAATTGCGGCCACAAATAACCAAGGAATATTAAAAAATACCACTTCCAAATTGGAAAATACTACATACAATGTTTCCTATACATTTTGAGCCAATTAAAATCTGTCCAATATTCTGTGATTATTAAAAATGGACTGAAACATTTCGCGAGTTCAGCAATCCTTTATTTCGTCGTTTAAAAATAATAATTAGTAAAAATATGAGACAATTTTCAAAATACGATTACATTGCCTTAATGAAATTATTATGAGGAGGAATAAATGTCTACGCAGTTCCCGTTTCGTGCAATTAATGCAGACAATTTTTCTTTCGCATTAAGGCCTAATGATAATGCGTGTTTGTTTCGTGACGCAAGATTTATTCGAAGAAATTCTCAAGAGCCGCGGATGGAATTTATTATTCCGTTCGATGATTCCGAGGCGTCGAACAAGCCTCGGTAATGGGTCCTTCGAAGCGAGAATATACGAGTCGGATGTTTCTCAATGGGATCGATAAACTGAATGATTTACGGCGCGATTTCGGCAGCAATCGTCGCGGAATGCAAATGTTGCGCAATTACACGGCTCGATGAAGTTGCAGCGTACGCGCTCGATGAAAGTATCGTATCAAGATGACTCGAAAACCGTGGATCGCTCGCGTTTAATTGTTTCCCAACTTCTCTTGGGTAATTCTGTCCCGCAAAACGATCCCGAAGAATCCAATCAAACCATCATTTTTATCGCGATCCCCCTCGGACGTTCAATCAAGAGAACCAACGTTCTGCGGAACTATCCTTTAAAAACGCGAAAACAGCCGCGCCGCAGCTTTCATATTTCCTCTTTGATAAGCTGGAATCGTCTTTGTTCCGAAAAACACGCGACAGCCGATTTACACGAATCTCTCGGCAGAAACGAAACGCAGATTTGTTCCGCCGAGCGTTGAATCGCCACCCAATGAAACACCAACTTTTTCAACTTCGCAGTCAATTAAAAGTCGTTCTTTTAATTAACCGGTCCCGCAAACTTTCCCGTTTTATTACAAATTCGTCGGGATTCGGGCTAGAATTCCGAATGGAATGCTTGAACTTATTTTGCGTGGGCGTGGACTTGTCAAAAAATTATTCCAATTAGCCTAAAATATTCAGCAAACTTCCACCTCCGATAGGTTAGATTTTCTGATAACTTTTAGTTATTTTTGTCTGAATCGATTTGTGACTGTGTTACAAATTCGTCGAGATCCGTGCAGGAACTTCGAATTTATTTTGCGTGGGCGTGACCTTGTCAAAAAATGATTCTAATTAACCTAAAATATTCAGCAAACATTGTATTTCCTTCTCTGGTTGCTTAGATTTTCTGATAACTTTTAGTTATTTTTGTCTGAATCGATTTGTGACCGTGTTACATATTCATCGAGACCATCGTAAGTGTTCCAAGTGGAACGTTCAAATTTATTTAGCAAGGATGCACATGCTGATCGAAATGCGATTGCAATTAGCGTGAAATATTTAATAAACATTCTATTACCTTCTGTAGTAAGTTATATTTTCAACTAACTTTTCATTATATGTATCAGGATCTATTTGTGACTGTATTACATATTCATCGAGATCGTAGCAAGTTGAACGTTCGAATTTAATTTACAAGGTAAACATTGGTTCTACTTCTCTTCATCCGGAAAATTACATTTTCCAACAACTTATTTGCGTCTACAAAATTCGCCGCGATCGCAGCAGTAGCTCGATATAGTTCAATTCGCTTCCCCGTGGTGCTAGGCTGATAAAAAAAAAACGATTCTAATCACGTTAAAAAGTTCACGAATTATCCCAACGGTTTTAACGAGTGCGAAATATACGAGTCAGGTTGCACCATATTTATTTCGCTGATTGACCGGAAAGGGTTCGTTCGCCGGCCAACAAACGCTCGGTAATCAATGAATAAGCAATTACGAATTCGTCGAGAACCGCGGGAAGAGTTCCAAGTGGCTGCTGGCTCGCGGTGAAAAAAGTTGATAAATCCGTGGCTCGATTCCTCGAGAACGAGCACCATTTTTCATCGTTCCCGGGGCCCGTGCCCGCAAAAACCATGTACTCGACGGTATTTACGAGGCTGTCAGGTTGCAGCGCGAAATCGAATTACAATTTATATTACACCGGGCGTTGCTCATTCCGGACTTTACACACGCGAGATCGATCCGAGGGACCGGTCCAAAAGAAACGGAAATGGAAATGCGCGCCGCGCCTCGCCTCGCCTTGCCTCGCCGTTTCCACGCTTTAATCAAACGCGGTAATTCGATCTCCATCGTGGTCGAAAGACGTTCGATTTCGATGCTAATTTAACCCTCGACGACCCCCAGTAGCCTCCCGTAAACGCGTCTACAAATTGATTTATAACGCAGAGTCGACAATGTACATTTTATTCGACTAATTCATTCTACTCCGTCCCCCAAAATCATGCTACTAAAAGTAATTTGGATTATTTTGAAGCATACAACTGCGCATGTAGCTATTTTCATAGCTACATGCTGCCGAATAATAATGCAAATTACGCCTCGTAAACGAAAAAATAAGACTTTCGAGGGAAATAGCGCCCTAGATCGATCTTTTATCCAGCGTTTTTGACTACTGAAAAACCCCGTGTTTGTATTATCGAGAAATGAGAACGCGAATCCCGCACCCTTGAAATCCTCGAAACGAGTCTACCGCCTCAGGATTAAAAATAAGAGCCATAACATCCATGCTCAGTCGACCCTCTTTTAAATCCTGAAGGCCAATTCATCATCGTACAGAAAGAGTTCAAAGAACAGATTATAGCGCATTAGATAAACCGGAAAAGAAGATAGCAATTCGAGCAATTCGATGATAGGGGACGATGGAAGGTTCTAAGAACAGTTTTTCAAAATGGCGTCCGCGCTGGAAGTTCTCCCATTGAGCGAGCAACAGCTTCCGAATTTCTGGCGTTTGTTACGTGTCCACTCGAGAGTTTTACTCGGAAGTTCCTTCCGGCCGGAGCACGTTCGACAGCTTTTTCGAAACTTCCCGAATAACGAGCGATTCTCCGGTTCAAGTTTTCCCGCGGTTCTTTCGAGGCTCTTCAAAATGGCGGTTTTCGCCGCACCGCGAACGGGGACGATGCGGAGTTTTATCGCATTATCCGGGGAACGGGTCCGTCATTATTCTCTGGAATTTTGCGCGCGCGCGGAGAATAAAACCACGGGGAAAAATATTTGAACGCTTCACAACCGTCCAATAAATATGGGGCCGCGGCGTGTGTTTAGAGACAGACTCGTTTCCATCGGGATCAACGCTTGTTCCGACAGGGAAAATATGAAATTCGAAAAGCTGCGATGATTTCGGGACTTTTAAAATTATTATTCATAAATAAAAATTAATTTTACATAAAACATTTGTGACCGTGGTTAGTGTTAGCTAACAATTTTTGTCGCGGTAAATAAATTACATTTACCTTGTGGCATTTTTGAGGCTGCTAAGCTGGCAGTGGAAGTGTTAAGAAAATCTTGACAACGGATACATATGTCCGCAATCGTAAAAGTCTTCCAAAAAGCGGCGTGGGTCAAGAAAACCTTGCAAACCCACACCACGGACAGTTCAGGCAACCCATCATCGCCAGAAACCCTCGGCGAATCAGAATCGCGCGAAAAACGTCCGGAAAACTGCTCGAGTTCCGGAAAGGGCGTCGCGGGAGCCCGCTCGGAGAATCCGCAAATCCCGGGGGAACGCCTCGAAGTATCTGGCAAACAACAACAATAACAACAACAATGATACCGCGTAGGAAGAAGGAGTATAAATAAAAAGCGGAGGCAAACAAGCCCGAAAACAAAACAAAAAAAGGACGAATCGCGGAGCGGTGGTAGACGAAACCCGAGGGAGGGGACCGGGAGGGGATGTCGACGAGATGGGGGCATCGGAGTTACATAGAAATTTCCACGGCGTGTGCGCAGAGGGGAAACGCGGCGTATTCCTCGTGCTATCGTACTCTCTTGGAGTATATGCGTGCATCGTTCTGTGCGCGTGTGTATCGTTGCGCCCCTCGCACACGGTTCATTCATTCATTGTCAAACACGCGTCGGCCTCGTATGCGTTCGCACGACCGAGCCATCGAGAGCAAAGTGGCGAGGGGTTGGCTGGGAGAGAGGAGAGGAGAATATGAGAGAGAGGGACGCGGGCGGAGAGGATGGCGAGCGAGAAGGGAGACAGCTTTTCAACGCGTCAGCCGGAAAGGAGAATGAGGTTGCGGCAGAGTTCTCATTCTCTCGTGATATATCGCCCTCCCCGCTCCCCACTGCCTTTTCTCTGTACTGAATCCTCTCCTCCAGCCCCTCTCTCTCCCACTCCTCTCTCGAATCGCGCTCCCGTCCCGCCGTCTTGCTCTCTGGCTTGCTCTCTGGCTTGCTCTCTTCCTCTCTTCTGCACTATCTTTCCCCGCATTTCGCTCTCTTTCTCTCTGTCGTACTCTCCGTCGCACTCTCTTTCTCTATGCTGCACTCTATTCCCCTCTGTCTTGCTATATTTCTTCCTCTTTCACTATCTTCTTCTCTGTTGCACTCTCTTTCTCTCAGTTTCACTGCCATCCTCTCTGTCGCACTCTCTTTCAGTCTCTCTCACACTGTCCGTCTCTCCTATTCTCCGTTTCCGATCGCTCGCGAATGCCAGTCGATTGTGTTTTCTGGTTTTCGATGACTGCACACACACACACACACACACAACATACCAGCTCCCGATTTTGCCTGGACCCGCCTCCCCTGAATTTGCCGGCGTGCCGCGCCGAGATTAGAATATTGATGGGAACCGCCCCCCGGGGGCATTCCGTCGTTGCCGAGTCCTTTGAGAACGCCGGAAGTGAAATTGTTGGCCGCCCGACCGAGGAGAACGATGTCCCGTGGAATCCCGTCGACGAATCGCCAAGATGTTGCCGACGAGAGACCGTGTCGTCCTCGTGACATCGAGTAATCATCAGGGTTTATTGGTCGAACTTGTCGGAACGGACGTAATGGAAGCTTTCAGAGGATTCTGCGTGGTTTTTGAGTGATTCGGAGGATTTGTCTTACGCGGTCGGTGCCGATGGCGCACTTCGGACAATTATTATTAGATCGCGGATTTTATGCATCTGCGACAACAACGAGTAGGTGAAATACAAAATTCTGATATTACAGAAATTTAAGAATACCACCGTATTATTTTCGACTTGTAAAATTTGTATTATGCATAAAAATCCTTAGTCCAGACATCGGTCAATCTTCCCTCAATTGTCAAGATTGGAAGTTCGTCGTTCAATATCCTCGATTCCCGTCTGCGTCTCGAAGCAATCTGTCCGTTTCCTCGTCCGACCGAAACTGCACGTGTCCCCATAGAAGACCGGTCTTCCGCGTCGCGTTTCCGCTGCGGAAAGGTTTCTCTCCTTGACGGAAAGAGTTCCAGCCTGGGCAAGAGGTACGCGCGCGCGTGGAAATTGCTCGCGTCTCCGGGGGACCGGCGTAAATTGTAATTAAAAAAGAAAAAAGAAGACGAAGAAGAACCGAATAGTAGGAAGTGAACGAACAAAACTAAAAAAAAGAAAAAGGAACGAATCCCGGGATTATTTCTCCGCCGCCGCGGAAAAATTGTTCGGATTCGTCCCGGAGCTATTATTCCGCGACAAACTTTCGTTGTCCCGTTGTCGCGTGTTCGTCCGCCATCTTCTCTCTCTCTCTCTCTCTCTCTCTCTCTCTCTCTCTCTCTCTCTCTATCTTTTTGCTCTCTCTGGTCTACTTGTGTGCGACGCGGTTTTCGTGCCCCGCGGAGAACAGGTAGCGTGACTTAATTTTTGCCTCGTCTCCCGAAGGCCTGGAGGCCCACTTTATTGGCTCGTCAGCCCGCTCGACAGGTAGCGCCAGCCGAGACATCGGTTCTAATTGTTCGCGAGAGAAGGATTCTCGGATTCTAGAGCACGAGAGACCCCAGTGAAATAGAGACCGGATCGGGATCGACTTTTCTGCGAGCAGCAATTTCCAACCAGGGCCCCCCCCCCCCAGGTTATTAAAATCCCCGGATCCGTTTCTACCGCCGCGTGTACACCGTAAGCTAATTTATTTTCGACTGTTTGGAGTTTAGTGCTGACGTTATCGCAACCGGTAATTGCCTTAGCTCCGGCAGCACGGCCTGGACACGATCACCGACGGGCTTCTATCGTCAGCGTGTCATGGTTAAACTGTTGAGTAGTAACCTTCTTGCGTTGCCTTGTTTATCTAGAGACTTTGCTCTTTTTAGAGCTGCTGTGGTTTGCGGAGGCTTGGTGGATTCTTTGGGGGCTTAGCTAGATTTTCCGTGGTCTGAATATTCTCCTTTGTAACGGAGAATATTGTTGGAGATGCTGGTTGCGTACTAGGTTCTTTGTGATCGTGAAATCTTCTTAGATGGTCATCTTGTCAATTTAGGGTCATTTCTTTCAGAGGATTTCTAATGTGGAGGATTCTTCAAAGATGACAGGGTTTCTCGTGAATCGCTGTTTCGCAGATGACACCGGTGGAAACGACGGGTCTTGATAAAGAGAGGACAATAGGGATAGGGAATGGGGTTTCGTAATAGGTCGGGAAAGGGTTTGCTAATGGATTCATCGGGCTACCGAACCGTCAGACACTTGGCGTCGAGAGACCCGATCTATTTGAAGAGATCGATGACTAGACCCGGGAGCCTTTCACATAAACGAGAGACCCCTTTGCTCTCTGGTTAGACGTTGCCTCGATAGACGCTCGTCGCTATCCCCTCCTTAGCTGGAGGGTTTCGCTCGTTAGAGGACTCCGACCGGTAATTAACGTGTTATCTGTCGGCGATTATGTCATAATTTCTATGAAATTTTTTATGTATTCCCGTGCGAAGGGTTAACTTCCGGTAGATGAAATCGTTAAAACATTAAAGCCTCTATTTCGGATGAAATTGTAAATCACGTATCAAACGAGGAACGTTTTTGGGTCTGAAAAGAGGCGATCTGTCGATTCCGGAAGTCGAGAAAGGACAGGCAATAATGACGAGGAGTCTGGCGTTCGTCCCGTCGATACTCGTTCGGGCCGCAATACGGCGGCTCCTCCAAAACTCCCATTAGAGCGTAATTAATTCGCCGGTTGGATAAAAGTGGGCCGTCGAATGCCGAGTGAAAAGAGGTATCCAGCTTGCGGGACATCGATCAAATCGGCGAGAGGAACGCTCGAGAGGCACTCGTCTCGGTGTGTGCGCGCGCGCGACCGCGCTCGGGGGTAAAAGTGGGAGGGAGGACGATGACGATGACGATACCGATTATATATCCGCGATATCGGCGCGAGCCGCGGATGAAATTGCTCCCCGAGGGTGATCCATCCCTCGGGCCATTCGTTACGCCCAACTTTGTAATCCTCCTTCCTCCTCTTCCTCTTCCTGCTCCTCTTCCTGTTCTTCTCGAGCGAGAATCCCCCAGAGCCACGCAGAAAGTCACCCCTCGCGAAACTTTTCCGCGGGGTCATTCGTCTCCGACGTTCCCAACGACCAGTTTAAATCGACGAGCGGCCGATTCATTCCGTGCGGCGAGCAACCGGGCTTGCACGTGCCTCGAATTATCGAGTTTTCGTGGCTGTTAGTCAAGGTCCCATCGATCGACGCCCCCTCCCATCTGCACTTTAAGAGCACTGCACGAAATTGTTGGCATTTGCCTCGTTACGATCGATTTTCGAGCCTCGACTCTCTCGCTCTCTCTCGCTCTCTCTGTCTAGCCTTCTGTATGGTTGCATAACGGCGGCGGGGGTGGCAGGGTTCTCGACGTCGTCGTCGCCGCGGTACACGGCCTCTTGGAAACGTATTCACCCCTTAACACCCCTTTCACGCCGCCGACCGACCCCTTCGGATATCCACGGGGCTGCAACCCCTCGCTTTCAGAAAATGAAACCTGTAGAAATCTCCGTTTATCCGGGGGTTTTCAATCTGCACGCTCAAAGAACGAACCGGTAACCGTGTTCCTCGGGAATTAATTATTTACATTTCGAGAAAACGGCCGGGTGGAAGAAGCGTGGCTGATTTTCGACCGGTGCGGTAGAGCAGTCCATTCTGTCGATATGATGAGACTCGATTGAAACATTCGCTTTGAGAGAGATTGTTGTGGTGACGGGGTTGACCGTGGCTCAGTTGCGACGCACGGACAGTTGCAGAGGAGATGCTGTACTCTAAAGAATTGTACAATACTCGAGTCGGGAATTCGTGCAACTAATCGATGACCAGAGAAATTATCCCCAGCACAAGATACAACATTTGATTCCCCCGAAAGTGAAGGTTCACCTTGTTTAATTTTGTAAGAGGCACGGATATGTATTTAGAAGACAGGTTTAACCCGAGGCTAACAATTATGTAACAATATTTTCAAATTATTCTAATGTTTTATTGTTTTAAATTTCACCTACTCGTTTTTCTCAAATGCATAAAATCCGCTGTCTAATTTTGAAATTCGGCTCGTACGAAGCCGAAGACTTTCCTCACCGAATTTTAGAGAATGAGATGTGGTCACGTTTGTGTCGAACCGGTCGAACAATAGAGAGTTTAACAATTCATTCTAGCAATGCGTTCTAGCAATGCGTTCTAGCAATGCGTTCGAGTCAACATAATGGACCAATATCGGGGAACTTCTGCAACCTATAATCTCTTTATTAAAAATAATCAAAACAACTACGTTAAATTAGTATGGGTTCCATCTCACTCTGGTATTCAGGGTAATGAGGAGGCGGATAAGGCAGCCAAATTGGCTACTTCCTCGTCTTCCTTGGATTTTCCGAAGGTTCCTTTTACAGATATATATGAAAAACACAAGAAACAGACCAAAGAGAATTCTGTGAAAATTATCAGGAGGCAAGGTTTATTTAAGGGTAAAAATTATTTCCAATATTTTTTCCGGGAAAGTTCCAAACCCTGGTTCTCCCATAAAGGGTTGAAGAGAGGTTTCGTTACCACGACTAATAGAATGCGAGCGGATCACTACCATTTGGCTGCTTCATTGGCACGATTTAATATAATCTCCGACGGCAAGTGTAGTTGTAACCAAAGCGATGAAACTTTAAACCACGTTATGTGGCAGTGCGAAAAGTATAACATTCAGAGGCACAAATTACTGGATTCCCTATATAAAATGGGTTTCCAACTACCTCTAAATGTTGACATGCTCATAGCAAAACCTAATATTAAGGCTTGTATTTGTATTCACAATTTTTTCACAGATTGTAAACTATCTATA